>VYXD01002321.1:2003192-2097887 GCA_013397195.1 Hylia prasina
AAAAAAAAAAAAAAAGGTGACAGCAAATTCATCTATCTGCCCTCTGGCTTTCAAGTGTACCTGTGGCCTCATCATTTAGGAGGAAAGACACGGATCCCACAGAGCACCGCACACATGGGCAGTGCATTAAAATGGACTTTTTGTCCTTCATCGTGAGCAGGTGGTTTTGCCTTCAGAAGTGGTGTGGCACTTTCCCAGCCTGCTGTGGAATAGTTATTCATGGGCAGCCAAGGAGTTAATTTAAATGATGTTCTCTCTGCTCCCTGCCAGGAAGATGAGCCTTCCTAGCTAGGGCAGAGGGCAGAGTGACCTGCTGCTGCAGGGGACACAAATGCAGTGTCGATTTTACATAACTGCTTTAAAAAATTTAAGCTGTCATGCTTCAAGACATAAGGACTTGACTGAATGGACAGAGCAACCCTTGGCCAGTTTTGCACTAATCTCTGTCCTGACTGCTGTGCATTTTATCTGTGTCTGACATTGACAAATGCAGTGATTGTAAAAGGAAAAGATTGAGCTAGGCAAACAAATTAACACAAAGTTTAGCCTCAAGCTGTTCTCTGCTAAATGTTTTCCTGGCATTCTTTCTGCTGGGGCAATGCTGCTTTGGGACTCAGGACTGTCTCTGTGATGTGCTCTGCCATGTGGGCTTTTAAATAAGCTGATACGTAGTCAGACTCTGGTTTTCTCTCCCATGAGCTACAGTAGTTGTGAACACTTGCCAGGGTTTCTCTTCAGACTTTCAAAAGTTGTGCCTAAATTTGTCTTAGCGTGTAGACTGCATCATGTCAAAGAAGTCAAGTCACACTGGGCTCTTGGATAGTTTAGCTCAGGGGAAAGCAGATCAGTCTGCTGGATGGTTTATCAGGTCTGAAAAAAATGAATTGCTCTCTTTTTGAGGGTTTATACAGGGCCTTGGTAGAATTAGCAATGCAAACCTAGTTTTGCTGATCTAGATTGGGTTGGGTTGGAAGGGACCTGGAAGATCACCTGGTTCCACAGCCCCTCCCCAGGGATGCCCCTCTAGGTCAGGCTGACCTCAGTCAGAAGCAGAACCAAACCTGACTGCAGGAGATCCAAAAACATTTGACATGAATGACATGAAATGAGTCTACAGAAGAGGCAGCTGCAGTACTGCCTTTCAGCAGAGCTTAAATAGCAATGCAGAGTATTTTTAAATGTTTTGATATCTCTCTTAGGCCAGGAAAACCCAAGAGATCACACCACTGGTGCTGCAGAGGAATTTTCAGCCAATTGTGGAGGATCCTCATTCCAGCTAGCAGCTCTACAATGCCTACAGCTAACTCTAACCTTGGCAGGAATGGAACTAAGATATTTTGCAGAATAGGTATTCACAAATAACAGTTCTATCTCTTGATCTTTGCAAGTATACCATTTTAGTTAGAAATATTTCCAATAGAAGTTGGAACTGTTAGTATAGATTGTGCCTATGAAAAATTTACAAATAACAACACTGACATAAATTGAATTGTTGAATAGTGAAACAATTAGCTCATTTTGTGCAATGTCCTTTGCTGAGTGTCAGGTTACCCTGACTTCCTCCAAGTCATCATTTGCTATTCTGACCAGAGACATACAAGCCAGCATATGGAATTTTCTTATTTTATGTAATGCAGACAATTAAGCAAAAATAAGATTCTGAAGACAAAAGTAAGCACAAAATCCATTCATTCCCTTCACATTGGACCTGTGTAGTCATTTCTTTGGTGTTGAAGGTATTTCATAGGAGTTTTGCTTGGTTTTCTTTTACTTAAACTGTCCCCATATAAAGCCTGCTGTGAAGTACAGGATTCCTGGAAAAAACAATTACTATCTAGAATGCCTTCACATTCACAACTATATCATGTTGGAATGTTCTGCTCTGCTGTGTACATTCCATTTTAGAATAATAACTCATTTTCTTTGTAGGTGAGTAATATATGATCTTTAATATTTGAATAGTCCCTCACACTGTAAAATAAAGTACATTTTGAAATGTTTTACTCTTAAATAATAGTATAATTAGTATGTGTTTCATTACAAAGTGTCTCAAGAACCTTCCTATTCCTCTTCCTAAGGAGCATTCAACCAAATTCAGTAATTCTGGGGCTGGAACATGAGAACTACTGGGATAAGTTTATGATACAATGCGCTTGCTGTGGAATGGGAACATTCTAACTCCATAGAAAGCCATAGATAATTAAATAGAACTGAACCATTTTATGGTCTCTCCATAAAATATTTTTCATCTATGAAATGTTGTACATAAGTTTCTGCTTTCTTTTGTGACCATTTGAAAAGAACTAAAACTCTTTTATTTTCTTTTTCTCCAGCAAGACTGTTTTAGTTAGAGGCTATATTTCAACAACAACAATAAAAAAATCATAAAGAAAATAAAAAAGGTTTTGTGATAGTTGTCACCTCTTTTTGTTTCATCTTCAAAGCCAAGTATTTTGCTTTGGGCCTTTACCCAAAGACTGCTATGATAAATAATAGATGCTATACTATTTGTAAAATGTTATTTTTATGTTCTTTCTATTTCAATAAATCCTGCCCTTTTCTAATATTAAAAAATCGCTATGGTTGGTATCAAAAAAATATTTTTTTACCCCAAGAAAAACGATCTTAACTTTCCTCATTTGTTCTCAACTAAACTTCATGGGTACATTTCAGCTGAAAAGAAATTAATACCATGATTGGGACTCCCCTGATATGACAGCAAAGAGCTGTGGGTGGGAGGAGGGAAGGAGAGAAAAGCATGATTGCCTCTCTATAAATAGAGTCTTCTCTGCACATCACTGATTCTGCACAGATGTCTGTCAATGACATAGATGCTACTTCAGAAATTACTTAAACAGCTGCATTCCAGGCAGAGAGGAGAAAATTAACAAATGGATTTGGGTTGCAGAAAAATTTCGCTATTTGGATACAATCTTACTTTTTTATTTATGGAATAAATGCTCTTAATCTGATTTCCGTCTATTATTTGTCAGAAGAACATAAGTAATTATTTTCTAGGTGAAGGTGTTCATATCGTTATCTAAGAGTCAATAATTTATTATTTTACTAGGAGAAAATAGATGCCTTTGAAGTACTGTTTGACTAACCACAGACCTTTTCTCTGGGCAAAGGACATGAACAATATTTGATGAGGGAATATATAAAATCTGAAGCAGAGGGGTTACTTTCCAAGAGGACAGACTTCTCAGGGAGAGCTTTTCTAGGAGAGCGTTGGCCCACCCCTTACACATGTCCTTTATGGGGATGTATACTCAGCTTTTGAAGTTTCCAACCCAAAGTAAATTTCCTTCTGAAAATTCACTGGCAAATGAACAATTCCTAGATTGTTATATAAACACTTTTGCCTAGAAAATAATTCTTTACATAATAATAAACTGCTGGATAACCTGGGGGAACATGAGACAGATTCCATATCCAGTGTTATGCAGTCAGATTAGGTAACATACTTGTGCCTCCTTGCCTTAAAATCTATGCATCCTTAATAATTCCCTGGATAACTTTCAGATTTTAGTAAGAAGTGCCACCATATCCTGTTTAAATCAAGTTGTTTAGAAATACCATGGATAAGGGTTTACCTTCTTTGGTAGTTCCCTCTCATTTCATAGGACTCCTAAAGGAACTAGGATTACACTACTTATTTTTGCAGCTATTTCAAAAATAGTTGAAATATTTTCCTTTTTTCCCCCCCCTGCTTTGTTAAATAATCTGTGTGGCTGTTCCAGATCAGCTGGCCTTAATAGTGGGCTGGGTTGAAGGAGAAAAGGCAAGGGGAACTGGAAAGGCATTTCAGGGAGTATGTGGAGTGAGGCAAGTGCAATGGGAAGGAACCAGCTGCTGTGATTTAAAGCATGTGGTACGTGTTAGCATGGAGCAAAACACATACAGGGAGCTAATGGAGCTGGTGTAGTCTCTCAGAGGAGATAATTTAGGTATGCTGGATATCTTAACTGCCTTTTTTAAAGCCTGGAATAATTTGGTTCTAATTTCTGAGCAGGGACTTGAAGCCCACACAGCAGTAAGTCTTGATAATTATTAATTATATGTTTTCCTTCTGTTCTCTATGACCTTGCTTATAAAACCTGTGTGGTAAAGCTAGAATATTAAGAGGTTTATGGGCTCTGGCATGCCACCTAGCTGGAAAAGAGGAAAATATTGAAAGAACAAATGGATAACAGGCAGTATAACCTTGAACTTGCACCCTTTCAGAAGGCACTGAAATGCAGAGTGCACTCATCCAGCACACACGGCCACTGAAGGAGTGAGGAGGCTCCTGGTTTAGCTACAATTAAAATTCACACACACTCTCTGCTTTCAGTCTGATCTAAAATGGCATCAGGCAGCAAAAGCAGATGGCAAACTACCCATGGAGGAAATTCTAGCTTGCAAACCTGCTTTGCTTTATCCCAGCAGAGACCCAGGTACCACAGCTTTGGCTCAAGCATTACAGTGTATCACAAAAGGAAGGACCCAAGTACCATGGGGAACACAAATTAAATCTGAAGAGAAGAAGCTTTGGTATGAAATTTTTGTTTCTACTTCATTCATTACCTTGTAAGAAGCTGCACTACCCTCCTACTACAAGATCACCCTTCCAAATGTGGATATTAGTCTAAAAGTCCAATCTTCTGTAAATGTGAACACTTACGTTGTTTTTTGTGTTGTACCTACTTAAAGAAGTGCTGCCCTCTGATCTTTCTCCAGTTGTCTGACTCCCCACAGTTTTTTTTTTTTTCCCACTAGAAATAATGAAGTAAGCTGACTTGAAACAGGAGAACAATGTTCTGGAAACCATGAAAGCAGGCTGTTTGCCACAGTTACAAAGAAAAAGTATAATAGGACTTGGATTTCAAGATGCTGGGGGAAATACATTTTGCTTTTGACTCCTCTGAAAAACCAATTGTCCTTCAATCCTTGACACACTCAGAAGAAAACATTTCCTTACTAGCTCTGTCATGGTTTTCTTCCACAGGTTTGGAACATGATGCCATTCTCTGCATGGCAGCTTGTATAGTAAGTGAATTATTGCAGTGTTGTTGGGAAGAGCCCCTGAGAAGTTCTTTCACTATAAAACCAGTGTCCACCCACACTTTACTTTTTACATTATCGGGCAACACAAGCACAGAATATCTCAAATTAAGTTAGAAATCTCAAACCTTTTATCTCCTGCCCTTTTGACTAACAATGTAATGTGTTTCTCAGCTCTTTAGATTGCAGAAAGTGGTCTCACTAGAGTAGCAAACTTCTGTGATAAAGATTTATATGCAATTATGACTTGTAAGAGAGAAAAAAGAAAGGCAGTTTTATGAAAACATAGATGTCTGCTGCAAAAGGTAGATGGGGCTGAGAAAGGGCAATTATAGAACACCCTTTCTTGCCTGAATAATGTTTTAAAACACATCACTGCAGTGTGATGAGTGCTGCAAAGAGGTCACAGCTGGCTCTCAGAGCTGCTTGGAAAATGGAAGAAATTATGAATTCTTCTGTCATCTTCCCTTGTCTTTCTCCTTTCCACATTTGCTTTATCTCTCATTTGCGTCCTTTTGGTGAATCCATAGAGGTATTCCTTCTGAGAGAAAGGAGTGCCTGTTTTCCTTGACTGTGCTCTCTACTGAATATGGGAGCAATGTATTACAAGGCAGCAGTGGCTCAGCTACTCCTAGTGAGGACTAGAAACTGAAAACTGGTTAGAAGAACCCCCAACATTCAGATTAGGTGCTACCAAAATTTGCTGTTTGGAAAAAAACTTGGAATAGATTTTCCCTGGGCCACTAATTTTATTCCAAAATAAAGTAGCTCACTAATGTGAGAAAATAAACATTGGTAAGAATAGGAAGAGAAGAGACTATTGCTGTGCTCACCTGCTGGCAGTCAACTGGTAAGCATCAGCCCTAAATACAGTCCCTGCAGGCTGTGAACACATTGAGGGCAAAAGCAGAAGCACAGGAGGAAAATTTGGTGCCAAGGAAAAGAAACAGAGTCTTGAAACTATCTTTAGTGCCACCCATGGTTTGGCTCTCAGTCCTCAGGAGAGCAACAATAATTAATGGACTTGTGTGGAAGGGCTTTAGAGAGTTGGAAATCCCTGGGAGAGCCATTCTCCAGGCAGAAAAACTCAGTCTGCAACACACAATCAGGCCTGATTATGTGTATTTCCAGATCAGTTCCAACAGAGACTGCAGAGACACAGCTGCTTTACCCTTTATGAAACTTTGTAGGAACACAGACCACCTGCAGCATCAGGTCTCCTCTTCCTCTGCTTTATTTGTAGGGCCAGTCATCACTCCTTTCCTCAACAGCTGCTCAGAAGCCTCAAGTGATTCACATTTCCTTGTCTTGCTCTCCATTTAGTTACATCAAAGTTTAGAAGCCCAGATGAAACTTAGGCAAAAAGGAAGTAATTAGTACAGCAATACTTCATTTGCAATCCCTGCACCAAACATTACCCTTCCAATTACATATTCTTATAAAACATAACTGCTAGAAAAGTCAGTATGTTGTGTAAACAAAGCATCTGGCCCAGTGGAAGATTTACCCTTGATTTTGCTCCATTAAATTGAGAATGCAGTGAGAGAAATGACTACATCAGTGAACAAAAATTCCTCAGCAAAGGGAAAACACTAATGCAACTTCTCTGCACAGTGCACACTTCTGGTCATGGTTACCTGAAATCAGATGGATTTTGGACATTGTGCCCCAGGTTATTGCACCTCCAGTGTATGTCAGGGATATTACTGGTGCTTTGAATCTTGGGCTTTGTATGGCCATATTGTACAGAATCACATACCTGTCACCTGACAGTATAAGACAGTTAAGGATAAAGATAGTTTCTTAATGTTCTCTTCAGGTCCTAAATCTTTAGAGATTTTTTTTTTTTTACTAAAATTAATATGTTACTTTTTTGGTAGTATTCAAGTGCTTATAACTACAGCTGTCCACAACAGTCATCTGCAGCAGAAGAATAAGGGTAATTCAGCTTTAATGTTTGATTCAGCCATGAGAAATTGGGTGTCTTTAACCAAGCTGATGCCAATGAAAATCGACTCTTAAAATAAGCCATTTACATCAATGAAGAAAGATAGCAGTGTAGTGGGAACATATTGTCTGGCACAACCAGACCCTATTAGGTCTGGCTACAGCCTTCCAATGGTATTATGAGCAAGACAGCTAATCACTCAGTGCCTCTGTTCCTCAGCTGTATAATAAAGGTGACAATTCTTTGCCGGGCTATTTTTTTTTTTTTTTTTTTTTGTTTGGTTTTTTTTTGGTTTCNTCCTACAGGGTATTATTTAATTATATCAGTAGTACCTTCAAATATGTAATGTAGGCTAAAGCATCTGGTTTGGTTCTTATTACTAGGATAAAATAAAGGCTATTTTAGATTTAGCAAGGGCTTCATCATGGAAAACAGCTGCATTTAGAATTACTTTTGGACTAATACACATCAGGTTTTAAATAGTTCCAACTTCTAAACAAACTGTGATGGTGTTATAAAGGGTAAGATCTTCAAGTTTTACCTTTGTAAGGTTTCTTGCCCTGTTAGAATGTTTTAGCATATGGTTCCTGCTGCATTAATTTTGGATATGCAAAGCATGGAAGGTGCTGGGGTTCTTTCAGACAGAGGGATGAGCAGGATGGATATTCAGTTCTCAACTTGATTAATTAGCTTTTATTAAGCAAGAAATGCTTTTTAGCTTTGTAAATCTTTTTACTCTGGCCTGACTGTGTGTTAACTTGGAAGATTCAACAAATCCCTGTCTATGCTTGTAAGGCTTGAATCACCATGCTGTCCTGGACCTTAACCTTTTTTTTTTGCAGCTAATACATGAGGACCTTTCTGTTCTGCATAGGATCATGAGAATGTTTTTTAAGGCAGCATATAGCTTCTTCTTTCCTGCTCCTGCAGTTGTTTTGTAGGAGACAATATGCCACAGGGAGCCATATTTTCTTCCTAGATGTGGTTTTAACCTGCACAATCCCAGCTACAAATGCCATGTTTTGTATAACTGTGGGGAAGTGGATGTAACTGATGATCAATACCAAGAACTGAACCATTTTCCCCATTTGCAAATTATCAATAAAAGGCCTGGGGTTTCATGATTTGTCTCTTGTTCCAAATTAATCAACCAGGGAAGGAACTATAAATTAGTTGCAGCGTATCCACTGAGCAGGTATGGATGCTAATGGCTGGAAACTTTTACAGACAGGGTGAGGTGAGTCCAAGAGCCTTCAGGAGCATCAGGTGAGCAGCCCTGGCAGGGTGCTGCCAGGAGCTGGCCCCTGGGGAAATGCCAGCCACATGAATTTTAAATCCTGCCTGCAAGGCTGTCTGCCTGGGGCAGGGGCATAGCCTCACCACTGTCCAGTGTCAGAGAACCTGCCAGTGCTTTCTGGTAGGGAGTAGAGCAGAGAGCAACATCCCTCCTCTCCCAATACTTGTTTAGGGACTTAATTATTGTGTTACCATCAGACTACCTTTTGCATGTGCCTTCAGACCTAATTACCCTGAATTTCCTTGCTGCATGGGGTTTGATATGCCCAGGAGGAGCACCTGTGCAAGAGCACTTCCCATGAGATCTGCATGCTCCTAAAGAAGCAGTCTAGATTTCCCTGGAAAGCTCATGATCCATAAGAGTATCTTAAATGTGTTCCTCTGCCTATTTTCATTTTAAATGCAAGCAGCACTTTAACATAAACACAGAAGTGTCCATTCTATTTATATTTGCTCTAAAAATGCCTTGCAGATCAATACTTACAGGGGGCTCTGGTGGGAAGCCATCTTCTGCCTCACTGTCCCTCTTCAGCCTCTCTTCAGGTCCATTCAAGGCACATGGAAATACCTGGGAACACACAAATCTTTATGTATGTGACTTTTCATCCAAATGGTAGCTCTCCTCTTTGGGCATGGCTCTTCCTCACCACATAGTAGGTTTAGGGTTCATGGTAGTTGTCAGGTTTGGAAGCCCCCAAGAGCTGTATTTTAGGATTTGAGATATCCCACATGGCATGAGGCAGCTGTGGGCTGGCTGCTGGTACCTTGTTCCTCAGCTGAGTGTGTGCCCTTGGAACTGGTGGGGACAAAAAGGGTTGTGTAGCAGAGCTGAGGCTTCCAGTGCAGGAACCTTCCTGATAGATAAGGATTGTCATTTCTGTGCAAGTTCCCTTTAAGGTCTCTCTAGCATTGCCCTGGGTTTTAAAAGGTTTTAAGGTTATTCACATGACCAGGATCAAGCTGCTGGTACCATGTCTTTGTTGAATATAGCTGTGAAGTCCTGCAGATAAATACCTGACTCCTCCAGCCGGGTAGGTTATCCCTCCATGTCTAATCTGTCACAAAAGATTTGTGTTTGAAAGCAAAATAACAGTTTTCTTACTTTATTTTTTATTACTGTAAATCTGTCAAAGGCAAGCAGCTGGAGCAGAGCTCTACATCCTGAGGGGAAAGAAGAAAAAATATTGTTTTGAAGGGAAACTCAGATAAATCGTTTAAATTAAGAATTACTGACACTGTGACTGCTGGAGGTGCAAATGGATCACCTAACTGCTTGAAACAAGGGTCTTGGAAAAGTCAGAGAAATTGTGCAAAAAGAAGTTGTACATAACCTTCCCTCTTCTCTGGTGTTGTTAACCTAAGGTTTTTCTCAGCAAAACACCATAGGCTATAGTATGGTGAGGAAATGGTCGATTTACTGTTGAACTATAGGACTGGAGTTTGAAGAAGCAGTGGACAAAATGTAACTGAGAAAGAAGTGGGGGCTGAAGTTTCAGACTGTGATATCCAATGCTTCTGTGTGTGGCCTCCCAGCCAGGAAACCTCAGCCTCACACAACAGCACGTTTCAGAGGTGAGCAAGAACTGCCTCACTTGTCCAAGGGACCTTTAGTCCTGCCCAGAACTGCTTTACTGCATAAGCAGGCTCCTGGAAGATCACTGAAGTGTTTCTAATGAAAGACATGAAAGTCTGGACAAATTGGTGAAGATGGTATGAAATGATGCTGCAATTCACTGCAGAAAGCTCTTTCCCTCCTGATCAAAGACGAGTGTCCTGAGCTGTAAGGGGAATCCACTGCAGCTCTTTTCATCACAGTTAAAGCCACAATTTAGTGTTAGACATTCACCTTTGCCATGTAATTAAATAAAGACACAAACAAGGGCTTCAGCACAGACATCACCCCAACTTTAAAGACAAAAAGGTGGATGCAAAATCCTTGTGTGTGAAATGGCAATATTGATTGCAGACTGGATAGGAAGGAGCACACAGGCAGTATGACTGAACAAGGATGTACATGCCTAGCTATTTATGATAAATTTGAAGGTCAAAATTTGCCTGAGGTGCAATTTGCTGCATTGATCTCAAGGCTCTTTACATAAAGAATATTTATACTTTAGAGAAAACTTTCCCTCCCTTCTGCATGTGCAGCCTGGTTGATAGTGGGAGCTCTGCACATGTATCCTGAGTGAACACAGCCCACCTTCCAATGGCATCCCAAGCATGGCCTAGGAAACGTGAGATTATTATAACCCCCCAAATGAGTTTGCAGTAATTACTCAAAGGCAATAAACTATTTTTTTATGAACAGAACATAACACATTAAACATTTCATTAATGACAGCCTCACATTTCTTTGAAGTCATTATGATTAGAGACACATAATGTAATATTGCCCTGCATTATGGAATTGCTTAGATTTCAGTTTCTCCTTCACTGGTCACAAACCCAAATCTAATATATATATATATATTTTTTTTTTTTTCTGTAAATTCACCCTATCCAGTGAGGTGCTTCCAAAGCACACATTTCATTTTTATGAGCTAGGCAGTGTGAGTCATGCTATTAATGGCTATCAGGAGCAACACATCACCAGACTGTCCTTTGCTGCACAGCCTATATTTAGAAAGGGAATGAGACTGCTGCTGGGTTATATAATGATGCAGCTATTTATAGATCTCCATTATACCTAGAGAGCACCATCCTGCCATCTGAGCTGAGAGCAGCCAGCCTGACAGAGGTGTGATTATAGATTCGTCCTCTTCCCTACCGTTCCCCCAGACACAGTTGCAATTTGCCATTGTTTCTGTTTACTTCACCTGCAGTAAAAATACACGTAAAATCCTCTGTTCAGACAAAAAAAAACAAACAAACAACAAAAAAAAAAACCACCAACATTTTAGAAGCTGCATTTACTTGTGGAAATGTAAAACAGTGTCACAATACAAAAAAATCTCCAAACCAAAGAACCCCTACATTTTCATTTACCTTCCTTTTCAATCGCATGAAACTAATGAAATGGACCAGCCTTAAAAATACACCCATATTTCTAGCAGCACTGCACTAAAATTTTCAGATTCTGAGTCTTCCACTTTTTCTTTTTCCTTTTATACTGATTTCTAGTGGCTACGAGTAGAAAAAGCAATGAGAAACGTGACTTCTGTTGGGCCTGAGCAAACATAAGGATGGGGGAGTCAAGCATTTTTTTGGAGGTAGAAATGCGGTTTTTCTGTATCTAGCACGTCTCACAACAAAACACTGGTTCGGTCCTGCACAGCAGCTGGTTCAGAAGAAATACATTTTCAGACAAATAGTTGCAAAGCAGATGTTAACAATTTAAGGTGAGTTACAAAGAAGGGACAAGGCACCGTCTCCCTGTTTGCACATCCAAGGCATTTCAGACTTTGGAGGCTCATTTGTAAACTCTCTAGAACTGTAATTTTACCTGTAGAATAGTAAATAGACCAGGTTCCTGTCCTGGCCTCTTGGTGCCCACAGCACCCTGAACAGAAGGCTCAGCCCTTCAGTAGCCTTGGAACTGCTGGAGCAATAATCTCCCTGCTGCAATCAGCTCACACCGAGGCACGGTGTCGTTCCACAGTAGGCTCTGGCTGTTGGAAAATGTCTTGGAACTGGTACAAAACTGGGAGGAGTGTCAGGTGCACCAGAAAGTCATGCTGACATACCAAGGGGGCTCAAGAGGCAGGAGAAACTGACTGTCAGGAACCAGGGAAAGTGTAAAGTCCTGCCTCTGGGGAGGAAAAACCCCAGGCACCAGAACATGGCAGGGGCCGTCTGACTCACCTCTTTGCAGAGAAGGATGAGGGGGTCCTGGTGGACACCAGCTTTGACAGGAGCCAGAAATGTCCCGACCTGTAAAAAGGGCCAACAGCATCCTGGGCTGCATTAGGAAAAGTGACTTAGCCCTGGTGAGACATACCTGGACTGATGGGGTTTGAATTTGACCATCTCTAGAAGTGTTCTAGTGTCTGCAGGCCCATTCCTCAGCTGCAGAATCACTACCTTGATCTTTAACATCCCTTTTGACACAAGCCTTTCTATGACTCTACGCCTGTTGAACAGGATGGAGTCAGCATGGGGCAGTGGGTGCCAGGTACTCCTTGCTGGAGGAATCCATTGGAGTGGATACTCTGTGGATCCCTTATGCAGTGAACAGACAGGGTAACGTGTGTCAGAATGGGTCTGTGGGACTTGAAGTGCCAAGAGCACTTACCAAAAGTAGTCTGGTTTTCAGCTACTGTCAAATGCCTGCCTCCAAGAGGGATGCAACACATGCTCTGGAGTTGTGGAGCTTCCTATCAGTAAAGCAGCCAGATACTTGTCCTGCTGTGCAATAAATCACCAGTTAAAGGTCTCCACCAGGCTGTAGGAGATTTGGATCTGTCCCTTCCTCTGCTCCCAGGAATTTATAGCCTTGGGACATGACTGAGGGCTGCTCAGAGTCCTCCTGGTTGAAGCGCAATTGCACACAAATACTCAGGAGAGAGCAGTGACAAGCTGTTGTAGTGGCTAAAAGTAATCAGCTCCTACCTGAAGCAGTCAAATGTGTTTTCTTCCAGCTTCCTGGTTTTCCATGCATTTGTTCCTCCCCAGCCCATGGAGGTCCATGCACCAGAGGGGAGCACAGGGAACTCCAGAGCAGTAAGTTCAGGTGTCTTTGTGCTGTTGATTGTAAGTGTGCTTGGCAGGGTGTAAAGTCCAGGTGCTGCTTTTTAGATGCTGTGTGCAGGCTGGTTAACTGATGCCAGGAGTAGGGACAAGGCAAGCAGTGGATACACCAAGGTCTGCATCTGGCAGCAAATGTGCTGATGTCTAATAAGGAAAGAACTTTTCTCTGTCTCCTTTTCTCTTTTTGATCTTTCCTTTCATTTCTTATCTCCCCCTCTTCTCTCATCAGGGTGTTAAATCTGTCTCTTTTAACTCTATTCAGATACCCAATGTTCACAGAGCTGGCAAAAGTAGGATACTCTTGGAAGCCCTGTCAAAGCTGATTGAAATCAGCTACTGACTCAAGAGTTTTCAGAGAAATACAGTCACAGTGCAATCACACAAACATCAAGAAACCAAGATTAAAAATATTTCCTTGTAGTATCAAAATAGCTTATTTATGCTGCTACAGTACTAGTTACCTATATTATATTACTATTGCCTAATACCTATGCCTAGAGGTGTTTTTTTCTAGATTTGCAACAGTCTGTGTCATCACATTGTGTCATCACAGGCCACTGTTTAGAGCAAGCACAATAGTTCCAGCTTATATCATCATGTGCTATTTAAAGTGCTTAAAGTATTAACCATCAGGCATCAGCCTCTCCACTGCAATTATAAGCAGCTTGTTTCTGCAAATTGAGATAGGTAATGATACAAAAAACCTGATGAAATGGCACACATTTTGTTCCTGGCTGGGGTTGCATTTTTCCAGGCCCCAGGATTTATAAAACTCGATCATGCCCTTTAGCCTGTACATGCAATGCATGCATAAGTATCACAAGAGAATTACAATATAAAGGGGGCACTGTCAATCTGATGGCCATTAAAATATGGTCACTGACCAAATCCCTTAATACACTGAGTTACTGCTGTTGGCTTTAAGTACACTTTGGAGAGGATTAACTGCAAAGCATGTTAAACCAAGGGCATATCTCATCCTCAGCTGCCACAAATGGGATGTAAGTTTTGCATACAGAAGAAAGGAGAAGGATTTTGACAGCTGGAGATGCTTATCTTTCCATACTACAGGGAAGGCTGGACAAGATGCTGCCTGCCACCTTTCCAGGCTGACATTATCTACACATCAGTGAAGGTGCTGAATGTCAGTCTGTAATAACTGTGGAGCACCTGTTTCCATATGCAGAGGAGCTTGCCACCACACAACAGCAGCAGATAATATTCTTTGAAGTGGAGCAGGGAGGCAATGCACAAAGAATGCATTCAGAATAGGCACCATCCTCACAAATTAATTTGAGGACTGTTTATTAAAGCATGCAATAACATTGCAAATGCCTATGTTAGCTGGCAATCATTATCCATAATCTTTAATTAATCCATTGATGTTTAACTTACTCTGAATTTCTTGTTAATATATGGAGTTTGATTTATTGTGGCAGGTATTGAATAGTAAAAAAACACTCTCACTAAGACAGTAGGTCAAACTGGTGTGGAAGACAAGAACTGTTGCTGAAATGTAAGAACTTTGTGATGTCCTGACTGGAGGTGGTACAAGCCCTTAGCTGTTGAGCCATTGCAGAGGGGGTGGTGTCACTTTGTTAACACTTGATGCACAGTTGAGGTCCAGAATGTCTCTCTGTTTGGAGAAGAATCTTTTCCAGATCCTACACAGAGGTCCTCAGAATATAATGATTAAAAAACCATAATACTCCATAATAAACCACAATACTCCCACAGGGTATTATTTTGGTGTAATATTACTCTGTGGACCCTGTTTGTGTGTTGTGCTGTATCTCAAGAGTTGTGTCCTCTTGTGGTGTAGGGCACTGCTCATGATGTTAGTGAAGGGAATCCCTTCATTAACAAGAATGTGCCTTCTCTGTCCTGGTAGTCTCTTCCAACAGGGATGCTTATGCAGCAAAAGTTCTCAGTTTTTCCTCCTCACTGTTCAGGTGTCAATGTGAGACACATGAGACCAGGCTTCAGAGAGGCCAGGTAAGGAGTAACATCCAAAACTTCTTGTTCTGCTGCAACATAATGAAACTAGGGCAAGACACAGGGTAAGAGCAGGAACTGAGCTCTCCAGCCCTGTGATTTACTCAGTCAGTCACTCCAGGAGAAAAATAGTCAGAGGTTGCTTCCAGTTATGGGGAGTGATGATACATTTTTGCAACCACAAGGTTGCAAGGTTCTCCCTTTTGTGCCAAAAGGACATCTCCATTCCCATGTGGATGGAGGCATGTATGCTCCAGAGGTGGGTAGGAATTCGGGTGTATAGCTACATATAGAATGCAATTCACCCAATCATTTAGATTAGAAAATAACTTTAAGATCATTGAGTCCAACTGTTAACCCAAGTCCACCACTAAGCCATGTCTCTAACACTACATCTACACATTTTTGATCATTTTCTACCACTTTCTTGGGCAGCCTGTTCCAATGCTTGTCTACCCTATCAGTGTAGAAATTTTTCCTAATAATTCCAATACAACCATACTGTCAATATATTTAATTGACACAGGAGGGCTGTTTACCAGGCCAAATGTTGGTAACTGTTCCAGGTGAACCCCCTTGCTGACTAGACTGAGTAGAGTCAAGGTTTGTGTGCTTAAATGCAGCAAACTATATTAAATTATTCTGGTGTTGTGTCCTTTCTCCCATCAGGAGGCTGAGCTCTTCCCTAACCTCCACATCCCCTCAGCCAGTCCTGTGTGGGTGTCTTGGCTACCCTTTGGTGTCTCAACTGGCACCAGGATGTGACACTGGGGAGCTGAACTGGAACCTGACTTCCCACTGCTTACAGCCAGGGTCTGGGCATGTTGTTCACCTCTTGGCACTTCACAGACCGTGCTTAGCTTTAGGTATCACACCCTGCCAGCACAGTCTCACTGCCAGAGTTTCTCGTTGGCAAACTCTTGGTAATTTCCCTCTCAGGCTGTGGGTTTTTTGCTCCTGGTGTCCTCAGCTGGCAGACATATCACCCAGACCCTACAAGCCTCAGAACTCCAGGTTTTAGTTTTGGCTTGCAGATTTATGGAGTTACAGCAGCAAGAGGAAAAAGAACAAGCTTCAACTCCTCAGGAGAACAGAGCCTGAGGTGGGGAGGGCAGGGATGAAAGGAGAAGGGCACAAGGTATGGCAGCAAAGTCTCATTGCTTTACATATCAGGTCTCTTGGCACACCTGCTTTTCTTTAATTACTGTTGTGTGTGCTCTGTGTAACATCTACAAATGATGCTTCAAATGTATAAACAATTTTTTTTTGTTTAACAGATTCATAGGTAGTAAAATAGTGATTGCTCATTCCTACTTAAGTGCTGGAGGGAGCCTGAGTATAGTTGGGAATAGCTGCTATAAAGGGTTTGAGGTCAGGATCCTTTGAGATTTTGAAATATTTCATTAGGTTTTTAACTAGGCTTAGTGTGCTGTCTCTCCCTGTCCCCAATTAGTGGGCTTTGTATTTTGGGATTCTGCTGTGCAAAAAAGTTCTGCTTTACCTAAAGGAAAATAAAACTGCCCTTTAGCAGATATATTGCTTTTCAAAGCAAATTGGTTTCACTATATTTGGAAGCCCATATGTGCTGAAAAAAGCCCTTTAGCTGAGAAGAGTTGCTCAAAGCCCATAAAGTGAACGTACAGTAAATGTTCATGAGCTCAAACCAGGGAGCTGTTTCATTGAACTGCAGGACACATAATACAACTGTACAACATTGTTTTCTCCTTTTCTTCACTTTTTGTTCATTACCATTCAAAGCAGGTGCTATCTAATGGTAGAAACAAATTTTCTAGCTATATGCCTTCTGAGGTGTTTACAAAATTAATACAATGCAAATTAGGCAAATTCCAAGGCTTCCCTCAGCTTTTCAGCTCTCTGGTTTTAAAGTCTCCAGTTATACCTCAGTGCTGGTTTGGAAGTAGCATCTCCTTCTGTGGCACTGGTCTTGGGGCACTTCGTGGGTCCATATCTGTGCCTCACATTTTGCTTGAACCTCAGGAGCCCGGGGGGGCCCAAGGACAGCTCTGGACTACTGAGCTTCAGAGAACTGCCAGAGAGCTGGACCCTGGTGCTACTGATGAGCTCTCAGATCCCTCATGGTGAAAGCATTTCCCAGAGCTGGTGCTGCCTGGGTGTCTGTTCTTAACATCTCAGGGATTAGAAGATAGGCAAGAGCTGAATTACCCTGGGATGGGAGAGCTCCCAGAGAGCCCTGCCTGAATTGTCAGGCTTTGTGCATCACAGCCAGGGGAGAAGCTGCCCTCCTCTTGGATACAGAGGGACATGGAGAGCTTTTTATTTTGGAGACAGAGAAATGAGGGAGTGTGACTTCCCAAGGGACATTCCTTCATGATGAAATCTTGACAAGGCAGACCAGGACTGTAATGGTCTTCTCTCCTTCTCAAAGACAAGGACCTAGCTTGTGAACCACACAATATGATGATAACACAACATCCCTTGTTCAGCCCACATTTTCTCCTGCCTCCAGAAGCATTCTAGTTCTTCTGTGCACTTCATTGAGAAAGTGAGACACAACACCTCCCTCCCTGCCTTCTAGGATAATTTATTGCTGATACCAGAGAAAAGTCAGCTTCTCCTGCCCTGCCCTTGCATGTCCCTATTCCTCTGAATTATTGCCTGAGGTGCTGAGACAAGCTCTCCTCCCTTGTAGTCCAAAAAAGGACTTTCTTACCAGCAAGCTACAGCTGAAGCTGTGTGCCTTTCCTTTCTCATTTCATCTGGAGCTGACAAATAAGGGTGAGGTGACAGCTCTGAGTAGCTCCTGGGAGAAGGAAAGCTGAATAAGCTGCAGGGGAGAAGTGATATTTTGTCTTCACAGGACTTCAGTAGGAAAGTAAATAAGAATACTGCCCTGGATGGGTAAGTTAAACCTGGGATAGCTGGGGAGGTTTATCTGTCACAAGCATCTGCCTCTCCTCTCTCCTGGAAGCTGCTTCTCCAGCTGAATGATTCATGAATCACCTCAATTTACAGCATGGCATAGTCATAGGAATTAAAATTAATGTGCACTGGCTTTGATACATTAAGCTGTAAGTGCAGCATTGCAGAGACAGAGACACATCCCAGTCAGGGTGGGCCTGATCCAAGAGGAATACTTGGCTCTGCAAGAGTGCAAGATGGTTCCTGAAAAGAAGAAACCTGTCAGCCTTCCTAGTGCCATCCATGCCAAATGTGTGCCAATAACTTCATCATCCCAAGCTATTCTTCCCTCTGAATAAAATGTTTCCTTAGGAAAAAAAAAAAAAAAAAAAAGGAAAAAAAGGAAGAAAATAGGAAGAAAATACTAAAAAAGGATAATTGAAAATATTTTTAGATTATTTGGTTCAAAACTTGCTTCTCGGCAAGACTTGTATATTTTTCTGTTTCTCTCTGAAATGTTTTAAGATCCTGAATTGTAATCATCTCTAAATAGAACCCCTCTAACAGGTAGTTTTTACTAACCCACTTTGCTTTGGTTTCATGCAAGGCAAGGGAGTGTCATGGCTTGTAATCATGCTTACCAAGAGGAATGAACAATTACAGTCATCACTTCCATGTTACCTGAGATGAACTTGGAATAAATTTTAGGTTTTTAAGATCTGTACAGCAGAATCATGGATAGCATGCATGAGCTGATTTAGATGCATCTCTTCAAAATCCACACTGGGTTTGATCTGCCAGGTATGCCTTGGGAGATCATCACTAAAAGAATGCGATTTGTTCCTTTCCAATGTACCCAATGAGTGAACTCAAAACTTTAAAAGTTTTGGGAGGGCAGCCCCTGGTACTTGGAGACAAACCAGGCAGTCTCTAACTACACTGAGCTGAAGAGAGAGGACAAAAGAAGACTTAAAAACTCTGAAAAAACCCCCAAAATAGTAAAAACTTCCTTTGACAAGTTATAAAGAGAAAACCAAACAAGCATTGAAAAACAAAGTCTCTTAAGTGAATTGGATTTACATCCAGCTGGTGTTGTGAATGATTTAAGGACAGATTCAAATTCCATTGCCCTGTTTTCTTTCCTTCTCCTCCTTCCCCCATTCCGTCCTCTCTCTGCTCCCCAGACATGCCTGCTGTGCCCTCTGCAAGCCAAGTGTGAAATAGCTGCCTTCATTCATGTGTGACCTGCATCAGCCCTCCAGGAGTGTGGAGGGGAGGGAGTTTTTCCTCCTGATTGTTGAAGGCACAGGGTCATAGCTAAGAACTGCAAACACAGCTATATTGTCTCATCTTCTGTGTGTGAGGGAACCTGTGGGTTCCCCCACACAAGTACTGAGAATTATGTCACCAGGGTCTTTGAATCACATCTGTTCTGCTCTAGAGCCATCTGCACAATGTTATAGTGATGGTAAAGGCTTCAAGTCTGTGGGGACTGAAGCAGAAAATCCCCTGGGGATCACTGATAGGGGATCACCCTGCCCTCTGCAGCTCGTGTTCTCCCATAGCTTGTTCAGGATAAAGTAGAAAAGAAGGAATCCACATCTCCCTGGTATAAAATAACAGTCTTTTTTAGTGTCATGTGCATGTCTGAGCCATCTAAAACATGCCACCTATTTTATTATTTTGTATGCCTCTGGTGTACTATTGCTGTGATTGTGAGGACAGGGTTATTTCTTGCTTAGGGGTAATTTTTCTAAAAGAGAAAGTGGTGGTAGCTCTCCTGTTACCTACTGCTGCTGCCCAGAATGTGAGCTTTTCTAATATAAACCAAATCTTGCAGTGACAGGGAGCTGAAGCATCCCAACACTGCACATAGGAAACTGAAAAGTAAATGGAAATTGCAGCTTTGCTTTTATCAGCTTGCAGACAGCTGATTCTTTTTTGTCTTGGCTAGCAGAAGAACCCCACCTCTCTTCTCCCACAGTAGATCTGGAGGCTAAGAATAGACATGGCAAGTTCCTCTGATAGGCTTTAGTGGTGTCTCTTGAGAACAAACGGGCAATCACCAGCCCGTCAAGTTAAGACTGAGAGAAAGACAGCCCAGGAAGCACAGGGTGAGCATATTGATGAACTGCCTTGTTCAGCATTTGTTTAGGTGCCACCTGTAGCTGGAGAGGTTTTGCTTTTGTCTCCTGTGCTTGATTGCATCAGTGTGCAATGCTTTCCTTGCTGCTTCCTTCCTCCTCCTCAAAAAACAAACAAACAATTAAGTTTAAAGCCATGCTTATCAGGCAGGCAGGGCTGGATTAGCTTACAAAAATAAAAATTTCATGGTGTGCTGGAGACAGACATGGAAAACAGGGGAGCACTCAAATAACTGTGGCTGTGCAGTGCTGGGAGCATTCAGAGTGTGTCACTTTGACCTCAGCAATCAGCACCAGCCTCCTGCAACAGAGCTCAGAAACCATCATCATCCCCCTCTGGGGCTGCTGTTTAAATAATAAGACTAGTTATGGTTCATCCAGCTGTGGAACACCCAGCTGATAGATGCTCCCCAAATGAATGAAAAATGTGGAAAAATTTTGTTTGAAAAAATAGCTGATGTTAATTTTCCCAGGATTTTTATGAGCCTAAAGGGCACTTTCACAGCTGTGCTGTTGAGACCAGTGTGTAAAGACCAACTTGTGGCTCTTGGGAAATAGTAGTGGCTACTTTGTCTTCTTTTTCACCTGCATAGTGGTAACCACATTTTTAAAGGATAATAAATGAAATTATAGCTTGACTTAACAAGAGCAAGGTGAGTATGGTCAGTAGTTTGCTTTTCCATAGGAATGTTGCCTAGGAAACATCAGCCTGTGGCAGCTGTATGTTAGTAAAGACAGATTAACTTTGTTTGTGTGGAGGCATGTCAAGAAAATGCTTCTAAAAAGAAATGGGTGCAGGGAGACAAAGACCCACCCTGCAGCCTGTCCTTGCTCTCCTGCAGTTAAGGCATGTCACTAACAGCTAGAGCTGCCAAAGGACCTTGGGATGTTCCTGGCACTCAGTGGTACCTACTGATAAATTAAGGTGATCCAAGCCTCTCTCTGTCTTTGGAGCAGTTTGAGAGGCACATGATGCACATGGAGCAAAACTGAGATGGATCTGCCTGTGCCATGATGGGGCACAGTGACTGGGGATCTGAGGATGACTGCTCCAAAACACCTGGACAGATTCAGAAGTAATCCTAGAAACACTGTTCTGAGGCAGAGAGATGGCATCATTAAAGAATGAGAGGTGACAGAATCAGATAGTAATGAAGATCCTGTCAATACCAAGATAGCAAAGGGAAAAGAAAACGAAAGCTTTAAGGGGAACAGGACAGCTCTCAGGAGGGAAGAAAACCTTACTCTTCCAAAGGCACAAGAGCTGTAATTAAAAGCACACTGAAAACAAAGCACAGCAGTTTGGAAACATGTTGAAGTTGAGGTGTAATTATCAATAGAGGAGGAAATAAGGCATCTTTTGTTCTTTCATAAAAGCTGTCAGAAAGCTACCAGATGAATTGGAAAATAATTTTCTATATGACAAAACTTGAAAAAAGAGGATTTTGTACAAAAACCTCGAGAAAACTGGAACAAGTGAATGAAGGGCTTCAATATGAGCTGAAAAAAACCTAGATGTCAGAGCTAGCTAAAATCTAGTGGCATACGTAATGCCAGGCACAGTATTGGTTTCCTTGAATGACAGGGTCAAGGACAGGTGACTTATATAATTTCAGAATAAATACTCTTTTCAATCCAGCACTGCAATCACTCTAGCATCTCTGCATTTCTTACAAGTGCAAATACCATAATTCTATAAAACTTATTTCTCTTCACTGCTCAAAAGCATGTCACTTGTTCACTTTTTTATGTGTATGTAATAGTTGTACATACATGTAGCAGAGAATGAAAGACTGAGGTGCTCTTTAGAAAAATGGAGGTTCAGAAGTGAAGTTTTTAAATCCCAAGAACTGTTTTTTTGTTCATTCTATAGCTGTAAATCCCAAAGGTCCGGGCATCTTCTAACACTTCTAGAACTATGTCTGTATTCTGCAGCCATACCAAATGGTCCCTGCTGGTTGACACTTTCACTGGAATTCTGCTTTGTGGCTTGTCACAGAAGACGTTGTCCAGCAGCTAAAGCCAGTCCAACAGAAAGATTCCCAAAACCTCTTAGAAATTTAAAAATAGAGACAGAAGAGACTATCTACTCTCTGTCTTTTCTTCTGGCAGGATTTCATGATCAATTTGACCAACTTACACTTTATAGTCCTCCAGTGGTGGAAGGGTTGGCTGTCCTTTTCATCAGGAAACATTACTCTATGTTTATCCTAAGTTTCCCTTGCTGCTGTTTATGCTCACAGCTGTTTTTCCCAGCCCTGTTAGGAAGGGGGGAAAATTACTCTATATTTTGATTCTATATCTTGAACACATAGCCAAAACTAATTATCAACTCATTTTTCAGCCTTCTTTTTAGTGAAAAAAATTAAACATCTCAGGTACAGCATCCACATCCAGTGCTCAGTAGATTCCCCCAAGAGATCCCACAGGTTTATTGATGTATGCTGGATATCAGGAATAAATAGAATAGAAGGATTATTCACCCAGCTACATGGGTTTGTTTATCTATTTTCTCTTGAGTTTGATCCTGTTCTTTCCCTGCAGGAGGGCAAAGATCTTCGATTGCAGCTGGTAATCAGTGGAAGAGCTGTTCTAGCCCAAGGCACACAGCTCCTTGGGAGTTGTGGACTGGGATCAGAGACAAAACCCAGCCAGAGCTTTCTCTGCACTAAACAAGGTGCTCTCCCAAGGTCACTGATTGTATCTGTCAATCTGTATCATTCACCTCGAATATTAATGTGAGTGACAGTACAATGTTATGAACTTGTCCTATAATTGCTCCTATTAGCCCAGGATTCTTGACCTCCTGGACTTCAGGGGATGCTTGGATTTTTTTACTAAAATATTTTTACCATCATTATAATTTCAGATTGTGGTCCTGGTTGTGTTAGGCAGTCAGAGATTATCTTCAGGCTATGGATTGATTTAGCAATGAGTGCAGCAGATGCTCTGAGAAGGTGAAGTCTCTAGAGGGGATTTTTGGAAGTGATTCTATCTTCTACTTGCACAACTTGCACCTGAGCTCACTGTGGGAAGAAGGGATCCATCAGCACCTGTTAAGGCTCAAATAAAATGGAATCTGCAATATGAATAGTTTCACTCCAGACTGAGTCTTTGCAATACAGTCCTGGTTGAATGTGCATATTTTCTGGATTATCTGGAAAGTCCTGAAAACCTCCCTGGAACAAAGGGACTCTGCTTATGTAGCCAGTGAGTTTAGATGTGTCATGAGCATCAGTGGAGAGTCCTTTGTGCATGCGAAGGTCATTAAACTTTCAGCAGTTCTTATCCAAATGTAGCAACAGTAGGAATCCCCTTCTAGGAAGGGTTTAAAAAAAAATGATCCCTTAAAGGGTTCCATGCAGGTGTCTAGTAACATGTTACAGTAGAGATGCATAAGAAACCTTTTTTTTTCAGGCAGCAATAGCAGCCCTTTATTGTTCACAGCTCATATTTATATGGTTTTCTAAAAGCATAGTTGTTGGGGAAGAGGAAACAGGAAAGCCTTATAAATATGATTGCTTGGCAAAAGATCTTGAGAATATGAAACCTATAAGCAAGGTAGAAATGAAAGCCAGTTTCAATATTGAAGATGCCAAGCCAGCTAGTTACTGAACAACTGGAAAAGACAATGATGTAGCCAGCTGAAGGAGAATCTCTTTTGATTGAACAATACCCTTAGCAAATAAGGGGATGCCAAAGGTCCAAAGGTAGAAGAAACCCTGTCAGTGTGGCAGGGAAGAAAAAAGGGTTTAAAAAGTAGTATTTAGGGTTTAAAATGTAACACAGTATGGTAATGTAGTAGTTCTCATAGGTTGTATGTAAATTCTATAGGGTTTGTGTCCTGTACTGGTTGGTTAGTGTAAATTAGAATATTCAGCACAGAAAGAGCTATAATGTATTGTGACAAGAACTTAGCTCTCTCTTTGGGGCACACTTCTAGCTGTGGCTGGCAGCTTAAGCAAAGCTCTTGTACCAAAAGCCTATGCAATAAAGTGCATGCTTCAAGAGCTGCCCTGGACTCCAGAGATCTCTCATCTCCTCGCCCTCCTCACCGTCCCCTTCAGTCTCCTACACATCATGTTTAATTTTAATTAGTTACTAATTTGTTGCTCCTCAGTTCCTTGGTTAGTAGTTGCTTGTGTACATGTTTGCCAAAGTCTTTCTTCCCTAAAGATGTTTACATTCTTGTAGAATAATTCCCATGGGTACAGAATAATTTCTCACAGGTACCAGTTTCTTTTCTCACAGGTGCAGGTTCCATTTCTTGCATCTCTCTACCCCTATTCCAGCTGAGTCACTCTCCCCTAGTTCCCTTCTACTTGGCCTAAGTAGCAGCCCTGAGCCACGATTTTACAAGGGTAACAAGGCCCTTATTTTATAAGGCTTTACCTATATGCAACAGTAACCCCTCTGGAACAGGGAATAAGGAACTCTTCCCTTGTTACAGACCAAAAGGACCTGTGTGGGCTACAGACTAACACATACTTCAGTGAAGTGAGAATGAACATGCTGGGTAAGAACAAAAGGCCATTCAGCTCTTTCTGAATGTGTCCACGAGAAGATTATGTGACATGAGAACTAAACTCTGATGATTTTACACCATGTATTTTCTCAGCTCTCAGCAACCCCTGGTTTAGGGAAAATAGTAAGAAATTGCAAACGTTCAGAAGACAGAAAGGAGGGGTGGACCAGAGAAAAGCACACAAACCAAATGTAACATGGTGCGGGTCATCTGAAATGAAGACACAGGTGGCATTCAGCCTTTGGGAAGATGGGTTTTCACACTTGTGATAGACATAAAATCATAAATGTGAATAAAACATGGGATATGTTAGCAACCAAAGGGCAAATCTTTTTGACAATTACTGTCTGCTCTGGCTGGCAACTAAAGACCAGACAAGCGACAGGAACTGTGGATTACAGGTAGAAAAACAAAGAGGGGCTGAGCTTTGTTTGATTTAGTGCATAAAACATGTAATAGCAGAGTGTCTGTCATCCTGTGAAGGACGGGAGAAAGAGGAAGGAGAAAAGTGGGGTTAGCAATTGGCATGAATCAGCAGGACTCTGCTGGCTCTGACAATGGTCTGGTGGAGCTCTTCTGAGTCATTCCTGTCTGTAAGAAACAGTGTCAGTGACTGAGGTTGTATAAAGAGATAAAATAGCTTTATACTGATAATTATACAGACTGGTAGTCAAAACTTACTTTCTGACAAGGAAGGAGATCCATGCATCTCTCAGTTAGTTCAGAGGTGTTACCATCAGTTGATGGTAATGATGCACGGGGTCTGACTTCAGGATGTGGAGGATATTGGCTTCAGTGGAGCCCTGCCAAGGGTATTAAATGGCAAATGAGCAGGAGCAGTTTTAAATTGAGGTGGAGATTTTGTTCAGAATAAACTCAATGATCCAAGCTGCTTTTCTGCAGTAGAAATCCTGACTGGCTTGCTTCTGATATTCCCAGTACTTTGTGACCTGAGGATGTTGAGACTTACAAAAACTGAAAGTGATGGGGCAGTTGATCATCTGAATTTGCCTGAATGTGAGGGAAAGTCTCAAACCAGAGTGTAAATCATTCATTCACAGGAATGTGTGTTGAAGTCACTTTTTAAAAATTCTGTTTTTAATAGACAATGCTGCCATTTATTGATTAGAAGGGAGCATACCACCCTGTTACTCCTTGACATCCCATAACTCCAGGACACTCAACTGTTTCTGCATTAACAAGAACATATTGAAGAAATATTCCAAAACAAGACTTTTTGGATGGTTTCCCAAAAACTTCAAATAAAATCGTAATGTTCTTCAAGTTATCATAAGCATTGATTTCTCCTTAGTTTAAAACAGACATACTATGACAATAAAACATTTTAACTTTACTTGTCCAATAGCAATATTATTATAGAGAACTCATTAACTTGCATATTTATTTTCTGCTTAATGGTGACAAATGACATTTAATTCAGGCCAAAATTAACATAATCACAGAATTATGCTGAAGAAACCACTGTTTTACATTTGAACTTCACTGGTTTCTTCTCAATGAGACAAAACATAATTCTGCCTGACATACCAGATCCTATCTCAAGTGAAGTCACATGCATTGAGTTTTAGGGAGGAAAATGCTAGCAATTTTAATATTCCCATACTCAGTTTGGCAGGGGAAAATAACTACATTTTTATGGGAAAAGGCTGGATTTAGAGTAAATCTTTGTTTCACAGTCATGATAAAGGAAAGACTGATGTGATTATCATACTTGACAGCGTTTAGGGAAAATAATAATGCATCTATCTCTTTGATGGATTTCTGTTTTAGCCAAAGCTGGCAATGCAGAATCCTGGGGATATTATGTAATTTTTATTTTCCAAAAAGTCTTTCCCAGTGAACAATTCTTCATTATGAGAATGATATATCAAAGTTAATCAGGCATGTGTGGGAGAACATGTGTGTTTATAGGTGTGCACTAAAGAGCAATTTTGGATTAAAAAAAGAAGGCCAATTACTGACAGACTATAAATCCATTAAAATGAAATTTTATGCCCTTTGCCTGCAAGATGGCTAAAAATAACTCAACAGACAGCCTTGAGAAGCACCTTGAAGGCAATGTTTTCTCTGTCCCATGGAGGGGACCGTGTCCTTCTGTGTTCTCATGTGGCAGACCAAAAAGCAATTGAATTCAGCAACCACCACAGTCACTCTAGGCTCTTCCTATTGATTTAAAACTTGATATATTTCATTATTTCCCTTCAGATTCAAGTAGGCTGTGGGTTATGGAAGGTGAAGAATTTTTGAGAAGTTAAAGGGGTTTTGGCAAAAATAAGATTTGCAGAAGGATAAAGCAGCTGAAGATTTTCAGACAAGCAAAGCACTGTATGTTTTGATTAAAACCGTTCTCAGTGAAATCATTAACATTGCTAATTAAATTGTCACTTTTAAATTTCATGATTAATAGCTGATGGAGATGAATGGGAAAAGTCACACCTCTCCAGTCTTTCGCTCCAGGCATTTCAAGATTTCCTTCATAACCACAGAAGTTAGTTGCTACTTCCACAAGCAGCAGCAGTAATGTGATCTGGGTTCCTTAGCTTTGCATTTGAAGTCAGATGCTCTAGTATTGAATAGGGTTTGAGTCTGAATGTTTAGGGGCACTGGAGCTCTCCAAGCACACCTGTCTAGCTTGGCTCCTCTGGTAGTGGGTGCTGCATACTGAAGCCTTGCCATCCATGGGATCATTTAGGGCTTCTCTCTCTCTCTACCCAGCCACTGACTTTCAGGAAATTGGTAAAAACACATAGGGTTTTTATATGGTTGTCTTTTTGTTAAATTTGGATACTGTCCCAAGTCTAAAATTTATTAGGATTGAATAAATAGATATTTAATATACTTAGATGCACACAAGAAATTGTTTTCTCAACAAGCAGGGTAGACAACAGACCATCTCTTCAGGTAGGATCAATACTTACACACACCATTTTCTTCCCACTGAGAGTTAGGGCTTTATCTGTTCCCTGCCAAAGATTTTGACACTGGATGATAAACTTGTCACTGCCAGAGAGGCAGCCCTGCCTTGGGGACAGTGGAGTGCATGCAAGCTTTGTAACCTTCAATAACACCTTTCTTGGTGGTTTTTCACGTTTTGTTTGGTATTCAGGGTTGTAAAACTTCTTCTCCTTTGGTGCACCTGCTGCTTAGTGCCTGTGTCCTATTATTTCAGTTTGCCACTAACCTTTTGCTTCCTCCCCTCCCTTTTTTCTATAAAACCTATGGAACAAATCACATAATTGGGAAAGAACTGACTACTGTGCTGACTCATACCCATCAATAGTTCTCTTAACAAACCTGTAAATGGAGGATGAGTATTACTGCTGATGGTCCACAAGGAACAAAATAATTCTGCTTGATATTCAGATCAACAGCTAAACAGAAGCGGCAGTGGAGACAAACCAAGATTCTTCCATTTGCAAATTGATTCAACTAATGCAGAGCACTTATAAAGAAAGAAGGCCATTTTAAAGCTTAATCTTAGGCACTATCTGAATTTACTCAAAATTCTGCATACACCTCCCTGCAAAATGCTCTCACAAGCTGAAAGGGTCACTGTAAACATCCATTACTTGTACTTTCTGCACCTATTCAGTCACTGTGAAGAGGAGGTGAAAATGACCCCTTGCCTTCTACATTGGAAGTGAAATTTCCTCACTTTTAGATATGCATTCCCAAAGGAGAAATCAAGTAATGTGATATTCAGATCAGCAACATTTAACACTTCAACCTCGTTGAATTCACAGCTGTTGCACTTGGTATCTGCTCTTACACACGCCAGGCAAGAGGGGGGGCTGACACTGCATGTTCACAGCAGCTGCCAAACTGGGGAAAATCTGCCTTGCCTGCTCAGAAGAAACAACTGAAGAACAGAGTTTCCTGTTTTTCCCCTCAGGCCTAGGTTTAGACTCACCTCAGGTCAATCAGAAAGTACTTGTTACCCTCTGGGAGGATGAATATCTTGGAGTTTTCCCGTTTAGAGGCTGAGGTGGTGGAAGTTCTTTCCAGCAGTGACTGGAGACCACCCTGAGCATCACTGCTTGCTCATTGTTCAACTTAAAAGTTCCTGAAAAATCTGTTGTTTATTTATTAACTCTGTTACTTTTAAATATATTGACTCTGCCTTTTAGTGTTTACTAACTATTCCACAAGGTGAATTAAAATCACAGAAGAGTCCCGTATTCATATGTTTTCAGATAGGTTTACATATCACGTGGATAATTACATTATTCCTACTAACTTGAAGGAAATGTAAAAATGAGAAGCTCATCCTCACACACGAGATGCTATTAATTAGGTTAGATATAATCTAGGGGTTAATGAGATCCTTTAGACTTTGAACTCAGCTTCTGTTTAATTCAGAGCTTTAGATGCTCACTGCAGTGTACAAACCACACGTGATTACTGGGATCATATAAGTTGGAGTGGCCCCATCAAAACACAATCAATTCCAGCAGTCTGGATTGCACCACATCATTATCACTGCCCATAAAAAACGCAACCCAAGTTTTGAAGAGTGTCATGAGAAGACCTGGGTATGTGAATGACAGGTTTGTTCACACTGTAACCGGTTGAAATCTGAATCAATGCTATTTGTTAAATAGGGAGTTTTGTAAAGGGAAATTAAGGCACAGAAGTTTGCAACTTATCTTTTTTTCTTCCTTGGGATTTTTATCAAACATATTTTATCATGATTGTGGGCAATATTAAGCAATAATTCATTATGAACCTGATCCAAAGACCATTTAAGTCAGTGAAGGAAATCCCATGTAATTCAGAAACTACCATTCACTGCAAATGGTTCTGGATCAGCTCCAGCAGCTATAAAGACTGTTCTGGAAAAGCTCATTCCCAGACTGTATAGTAGCTCTGTATCAGCCTGACCAGCAAATTAATACTAGAAATTTCATGTTTTTTTCTCTGTTTTGATTATGACTTCCATGTTAATTTTCCCATCTGCACATCATTAGATATGTTAAGACAAGCAGCTGTGATCCCCCAGGTTTGAATAGGGTATCATAATAACCACAACCAATGGTCTGCTAAGAGCCAAAAGGAGTCAATCCTTTATCCCTTTCAGACTGCACCTGGAGAGCTTGCATGGCCATGGAAATTATTTTTTCCCCATTAAATAAGCCCCATACATTCACAGACACCATTAAAATTGTGCTACTGCAGATGTTTACACGATCCAAGATAATGTCCAAAGTAATGTAGAGATCCCTAAGGTCCTGCACAGGAATTCAAGGCAAACAGCAACAACAACAACAACAAAAAGGTCAATTGTGTCATTGGGAAGAAAAGGAAAACCAAATGCCATAACCAATAAATATTTAAACTGATTGAAATGTCCAAGTGAAAACAAAAAAAGCTAGTCTGGGCTGAAATTAAGCCCTCAGCTTCCTTCCCCACCATATTGCACACTAAGCCTGATCATTCTAAGAGACCAGTTGGTTTCAGAGGAGAAAGGAACTGAGCTGAATAGTAAGCTGCAAGAACCAAATTATGGTCAAGCAGTGGAAGAGAGCTCTGTGGGTAAAATATTTCTTATGCATCTGTGCATGTTGACAGATGAGCTGTGCCATAGAAAAGATGTGTCTTCCCTTTTTCTTGTTTGTTTTTTGTAAGATAGACTATAGTTTTGCTGTTCTTCATGTGGTTTTGCAACATAAAATTAAAAAAAATAAATTTTGTCTGTATTATAGAACTGCAGGGGTAGTTTTATATAATATTGCTCAACACTGTAACTTTGACTGCAGACATAACATTTTGGACCTGTTCCTAGGTCAGTGCTAAAGGAGATTGAAGTACTTAAGAACTTTATATATGTAAACATTAGGCTTAGAAATCTCTGCCCTTAGAAGGACTTCTTCAGTGTTGGGGGAGGCTATTTATTTCCTTCTGTGTATACAGAGCCAAGGATTCCCCCCAGAGACATGGTGTCAGCTCTCCCAGCAGCAAAGAGGATACTGGTAGTTAGAGATTTTACCCAAGAAAATGGACTTTTTGTCTCCTCTCTGTAATACACAGTATTCTGTCTTAACTCCAGTGAAGTTAGTGGAACATGAGCCTAGGTGTGCCACATCTCAGGTAATGCTGGAAACCAAGACACACAGCAGGTAAACAGAAATTTGGGAGAAACACACTGGAGGGACAGTTCAGGGCCCAAGATGCTTTACCCAGTGTCTAGGGACCAGATCTACAAATATCCATTTTTACAGGCCTCTAATATTTCCAGTGATTCATATTTTCTGTGCTTGCATGACTGGACAGTGTAGCTCAGACACAGAAGGGGATGGACATATTGAATTGCTGGAAGCCCTGTAAATGATTTCTGTCAGTGAAATAGGGAGACACAGAAAGCCTGTGGGATCCCCATCACTGGGAATGTTCAAGACCAGGCTGGATGGATCTCTGAGTAACCTGGCCAAGTGAAAGGTTCCTTGCCCATGACTGGGGGTTTGGGAGATGTTCTTAAAATCTCTTCCAAACCAAACTGTTCTATGATTCTATGAATTGTGTGCACTGACCAGATCTGCTACAGGGCAATAGGCAGTCACCACTGGATCCAGCCCACAGAGTAAATCCAGTCTTCTGAAACTGTCAGACTGAACTGCAGATGTGCATGAAAGAATCCATGATGTCCAGTCAGAGTTACTGTAGGGCAACTCTGCTTGGGCTGCCATATGGCCACAAACTTCAGAAAAAAGTATAAAAAATTATACATGTGGACAAAATCTGTGTTAGAGCTTGGCTACATCCCACATAATGTTGTGTCACTCCACAGGAATTCAGGAGTTCTGAATGTACTTGTGCAGCAGCAGAAGTCTCACAAAGTGCTCCTATGAACTAAAATTACATTTTCTGTTATCTGACGTGAAAGGAGAGACTTCCTCCAAATTATCTTCACTTTTGATAAAACACCTTGCAGCTTTCAGAAAGGTGCAGAATAATAGAAAATTCACAGCCTGTTCAAAATCTGGGACCATTAACAGAGACTGATTTCCCAGAATAGCTGAAAGAGTGATCACTCCTCCTGGATATTCACGCACAAGAAAACTCTTGTGGAGAAATTGTCAAATCACTGAATTTGGACTGGGTGTGGGCAGATTAAATTTGAACTGTGCACCTACAATTTTGAAACAATACCCCTATGGGTCCTGAATGTGGCTCATCCCACTGTGGGGATCCAGGAGGCAAGTTGAGTTATTTCTCATGGATGCAATTTAATTTTTATTTTTTTGCAGCTAAGTGTCACTGACTAATGAAAATATATTGGCATGTATTACCCTTGCAGGGTATTGTTCCATGTGGCTGTGCTTCTTACCTGGGAATTTGCAAGCAGGTCATGGCTGAAAGCAATATGAAGACACTCAGCTATTCAAATATTCAAAATATATCATGCTATATTTATTGGAAGCAAAGTCTGACAAGATTATGTGTATACTAGGAGCTGATAATGAAACATGGCATTGCATTGGCACTGGCTGTGTCAGCAACAGAGAAATTACAAACTTTAAATATTTATATAGTAAAATGAAATGCAACTATTAATGTTTCCAAGAAGCATGCACTGCTGTGCTATAGATAGACATGAAGAATAGAGTTTTAGAATATCTCTAACAGGACAATTTATCATTTTTGCAGAATAGTTCCATGTCTGTGGAAACATGGTCTTAAAGAAATTAGAGTTGCAAAGAACCAACAAGGTCTGAACACGAAAAATGGATGTTCCCAAAGGCTTAAGTACACAATGGAAAATGAATGTCCTAAGCAATCTGTTTTTCTGTATTGCTAATTTATTTATGTTGATTTAAAAACAATAAGTACACATATTTCTTTAAAATGCTTTGGAAGCCAATGATATTTATGGTCCTTCAAGTGATCATGTACTTATTTTGTTTTCATTAATTTAATTCTTTGAAAAACTACCACTTTGATGTTCATTATCTTTTGTGTGAGAAGACGAGGAATAAACAGAGCAATCCTTAAACACAGTTAATGGCACTTCATCTCAGTTGCTTTTCTATGCTGAAAGAAATACTGAAGTCCTGCCTAGAGCACTCAGGATGTGGGCCTGTTTCACCATTGCCTTCAGCAGCTTGATGGAGCAAAGTTTCCTGTTGCAGTCCCAAATTCGTCAACTATAAACCCAAAGACTACAGTAGGACTGGGATTTTTCTTTAATTACTCCCCAAATGGGATAAAAACATGGTGATTTCTGCCCAGCTATATGAAAACCTGCTTTACTGCAACACCAAAGTTAGTAACTTAAAGTTCTGGGAAGCTATGCATATTATTTTGATTGTCTTCAGTTGTCTTGTCTAAGCTGCTGGTGTAAAATTATAGTAATTTTCTGAGACAAGAAGGGCTAAGGACATGGCGTGGAGCACTGTGCTTCAGTTTCTGTTTTCTGCATTTCTCTTTTGGCTGCTGTTTAGTGTAAGCTCACTTGAACCAACTGAAAAGGTGAACTGGGGAAAAGTTTCCTCCCTTCTATGAGTGATGGCCACAGCAGTGTAAATCAGACCAGTTGCCACTGGGAGCTGCCTTCCTTTTCTCTTGCCCTGCACAGGCTGGGACCAGGAGAACATCCAGCTGAGACTTAACCCAGCAAAATGAAGCAGTGCTCAGTCTGAAGCCAAAAGAAATCCCTGAACATCTCAGCACACCACCAGGTGAACTTCAGCATCAGTTCAGAGAAGAATGGAACTGAGTACTGGGATACTCTCAGGTTACATCTTAAATTGCTGGGGAAGCACAAACCTGGTGTTCATACAGCTATGACAGAGTCTTTAGTGATGGTTGCCTCCTTATCTCAGCTTCAGCTGAAGCATCCACGTGGTAACCAGGATGAATTTCAGAATCTAAGCGTTTGGTATGAATGATGTATGCAAAATGCTATTTTTTCCCCATCACTGTATATCTTGACTCTGAAAAATCATTGACAAAAGAAGAGGATGCACTGTGCAAGGGTTTTTTATCACTTGTCATGTATTTGACAAAACGTATCTCATTGCATTTCATCACCACAGAGATCAGACCCTTCCTGAAGGAGATGGAAGAACAATTCCTGCAAGCTGCAATCAGGCAAAGCACCCACACTTGTGTTACATGGTCCTGAGGCTGTCCAGGCACTGGGACTGTGCTGGCAGGAGGGAAGGACATGGCTTGATCTGTTGGTTTTTAAAAAAGCACATTCTGTGCTTAAAACCACAGTCATGATTTCTGAGCTCTGACCTACTAGAAAATGTATTGATATCATGCTGTATGTCTCACATGCCACCAAACAGCTTCTGGGACCTGTGTATACACAGTGATCCACAGGTCTTCAAAGTTTTAGGCAGGCCAAGAAGCTTATTTAAAGTAAAGGGACTTGTACTGAGCTTCATAACCTCTGAGCAGAATTTAGTCTGTCATTAAATCCCTGTCCTCTTTTCCAAGTATAAGCTTCAAGGCTTGAAAAATAAATATACTTTTTTTCCTTATAGAGGCATGGAAATGCTTTTGCTAAACTTAGTGCCTGTGGCATCACATACAAAGAAACAGGAGCTCAGGTTAATAGAACCGTGTAGTGCCTAAGTTGCATATTTGGCTTCTTGCAAATAATGTGGCAGCTTGCTTTGGTTCGTCTTGGTGGATGGTGACCATTTACAATTCTGAGTGTGGATGCTCCTTGGGAGGTGAAATAGTCATTCTGCATTTTCTTCTCAAAGTTGCTGTTCAGCAAGGGAAATACCATAGTACTAAAAAAACCACTGAAATGGTATTAGAAACATACTTGTGAAAAATTAGGCTGATTTCAGCTTTTAAGCTTAACCATCTCTTAGCATTCAGATTTGAACCTGGCTGATGGTTGTTTTTCAGCCAGGATCTGTTTCTACTGTTAGCTTTTCCACAATCCAAGTGATCAGTTTGATTAAACTAAGCATCAAGCAGAGAAATCCAAGGAATTCAAAAGAGTTTAGAGTCAGAAAATACCAGAGCACTCCCACCAGAAGTTGCAGTAATTATTTCTGTTGCACTAAAGGGTATAAGTCTTGTCTTCTAAAGTTAGTAAATGGGAAGGCCCAGGCAATAAGGACAAATATATTTGCATTATGCATATTCTTCATGTGGAAAAGACTGCCTACAGGAATTGCTGTGGTAGAACTGGTCATGAATACTTTAATGTCTTTTGGGAATTTGTAGTCAAATGTCTTTTCCATTTTAAGAAAAATGCTTCTTGGTTGAATATGTCCCAGGGGATTTGCCTGATCCTGGACTGGGGGTTTCCTTTTTGCCATTAAAGTGAAATATCAAATTACAATTTACAAGTAAATTTGTAGTCTGTAGTGATTGCAATATATCTTCTGATACAGAGAAGCATTTCCAGAGCTCAGGGAAACAGCTCTCTGCATTCTCAAATGTCTGAATATTTCAAATGCAAGAGTGTCAGCAACAGCATTTTAACCATTCTTCCTCATGGGCAGTGGCAGGGGGAAGTGGAAGGATATTTCACATTTCATATTTCACATCACAGCAGAATCGAATACAAACAGTGGAGCATTCATGCATTTTTAATACTTGCCATTACTCTGCAGAGAATTTAGTTTATTAAGTAATGGTTCATTTCAAGAAAAGTTACAATATTTCATATCAGATGTTTTTCTCCAGAATTTTTCTGGGTTGCTTTTTTTTCTGTTGGTCTCTTTTGGGTGTTTTTTTGTGGGTTTTTTTAGTTTGGTTTTTTTTTTTTTTTGGGGGGGGGGCGGTATTTTTTATTTGCAGCTTTTTGATTTTACAACACTAGAAAGTTTAAGCATTTCAACAATAGAAACTGCTTACTGATAAGCAAGTTAACAAGTTCTGTTATTTATATAATCATTTATTATCATTTACTCTGGAAAAAAGGAGAAAANTTTGTTTTTTTGGGTTTTTTGTGGGGTTTGGGGGTTTTGGTTGTTTTTTTGTTAGGTTTTTTTTTTTTTTTTTTTGTCATTTTTTTTGCATTGGTTTGGGGTTTTTTGGAGGGGTGGGAGTGAGGACACATATATAAAAAAACACTAGTCCAAATTAGATCAGAGCATGTTCAAATGAAATAAAAAATTGGGTAAATATGATCTTAAACTCTAGGTAATATTTAATCAGAGACCATATTTCAAAATAGCCATATATATATATTTATATATATTATATATGCTTATACTTTGATGATGAAAGTTAATAGTTTACTAACGTTGTTCATCAAGGAGAGAAAAAAACACAGTGATCAATATAAAGGGATAAGGTGAGTTTTATAGGTCATTTTATTATAAAGTGTTTTAACTTTGACAGGCATAATGAATGTTCATTTACTTCACTGCCCAATGCCACGGATAAATGTGCCAAAAAAAGGGCAAAGAGGACAAGGAATAGAAAATCTGAGGTAAATTTTCTATTCCTTGCCTCCTGAAATTTTGTAAATATGCCTATCTTATGATGCACCTCTCACCTCTCTCTTACTGTTAATGAGTTGAGCTCTTTCTCTCTAGTTCTGTAAGGACTAAAAGCATCCCCACTACCTGGTGCTGGTAGATTTATTGTGGCACTGCAGAATTTACAGCATCTGATGTCAGTAATTTAATGTTGTACAGAGGGCAATAATTTCCTGTTCTGCTGAGCTTGTTTGTCAAAACATGATGCTTTAACCTAATTTTGATGCATTCAGTGGAGAGGAAGAAAACATGCACACAGCAATGCTTGTCTAAGGAGCAGAACAGACCTGCATGGCAATGACACTGAAGTGCTTCCTTGCCCTAAAGTGTACTTGTGTTTTCATCTGTGAGTGATTTCATTCCATACAGATTTTCTAAGCCCTTGTTTACTAGAATGGTTGGTTTAAGCTTGCTTCCAGGATATGATTGTAACAACACTCCAAAAACCACAAAAAATCCCTCAGTCTAGACCTTGAGTGACTATGGACCATTTTAAAGTGGTTTAGATACTTTGAGCTAAATTTTTAATGGCATTTATGGAACTCAGTGATGTCCCTTAGTCAATCCCTTTGATGATGATTCGCTTGTATTTGCCTTTTCAATTCCTGCTGCTTCTGCTTCCAGCACACACCTTTGCTTTCTGCAAGCAGTGCCTGCCAGGGGCAGTTTTCTCAGCCCTCCTTCATCAACAACACCCAGCAAAGCTGTCAATGAGCAGTAAATATTTATGTAACATCACATTTCAAACCCAGTGTGAGCACAAACTTTCTAACTGAGCTTTTACCAATAGCCTGAGAACTTTTCAGGGATGCTGCCTGCACATGTCTTGGAGATTTCCCATTCTTCCCCCTTGGGCAGAGGCATTTGTGACACAGTGGCACAAACCACACTCATGCACATAAGTTTGCTCTGGGTTTGGGTTTGGTTGGTTTTCTTTTTTTGGTTTTTAGCCAGGTTGCTTTGGGTTTTTTTACATTTGACAGTCATAAAGAAAATATTGTCCTTATGCCCTTCCTTTTGGGACCTGGAGGAAGCAAAGCACTTTTTTGGGGTTTTTTGTATGACACACATCAGCAGTATCAACCCACATATCACAGGGAACCATTTTGGAATAGCATGGTAGTTTTTAAGTGTGAATTACTAATAGAGGTACATATTGCCTCATTTTTTTTAATGATGTGAGGTCTCAAAGCAAACTGATGAATTCTATGTGGCTTTCTATAAATCCATGCCTCATTCTCTCTGGAGTTTTGTCTATTTACTTTCCTCTGTGCTGCCTAGCATAAAAGAATCTTTGGTGTTGAAGAAATGCAAGCAAATTTTACTCTAGATGTTTCTCTAGGAGTGGGACAGAGAAAGATAAAAAAATAGCAGCCCAGATCATGCTATGAATGATACGTTTCAAATATTATTCCAGATCAGTCATGTTTCTTGTATACTTTGGACACACAAAACAACACAAAGAGATAACATAAGTCTATCAACTTAACTTTTTGGCATATTACTATTTGTTTCTTTATAACCTGGTCCTGAAACTCATTCAAATTCAATTAGGGTCGCTTCTTCTGCTTGATCAGCTTATTCCACTTTTTTTTCTGACAATAGTAGTCTGTGAAGAAAACTTTAAATGCAATATTTATGTAAAAAATAAAGGTGAATCAAATCTTTCAACATTAGCACCTTTATTTTGCGCCTGTTAAAAGGGCTTAGGTAATTTTTTCCTTCTCTCTTCTTGAAACCTCAGCATAGTTTTCACTTCCTCAAAATTCAAAATTGGTTATAATATGTTTTATTGCTTCAGTAAAAATATTTTGTCCCTGCTGAGGAAGCAGGAGTCTGGGTGCAGAAAGAAATCTTCAAATATTCTATTAGTTATTATTTTAATTAAAAGAGTTTACATTTTCATCACAGTTGTGGGCTAATGAATCAGTTGGAAACTAGACACACTTTGCCTGAATCAATACCATTGTTGCAAATATTCACCTATTAATTCAGCCAGTAATTTTCAGTGGATGCAAGTTCATGACTGATTTACTTAGCATGCCAAGGCCACGTATCTATGTTAAATGCAGTGGTTTCCTTCTTGTGAGTAAAAGAACAAAATGTTTTATGCATGACAGTAAAGAATAACAAACTTCAGGTATCAGATTTGGATCTATACCTCCAGTTTAGTAAAACTGACTACTGAGACATTCTAGCCCATGAGATTGGTACATACATTTGTGATTAATTAATATTTTAAGCTTTGTTAGTCAGAGAGAGCTGAAGTCTTATTCATGAGGATTTGCACACATCAATTCTTTCATAATTTACCATATATGGTAGGTTTAAAATATAAAGTCATGGTAAAGGAACAAACTAGTTCTTCACAGGATGTCTGTGTCATTCAGTGGATTAAAACAGACTGTGTTCACTTATGGGCAATTATTCAGCATTGTGTTTTCCCCTTATTGATCAATGTACATTCCAACCATATTTATTGCACACAACGCAGTCTCACTTTTAAGACAGATTTATTCAAGCCTTCAAAGCTTTTCTATGGCTTTGATTCCTAGTTTTTAAGCCCAGTGGATGTTTCCATAGGCCTTCAACCCATTTTTATGGAGGATTTCACCCTATGCGGACCCAAAATAGTAAGTGATAAAAATCATCCTGTAGAATTGACTTCTGCTTGTAATTATTTCCCATTCTGTTAATGTTTGTGCCATCTGAAAACAGTACCAGCAATGATTCATACTTTCCTCCATGTCATAGGTGAGAATATTAAACAGCACCAAGCTAAAAGCAGGTCTTTGGGTGATTTGACTGTTGACAACCCCTTTGGGAGGTGATTTTTTCTGTTAATCCTGTAAGTTGATATGTACCATTCAGTCAGTTTAACTATCCATTTACATTTTATTTCATGTAATGCAATTATTTTAAGCAAATAGTATTAGATCAAATGCTTTCAGAAATCTGTTGCTATCTATCCTTTTTGTCAGTTAAGAATGGCAGAGAATTTCTCTCTAACAGAGAATTTTTTGAGTATTGACTTCAAAAACCAAATAATAATCTACAATTTTTATTGAGATATTTTTCAAAGTGATGACATAAGCATGATTGAAAAAAATTTCAAAAGAAAATTTATAGTGTAAAAGGTGTGAAAATGGGGTTCAAAAGCTATTGAAATATTTATTTTTATTTTTTTCTCCATACCCCCCAGAAGTTATTTTCTAGTGCTGTTTTCCCAGAAAAATGGACATTTTATGTTCTTTCTGCAAACAGCTAAAACAGGATTTATGATCAGCTTTGAGAAATTTTATGAAAAAAAACCCCAAAGTATCCATGAAAAAATAAGCAATTTTTTCTCACAAAAGGTCAAACAGGAAAAGATAATTGATCTGCTCAATTACGCATTAACAGATCTGCTCAACAAAGTAATTTGCAAGTGCCCTCAGAGTATTATTGGTTGCTAGGGCTAGCCTAGTTTATCAGGAACTGACTCAGATAAAGGAAAACAGCGATTTTCAGTCTCCTAAGCTCCTCTGACATGCCATTTGTTTGCTTTTTTCTGACATAAATATATGCAGTGGGCCTTGAGCAGTATCTGTCTGGAACCTTTAGACTCAAGGTCACCATGGATTGAACCACGTCTTTGGGTGTCTTAAGATCCCCAAAGACTGCAGTGCCTGACCTCGGGCATGGGAAGGAGGGGGAAGACTTTACCCTGTTACAGAAATGATGTCAGCCTGCCTGCTCCTGAGACCTCAGTCCTTATCCTTATCTGCCTCTTTCCTAAGCCAAAGGAAACCCAACCTCTCCTACATTTCAGAGTGGTCGTACCGAGCTCCTTGGATGGGCACATGGTCAAAGGGGAGCAGTAGCAGCAGGCTGTTGGTCTATGGGACATGCAATGGCAAGCTTGGAGAAGTGATTGTTTTCTTCCATTGTTTATGTGCCTGCTATATCCTACTGGCACTTTTGCTGCTCCAGTAGCATCACCAACTGTAACAGGAACACAGCAATGATGATTAGATCCTCTTAAATCTGATTTGTAGTGGCTAAATCCAATTCTATTTAATTTGAAGATTTTATCTGAGCTTTCACTTGCTATCCAGAGACTCAAGGAGCAGAAAATGGCTTACCATTAATTATGAATATCTGTGAGAAACAGAAATCCAATGACAAATTGTGCTGCCAACCCCCCTTGATGCCTAGTACACATTGGTCATGCTTATTTTGTTCCCACAGAGTGGTTTGTCTGTCATGCTCCTATCAGCTTCTTTTATGATCGCTTTTGGGTTTATATTATTTTTGATTAGCTCATGTTTTAGATCATTAGTTCAACAAATAACCTGTAGCCCAGTGACAGATAATCTGCCTTGAGTGAGCATCATTCAACCAATTCCTGACAATTCCCCGATTTAGTTTTTAATAGTCATTTTAAACACTTTAAGAAAGAGTTAAATGAACATGAAAATTGTTCTCAGTTTCAAATTTTGTATATCCATCATCTATTAGACACCCACTCTGGGTTCCACCATGCTAATCAATCATTTGGGGAAAGTTATTACATTTGCATCACATAAAGAGATAAATACTTTCATTTTTCAAGTGCTATTGTACCTTTTATTCTTTCTTGTATGCACAGACAATGACCATAGGAATAGGTTAATACCAATTTCTGTTTAAAAATTGACCTTTGAATGCCATTAATTTATTGATTTTTAAGTTGCCATACAGTTAAATTGCACAAATGGATTTTAAATCACCTACTGACCTATGTTTCTCCTCTAAAGTCCTCTAATTTTCTGGGAAAGAATTGGATTTGGGGCAGTAGAGTCTTTATGGAAAGATATTGTTTGGGTATTGCTCAAAAGTGCTAATGCAAAGAACAATGTCCTCCATCAGCACAGATGTCCTATGGAGGAAAATCAGCTAATTATAACACTGGAGAAATTGTTATCTTATTAGGGAAGTTTTAAAAGATTCTGAGGAGGTATTTGCAGACTTTTAATGTCATATTCTATAGTTTCTTATCAAAACTGAGAGGAAGGGAGGAATATTGAGGTAGGGGGAAGTATTCAAAAGCTGCTGCCATTAAGATCTGTGTCCTGATAATAGAATCACAGAACAATTTAGGATGGAAAAAATCTCTAAAATCATTGAGTCCAACAATTAACTTAATAATGCCAAGTCTACCATGAAACCATGTCTTTAAGTGCCACATCCTCTTATCTTTTAAATACCTCCAGGGATGGTGACTCAACCCTGGGAAGCCTCTTTTGATGGTTGGCAACCCTTTCCATGAAGATATTTTTTCCCAATATCCAAGTCAAACCTTCCCTAGCCCAAAGTGAGGCTGTTTCCTCTTGTTCTACTGCTTGTGTTTAGGGAGAAGAGACCAACCTCCACCTCACCACAACTTCCTTCCGGGTAGTTGTAAAAACTGAGAATATTTCCTTCTCATTTTCTCCAGACTGAACATCCCCAGCTCCCTCAGCTGCTCCTCATCAGACTTGTGCTCCTGACCCTTCCCCAGCTCCATTCCCCTTCTCTGGACACACTCCAGCTTTTCAAGGTCCTTCTTGACATGAGAAGCCCAAAACTGGACACAGGATTTGAGGTGCAGCATCCCCAGTGCTGAGTACAGGGGACAATCCCTGCCCTGCTCCTGCTGGCCACACCATTGCTGACACAGGCCAGGTGTCATTGGCCCCTTGGCCACCTGGGCACAGCCTGGCTCATGTTCAGCTGCTGTCAACCAGCACCCCCAGGTTCTACTCCATTGGACACCTTTCCATCCACTCTTCCCCAAGCTGGGAGCATTGCTTGGGGTTGTTGAGACCCGAGTACAGGACCTGGCACTTGGCCTTGTTGAATCTTACACAATTGGCCTCAGTCCATCGATCCAGTCTGTACAGACCCCTGCCTGCTCCGGACATACAAGTACTATTTTCCTTCATTACTGTTGTTTTTCCCATTTGAATGGCTCTTTGAAGATGGATAGAGAGGGCAGGGTTCAAGACAGAGCACCATCTTCAAGTTGCACAGGGGGCATCTGTATCCACACATTTTTTTATTTTTATATATATGTATACCCAAATAAAACATACAGAAGAGATATAATAGATACAGCATGCATAAAAAACGCACAGGTACATCCATGTGATGCATGAATGTATGTTCTCACACCCTGTGCTAGATGCTGGCCAGGTCTGTGAGCATCTCTAAAGGGCAATCAAAAATCAAGGTCAAAGATAGGCCAATAACTTCAGGTTACTAGGCAGGCTCATGCTGCAAGCTAAAGCAGAGAGAAGTCATGAAAATCACTAGTTCTCTGTCCTTGGCTTACTGTCTTTCATCTGAGATATGCTTCTCTCTTTTGACCATGTAGACTGGCTTAGTGTGTGCTTGCATGTCAACTAGGGGCACAGCTTAGCATGTGTCTGTGAGACTGCCATGAACCAGTGTAGTACTGAAAGATCAGTCACTCAACCATTTAATGAGCCCTCAGTTCACATCCAGAGACTGATGGCAAAGATGACATTCTTACTGAGAGTAAGAGATCACTCCTTTGCAATGCTTGTGGCCATGTTGTGCCATTGCCAAAGTGTGCTGTAGGCCAGAAGATAAGAAAATGGTTTGCAGATCCAAGGCTGAGGCAGTCCAGAGTACAAATACCCTGAAGATCTCAGACAAAACTTGGAGACCACCAAGCCAATGGAATGCACTACAGCAGAGGGTCTCAAAGATCTCAGAGGTCTTTTCCAACTTAAGTGATTCTGTCATCACTGCTCCACAGTCTCAGCACGATGATGAAGAGTTTTCTGGTGAAAGGGTCTTGTTTTAAACACTAGAGAGAAGTTTCTGTTTACTAAACTGTAGGGCCCCAACCACTGCCCATAAACAATCTAAATGGATGTGTGCATGGCTGGATGAGAAGCAAGTGATTAAATCCAAAGTGTGGCATGACACCTATGTATATTAAAGTGGAATGCTCTGATGCTATTACTGGTCAGCTTTTACGTTTCTGAAAAAAAGAAGATTTCTCAGAAGGGAAAAAAGACTTAAAAAGATATTTTGATGTCATTGCAATTATTGTCTCTAGACAATTTTATTATTTTATTTTATTTTTTGCATATTTTCTTGATGCTGCTTGTTCATGCAAGTTAACACTGAATTTCAAGAAAGTAGCATAATATCTAGCTAATGATTTTGAAAGCCTTAAAAGGTTGCATCTTAGGAACAGTATACTCACTGGAGTTTGTTTCATTTGACTCCTTAACAGCAGTTATTTCTCAGTCTTGCCTTAAAATGTATGAGTTGTGCATGATTAGTGGATTCATTTCCTTGAATAATCTTTTTTCTCCTAAACTTGCAGAGCAAACTTAGGCTTTTCAGTGCTTTCTTCCCAATTTCCTTTCACGGGTTTTTACTGTCACCAAAAGTGGAAGACAAACCTTTACAGATGCAAATCTCCCCGTAAGGCATATTTAATTTAAGATGTGTTTTTCTTGCAAGAAGAACATAAAAAAAAATCTTCTGAGAGACATTTGAAAAAAGGAATCAAACAATCCTGTTGTAAATCACCAAAGGCAAGTGCAATCTTTTGAAAATTCCATGGGAGAAGTGATATGCACGTGCAAAAATTTTTTGTTGAACTTCAAGCTCAACAGCATTCTCTGCTCCTGCTCATAAAATGACAAGGGCATGCCCCAAATTCACACAGTTACAAAGTGAATGTGCTTGGGCAAAACACTTTTCTTTTTCTGAGTGGAGGAAATTTGTTGTGTGTGTCAGATTTTGAATGCTCAAGGGATACCAGTCATGATATCCATTATTATCAGCCAATAAATCCTCTTCTTACTCCTCAGGGAATTTCAGCAAAAGGCTGGAGAACTATTCTGACAGAGGGAATGCCTCAATGTAATGAAAAAATGTTTGAATTCTCAACCTCCTGGCCATTGCACCATATGGGAAGCACTGCTTGGGAAATAGCTGTCTAATTTAGCCATATGTTACATAAATTAAGTCAATGATCACAGGTTAAATATCAAATTATGGATGATGTCATATTTAACAACACCCAGACTAAGAAAGACTGCTTAAAAAGTGAATAGTCATAATGTCCAAGTATGTGAATAAAAACAACTACATTTACTTTTAGGCATCTAATAGAAAGTTTGCAAAAGTGACATAATGTGTTCTGCTCCCACTGGCAAAATCTGGCTGGAGAGCAAAGTGAGTTCAACATGTAAGATCAACTGGACATGTATTAGGTAATTTCTCAGACTATATTCTGGTTTATGCCTTAATTAGATACCTAAACATCAATGTCCACATTAAATATTTCCAAAGTTTCTGTTGCATGTAAAGAAATCCAGCTTTTCCTTGGGAAATGAAGCGCAGGGAGTTTCCTCTTTAACAAACAAACAAACAAACAAACACACCCCACATGTCATTCTTACAGAATGCTAAGTAATGATTTTCTACAGAAAAACAAACTGATAACCAAGGAAGTGTGACTCCATCTTACAGAAAACACTATAGCAACCTTTCTGGTTTATAAGGTGCGGATGCAAAAGTGAAAAATTCTACACACCTGACCTTGCTTTAAGCCATGTATACATTTAAAAATACCTTGGTAATATTTTATATGTTACCCAGAATCATGAGGCAAGGTAACTCAAATCCGTATCTTCAAACAGACTCTGATCTCACACTGACTTTGTATCAGTAGAACACTGTTGGTATCTGTTATATTACTTTGCTGATTTGTACTGATACCAATTCAATCAGGAAGACTCATGATAAGTAGATTGTGAATGACTGGATATCATGTGCTCTCCCTTTTGCTTTCCACTAGAGGTACTAAATCAATTTTCTAAAGTAGCATATATCTTTATAACTGTGGAATTTTGTCTCCATTAGCTCCAATTATTCTTGTTTCCCTGCTTGTCATTTTCCATGAATGCTTCACAAACATTATTGCAGTGGCAAATTACCATTGCCCTTTCTTGACTCCAAAATTAGTGTAAATGTTTATGGCATTTTTATATGGTGGTACAGTGATAAAATCTGAATGTTAACACAGGCAGGGAGATACTGCACCAGGAGGTAATGGCAGACTGAAGCCAGGGCTCAGGGCAAGTCTGAACAGAACATGTTCAGAACACCTTGGAAGTGTTTCCTCAGCTCTGCATCCATCAAAACTGAAAGCTGTTGGGAGATTTCCTTGAGTCATGGACAAGAGATAAATAAGAAAAATACACCTTTTCTTTTTCATATTTGACTGGGAAAAAAAAGTGACAGAAAGTAGGCCAAGAGTAAAGAATAAAAATCTTTGGATAAAACCAATGAGGAGATATTCACTTGCCATCATTCTCCCAGTCCTATGTGGTCTTTACTGGTATCAGCTGATTGTCTCATTGTGCCCACAGATTTTGACTTTTTAATTTTATTTCTGATACATTATTTATTCCAGGTGACTGTTCCTCATTTATAGTTAACTTTTGGTCTGCTCAGTATGTCTTCTCGTGCCAAATACTTTTGTTTCACCCCTGCTTGTGGTTACACCTTCCTTTAATGTCAGTTCCATTTGTCGTGAGGGGGGTTCATGAGGTAGGTCTCTTTTGCTATGCAAGCCCTGTAATACCCTTTCTGATCCTGGCACTTAGTTAACACCCCCAGAATGGTGCTGGGTTTGTAACTACTGAAGCCAGCACCAGAAGAAATGCCACTGTGGTGATCAGGGATCAGAGCTGACCACCCGAATAGGAGAGGCTGCAAACAGCCAGGGCCAGCCTGACACGTTTATTGAGAGTTTGCAGTAACAGTATCTGCTACTCTGCTAGAGACCTGCTACAGTCCAGGGGTCTTTTTCCTAGATACTCATCTGCTAGACTAGAGATTAAATCTCCAGTTTCCATCTCTTCATATAAAAATGTGAGGCACCAAGAGATCAGTCCTTTTACCAAGCAAAGAGGCTTTTCACTACACTTAGTGCTCCAGAAGATGATTTGGAAAGCGCAAAAGAAAACCTATAGGCACAGACCCTTTTCCAGTTTGGTATTCCAAGACAGATAGCTGCAGGCAACAGAGAGGGCTGTGCTGAAGCCCTTGTGGGCTTATCCTCAATCTCAGACAGAAGTTGTCCAGCCAGGCACACGACACTGATACAAAACTGGCAGAAGAGCCAAATTTCTTATGTTTGAAGTCTCCAAAATCCATAAGCTGCATGACAGAAATAAACCCAAATGGTACATAGCAGTGCTTAAAGAATAGGGGGAGAAAAACCTTTTACAGTTATGACATTGAAGCAGACAGGGGTCCCATTCTCTGATAAGGGATTCACATTATATAGCTGACCTTGATCTCAGTGCACCCTCTCACAAAAGCACCCATTCAGCGACTTCAGTTCCCCTTCTGAGCTGTGAGAATGAATGATTCCCCCTCTTTTCCTTGGTGTCTTGTGCCAGCCAAAGGAGCTAATGAAAGAAAATAAATCCATTCAAACATACATGAGAGAATAGAAGTTTTATTATCACAAAGCCAAATGTAGTTACACAGGGCTCAAGCAGCAAAAGTCCTCTGGTGAAACCCTGAGAATCTGCTGCCAAATTCTTCTGTACGTTCATTAGTTGTGGTGGGATTTCCAGGCTCAGCCAGAGTGTGATTACCTGGCACAGGTACCACTTCTTCCCATGCCTGTTCAGTGATGATACCCAGGCCCGCCAGCCTGCAAGGCTTAAATATTTGTGTCCCATCACTACAATGAGGAACAAGAACAAACAAATAAAAGATTCATACAGGAACCCTGAACAGTTGCAGGCTATCCTCCCTGGTATAAATGACATTTTTGGTGATTCTACCTGCAGCAGTTTTTATTTTTGGTGTAAATGATATATCTTATGCCCAGAATCAGTTTTGACAGAGGGAGGAGCAATATCACCATGTTTCCCTCAGGGCCATCACTTTATCACCATTCAGAAAACAATTTTCCTTGTGTCAGGTCTGAGGCCACTGTAAGAAGTGCTTGGAGCAACAAAATTCGAGATAGGAAAAATGTAAAATGGAGGCCAACCCCCAAGCATAAGGAGCCTGTGTGAATTGAAGAGCTGAGGGATGTTGGTTAAACCTGCCTACCCTTGGCCAGCCCTTCAGACCTGCTGCTCAGGGGGCTCTGCACTACCCATTGCCTCCACACATGGGATGAGGAGATATCAGCTGTAGGGCAGGTATGCACCTGTCTCATAAAGACCTGGCCAAGACCTTTGTGGGCATAAAAAATCATAAGCCAAAACTATATATATTTTTTTTTCTTTTTTTTTTTGGCTGTGTTAGAAGCCCCTGGAGAGTTCCCATTGTAATGGAGATGGTGAGACTTGCTGCAGGTGGATGAAACCTCAGAAAACAGTCCTCAGAGCTGCAGTTCCCTCAAGATCCATGCAACAGCAGACTCTGGAAATACGTCCCCTTTCTCCAGGGAAACTTGTAAATGGGTATCACCTTCACTGTGGAAGGTGCTCAGTTTTAGCCAGAGCCCCTGCAAAGGAGTTAATACAGTTCCTGGCATTTCTCAGCATTTATGAGGGGGGTGTTTTGCACTGCAGCAGAACCCAAACTGCACCTGTAATTTACTTCACTCTCCCAGAATGGTTGTTGATGGGCAGGAAAGAAGAAAGGCCTGTAGGTAGTTCAGATGGGCAATAAAAAAGGAATGGGTAATTCTCATAAACTTCTGCTGGTAAACACATAATTCAGACCTGAAGCTCATTTCCAGGTCTTTCATAATTCAGAAAATCCCCACACTGGAGACTTTGAGCTAGGACAAGTGTCTTGCACTTATGCATTTTTAGTATACAGAGAAAGCACTTAAGCTGAAAGACAGAAAATTTGAGAAACCAAAAGTGCAACAGAAATGTCAGAGGGCACAGTCTTTAACCACCCTGTAAAAGCAGAAGAAGAACTACTACCTAATTTCTATATTATTTGTTTTAATTCAAACAATAAATAAACCACACTGATTTATGGTTCAGGTAGTCCACTTGTTCTTCCTTAAAGCAGCCACTTCAGTGAACAGATTTATAAAAAGTCAAATCATTACAACTTTCTGAACCCTTGCAGTTTCTGATCTATTTGTAATCTTGGCTGTGCAATAGGAAGCATATTCTATCTGAGTTAATAACCTTTGGCTCCTGCTGTGAACAAAAACAACAGACAAAAAAACCCAAAACCAGTGTTACCCATTCACACTTAACATTTTCACAAATAACCTTTGCCTAGAAAGGAAATGCCCTTTTTTCTGTTTTGTTTTGGTTTTGTGCGTCTCTAACTTCTTCAGAAATGAAGAGTACTGCCTTTTCTGGCAGCACCAATTAAATAAGCAGGTTTGTGGGAAATTACACAGCATCCTACATTTTTAATCCAGTTGCATGAAGCTATAGTCCTATGGTGATCCCCAGCATGGGCCTGCTGTTTTGTAAGAGCAGAGAGTGGCAGAGTTGATCTGCTAGAGGCACTATATATGATAATTGCATGCAGGTTAAGTGTTTTGCAAATTAGCTGTGCTTCATCATCCACTTTCTTTTTACTGCCCGTTCAGGTTGGCATACCAAGTGTGCTGAAGGTGACTTGTCTGATCTGAAGCAGCTGGAACACCCTGCCATCCCCACAAAATGATTTCCTGCCATTTCCAAAGGAAGCCTATGGAGACAGCTGTTCTTCTGTCAGAAGTGACACATGGCACCGTGGATTTTGTCAAGGAGCAACCTCCTCTGGGGCTTTATGTGAATCACTCACTGAAAGAGCATTAGGGCTTAGGAGGCCTGTTTTGGATTCAGAACAGCACCTTGAGGTGTCTCTCACTGAAATCCACCCCCATCCTTCCCCAAGTCTCCCCAGAACAGCTGTGCTGAGAATTACCTCTCTGCACTGGTAGGAAACCCCCACAGTGGCTCTTGTGGCTGACATTTCCCTGGACCTTCAGCATGTATTTCAGTGAGATAATGCAAGATGTGAGCTCTCTCCAGGTGTCTAAGGTAACAGGAAGAGATTATGTTAAGTGCTTGGTAAGAGAAAGTAGAACATTTGTAACATTTAACTTCATTTAGCTGTAATGCAAGAAAAAATTGACCCACATGGGTCTTACTCTAGCCATTTAATTGTACCCCTGAAGTGTGAATGCGATGAGCATCATGGATTTTGGCACTGTTGACATTTCTTTTAAGCAGATGACAGTTTGAAAGGATGAGAGCGTATTCTTTTATCACTGCAACAGATAAATACACTACAGAGTGATTGAAACAGCTTTACACACTGGCAAGTGACAGAGGAGAAAGTGCTGGGGAAAAATGCACAAAAGGCAAGTCAAATTTAAATTAAAAAATGAAGCACAAAACATACAAGTGTTCTTAAAGGCTCTCTGATGAATTCACGCTGTGAATAACTGGTGCAGTTGACCAACAATTGTCAGTAAGAAAATTACAAGACTCTTCAAGCTTCCTCAGAAGTGTCTTTAAAACTGTGGACCTTGGACACGTACAGTGGGAAAGCTCAAGGGAGACAAGGACCTCTGGTGAAGAACAAGAAGGGTGGCTCTGACAGGGCAGGCTCTGAAGTTCCATATTGTACCCTCTCTCAGATCAATGTTTTTAAAAAGCATTTTGTTTGTTGGTCTGGGACTCTCAGTACATTAGCAAGCCACTACAGTACTTTCTGGGATAGCAAGACCTAGGAATTTTCTAGAAATAGACTTTTTTCATGGTCAGAAGCAATATTTTCCAAAAGTGGGCTGTGTTAGAAGCAGAGAGGAAGGAGTAAGGAAAGCTCTGGGTGAGGATCACCAGGACCGTAGAAAACATGAAGCCTGTGATTTTAAGGGTCTTGGGTTGTTGAGGGAAATTGCCAAAAGAATATTTTTTTCTGAGAATATTTAAGATTTTCAGCAACAGATTTTTGTCATTGACAATATGTTTTCTCATGCCCCCAAATCATCTGAGTAGCTACTACCAAGTGAGAAACTCGGCTGAGACTGTAAAGCATGGAAGACACAGGAGTGTCACCTGAAACCAGGCAGATGAATTTCCATAGTTATCAACCTAGACAAGCAAAATTAGCTGCCAGCTCAGGAAGATGCTTGGACTGAGAATCCACTGTAACCTTTCCTATCTCAGTTTCCGTAACTGTGGATTGTTTTCTCCTTGTGTACTTTTAGGGTGCCAAAACAGAGTTTAAATGCAGATAATGGTAATTCAATCACATGCAAGCACCTGTCTAGCATATATGTATGTTAGCTTATCACTGGCTATCAACTATCTGTCAGATAACTTGGCAGAGTGAGAAAAGCTATTACTAACGGAGCAATAGGCTTCCAGAAAGCATTAACATGGGGCCCTAGAAACAGTAAATGTGAAAAATGCCATCTGCATCTAAGAAAGCTTTTGGAGTTTTTTGGAAGAAGTTTATTTGAGGAAGTGATAAGTATAAGGACAAAATTATTGAAAATGTAAAATAATTTCCTCACCCACTTTATGAATATTTTATTCCTCCCTATCCCCTATAAAAAAAGACCCTAAACCCCTGGAGAGAGAAACAGAAATTCTAACAACATTACTCTATCAGGCATGTAATCGGAGGGGATCCTTCTCTCTTGCCACAGATAATAAATTATAGAAGTTTTTGGGAACCTAATTATGTCACTGAGCAAATGCTAACATGACAATATGAATGTTTTCTTCAAGCTAACATGATTTTGTGAAACCATTATTTTATTTTAAAAGTACTGCAGAACTCAACTCTGGTCTATTTTTAAAATGATAGATTAAACAGAAAAATTGTAATTAAATACTATCCTGGTTGCTTTGCCACAAAAAGACAAAAGACCAAATGTCAATTTGAAATTAAACTCATATAGAAGCTGAGCAAACAATAAGGGGATGTATCACTAAGCAATTTATAGCAGTGCAGATACATAACAGAAATCCCGATTATCTTTTTGTTGTTGTTAAAACACTAGGCAAATGCAACTCCATCATACTGTGGTTCATGACAATACTTTGGAAGAACTTGAGACAATAAAAGCATGCAAGTTTATGCTTACTATGTATTCATGAAGACTTAATGGCTGCTGAATTCAGATTTGAAGCAGTTGCAAGAAAGGTCTCAGCACTGTGATACCCAGTGCTGCAAACCCTCAACTTCCAGTTCTCCAAAGCAGGAGTGAGTGATGCTGTGCCAGCCCAGCTAGGGGTGTGTTTCCTTGCTGCTTACTGATCTCATGGCATCCACAACACCCATCTTACCAAGCAAGGAGATACTTAAACCAGCCCAAAGGGAAAACTAAGAGAAGGTTCCTGCTGGAAATTGTGAGAATAACTTTCAGATGTGGGTGTTGTCCTGACAACTGTCTTAAACCAGTATGTGCAGACAGGCTGCACCACCACAACAGGAGACATGCTCCTGTCTCCCAGGCCCAGGTGCCTCTGCCAGGTGGGACTGAAGGCCAGAAGTTGCCTCCTTCGTGCTTTCATGGTTCTAAGCATATAAGAGCAGACCCCTCTCTTTTCCTGGTCCTCTGCAGAACAGCTTCCATCCTGAACTTTTTACTTGAGGAGGAAGGAGTGGGGCTTCTTTTTCACCATAGAAGTGTATCTATACCAAATTAGATACTCCAAATGTAGGTTTCAATTCTTTTCAGGGCCAGGATAAATAAGAATTTGCATCACCTGGTTTCTAAGATGGTGCTTTTGCAAAAAAAAAAAAAGTATGCATTACCTCTGAGTCCTACTTTTCCTTTGAGTGAATGGAAGGTTGTCAATGCTTCTGAGACATCACACGAGTATGCCAAGCAAGCCAGGTTTGCTCCCCCCATGGTGGGAACACCTGTCAAATATGTAGGTGGGCTTTTAGTTAAGTGCACCCAAGAAGGTCACATTTGTCAGTGTATGCAATAGTAAAGCTCCAGGTAAATAAGTGTAATATGGAAAACTAGGGGACTACCATTAGGTGCCTTAAGAAGGGTGAGTAGGACTTTCTTGGGTGATGCTGTTGGAGCAATGTGTGTTAGCTCTAAGTCATGCTTGGTGTGACAATAGTGATTGTAGATCTCACCCTAAAAATTTTGCTGTAGCAGGGAGAAGACCTGTACTGGAAAGAACCTGAAGTTGCTGAGTCCTGAATCATATTCTAAACTGGAACAAAAACCCTTTGCAACTTACTAGACCTTCTTTTTTTATGTTAGGAGATAAAATATAGGCAAAATATGTAGGGACTTATTTTGTGGAGAATAGGAGATATAATGGAAATAACATTTATATAATAATAATTAGGAAAAATAATGGAAAAGACTTAAAGTTGAATCTGAGTCTTGTGCAGTTAAGGATTTTAATTTTCTTTGTCTCACTCTCTTTAAAATTATGTTTTTTTGACAGTTAAAAACCTTAAAATGGAGGTACAACTCTCTGGACAGTATATTTAAGTCTGCTCATGATATTTGCAATTCTCTTTGTTTCCTTCCAGAGGAACATAGTGCTCCCTCTCCCAGGGCTTCAGAGAACACCAGTACCAATCCTTTCAAAGAGCTCCCTGTAGCCTTCCTCCTCAGTTTTTCCATATTCTCTTAGCCAGAGGTACCTTTTTTTTCCTGCATTCCTGTTGTTTTTATAACAGATATATTCAGATACATTTTTCACTTTCTCTTACATACAGCTTCTGTTTGAGACCCTAAGGGCTTCCAAGTAAAATGCAAAAATAGCATGAGAATGATCTTCCAGACAGTCTTTCTTCAATCTGAGGACAAACAGCAAGATTTTTAGCTCATCAGACTACCTTCAAAGTTTTCTATTTTTTGGCAATGTTTGTGAGACAGAATTTGGATTTTTAAAATCAGTTTTTCATTACTGTCTTTAAAAAAATCATGTCCACCTGTGGATTCAAGTGTAAATAGTGGACTATTTGAACGGGTAGAAAACAACAAGACTTTTCAAGTTTTGATGTAATTAATCCTTGTTCCTCTGCTTGCTGGTAGAGCAGGGACCTGGACTCACAGCCCAATTTTCTCATGGTCTCAGCACCTCCCACTCTTTGCAGGCACTGCTGTGTCTGCCTCCATTCCTCCTCAGCTCTGCTGCTTCCCTGGTCTCAGCACCAGGGCTCCCCTATGACACCTCCCTAACAGATACTGCATTGTTCAACTGAATCCCTATTTACTGTTTTGTCTGGCATCTTTTTCACAAATCCCCCAAAAACCCCCAAGTTCAGGCTTTGTCTCCCTGGGTCTCCTATCCTTATCTGTGCTAAACACCTTCCCAGCACACCTTCCCAGCTTACAGAGACCTTTCAGGCTTGAATTAATCCTTTCCCCTGTCTGGGTTTGCACTTGCACACTTTCCTCACACTGTACCTTAGGAAGCTTTTCTGCCTTCATTCAGTGCAGAGAGATGTAATGTTTAGAAAGGAAGGAGGCCTGTATGGAAGTTTCTTAAGCATGGATCAGAGCATTCAATGAAGGTAAATCATGAGAGACAGAAAGAGCAGGAATCACCAGTCAAACAAACTGAAAAAGCAAAAGTATTTTATAAAGTCATACATTGCTGCCTTTCTCCTTAAGCCCTTCCTTCTACATACAACAGATAGCCCAATCTCAAAAATAAACCTCAAAAATATAGAGAATTGCAGGAGCTGGGAAGACAAATCCCTTTTTTTATGAACTTATACAGAGCCAAGGGTCAGAGAAAATGAGACAGAAGGAACTGTGGGGGCAGCACAGGCACCATGGTGACAAATGAGGTGGCACTTGCTGGATGCCAGAATGATTCCCCTTGTCACAATGTTTGCCAGAGATCAGGAGGCAGATGTGCCTCACACAGATGTTTCCTGGGGACAGAGAAGGAGACATTTATAAAACACTGGAAGCACCAGAACAAAGGTTTGTCAGGGGGGAATAAAGTCAAAGAGAATATTCGTCTGTGCTGAATTTCCTTCAGCTCCAGCTCTGACAGATGCTGTGGTACCAGCATTCCTTCTACGTGTCTTGCCAGCACAGAGATGGTGTGCAAGGCTTTGTGCTCTAATTTAACATGGGGAAAAACAGGTTGCTTTTCATTCTTACAATGCCACCACAGTTACTACTACTACTAAAATAATAATAAAACAGGTCCATCCCAGTCTGAGCATCATCAGATGATGTTTAAACCAGGGAAGTCTCCCGCATATGAAAGGTAATAAAAACACTCAATAATGATGTGGGATGACTTCCCTGACTATCTGCTGCCAACAAATATGCAAATGTGATCACTGCCTTGAATTTGAACCCAGAACACTGCTAAAATGCCAGAAAGAAGTGGGCTTTTGCCTAATGACTAAAAGTTTTAGTCCTTCCTCCAAGTAATGAGTTTGGCAGTATTAGTGTAATGTGCTTCATACCCTTTAAAAAAATAAACATTTCTGGTTTAGATACAATCTAAATGAGCTTGGAATTAAAATAATTCTTCATTGGCTTCAAATTAGATGGATTGGCCATGTCTGAGCATTACTGCTGCTTAATTTAATATGACATATTGGCCTGGCATTTCCATTTTTAATGTGGGAAGCTGTGTTTATAAATAAGACCTTTCATCTCAGGAACAGCAGTTTAAATTTTTGAAAACTAACGGAGATCCATTTAAATGGTGTCTTGCACAGTGCTCAGGCTGGGTACCCCGAGAAAATGTAAATTTGTCTTACGATAAATGAACCCATGAATAACTTTAAAAAACTTCCATTTTCTGCCTCCTGAAGCTCTTCCTGCCAGGAAGCATTCAAGATAAAGTATTTATTGAATGTTTTGATAGCACTGAGGAAGGTGTGCATTTGATTGACATCTTTCAAAATATTTCTGGCCTGACATTTTCATGTCATGTCCTGTGAAGGAGGTATATGCATCATACTGACAACACGCAGGAATTCTTTCCTCCCCAGTTACAAACCCAAAAGTTATCCTGAACAGTGCAGGAAATATAGCCTGGAGATACTTCTAGCCCCATCTCTTCCAATTTTCTGACCATATCTATAAAATTGCTGCAACTTTGGCCACCATGAGCTGAAGCAGAGCAGTGCATGAGTTCTATCTGCCTTCCTTGAGGGGTAGCTTTGAGGCATGTAAGAGCATCAAGGCCAGTACAAATGTAGCAACCAGGGCTGTTTTCATTCCAAAATTCATCCTAAACTTTACATACCAGCATGGAAGTTAGTGCATTAACTGAGAAAAAAAGAACCTTGGTGTCAAACCTTCCCCAGGATGAGAGTACCTCCTGGAGGATGTTCCTCTGCACAACCAAAATTCAGGCCAAGCTGTGGAGAGGACAGAAGCAATTTTTACTTGGTCAAATTGTATTTGAATCGGATGGAAAGAAACAATTCCAGGCCCATCTGCTCCTGAACAAGGGGACTTGCTGCTAGGATACAGATGTCCAGGGTGTGATCCAGGAGTAGCAGGGTGCTCAGAGCCTCACAAAAGGTTCAAAAGTGAACTCATACATTTTGTGAGACTCACCATGACACTGACCTCAGAAACCAATAATGAGCACCAACATCAGAAGAAAACAAATCACTCGTTCTGCAGTTCTCAAATAACACCTCTCTGCATGAAACAAGAGCAGCTGTGGTTCACCAACAACTCAGTAGTACACCATTGAAATATATTCTTGAGGGGGTAGAGTAGAAAGTAATCTTAGATAGGCAGAAAACAGTTATTCTTTTAATTTGACAAGCCCTTTCCTAGCAGTTGGTCAGCAGAGGCAAGCAGGAGTTGTATCCAAATCACATTTGCAACAAAGCCATCCCTGTACACTAAACATTTTCAGCACTTGCTGATGAGAGTTTTGCTTTTTGGGGACCCCCTTCTACAATGAAGCAGCCCAGTTACTCAGCATGCTGGAAATGCAGCTGAGTGGGAGCACAGGGGATGGAAGAGCTGAGCTATAAAACACAAGATGACTAGTCAGAGGATATAATTTTATCCTGCGTACTGGAGCCCACAGCAAGTGTGCCACATGTTGGGACATATTGAAGGGCTGCTTTAGATCTGGAGCAAACACTTCCAGATTCTGAGAATTATCAGGTAACTTTGTGACTGGGAAAAGCTGGCTGGCAGCTTTGAATTATATTGTCTTCTAAGGCTGAGGAAAACCTATTGCAAAGAGGCTGTGTCCCGAGTTACTCTTGGTTTGGTGAGGAAGGGATCTCCCTTTTTCTTCTGTGCTTATATAAGTCCCTTGCATGCAAAGCATTGAAATTGTGGCTCCACTGCAAAGTAGCTGCAAAATTCCTAACCGTTTTAGACAGCCACTTTCAGCAGCCTTCATAAGAGGACCAGAAAAAGCTCAGCTAAAGTCAAATTGCCATGAAACATCCAATAAATACTTCTCTTTCTGCAATGTGCAGGCAGCAGCAATGAGATACCAGTCCAAGGCAGCCTTTATCAAGTTACAGCTGTGCTGAGGAACAAAATTGCTGCTGTCAGTTATTTGCAGTGAAAGCACAAGCACTGCTGGGGGAAACACCAAATGCTTTTACAGTGCCCTAATGACCATGAATCAAGAGCATTATTTATGTTTGGCAAAAACCCGGCATGAATCCAGTAAGGTAAAGCACTGTTGCTGTCACCAGCCACCACCTGCTTTCCCCTGCTGACCTGCCTGCCCTTGGGGGAGCCCAAAGCAAAGCTCAGGGGACCAGAGTCTCCAAGCCTGTGAGCAGCACCAAGCTGCCCCACTGAGCTCTGTACCCTGCTGGTGCCTCTGCATTGTCAGCCACCAACCCCCATGTCTCCTTCCCTGGTGGCACCAAGAAGATGAATATAAAAATCCGGACCAAATAATTTTTTATTGGTTTTGATTTCCACAAACAGGAACTTGATAAATTAGATGGTTAGATTTAGTTTGTAGCAACTAAACAATCTCATTAATGGCTGGAGAGCTAATGAAATGTACTTCAGTTACTGAACTGGACTGGTATATGATTTAATTTTCCCATACATTCAAAAACTATATAATTATCAGAATTTCTCAAAAAATGTTTGAAAGATTGCTGATACATCCAGAAAATTTTATTCCTCTATTCTTCACAATTATTTTTCCTTTCTAATAGGGTTAGGATTCCTCTTAACCTACTAAGTTTAAAATTTTGTCTATAGATAATATGAATTTGAATCTAATAATTTAGATAGAACTCCTTCAATGTCTGCTGTCAATTAATTTCTGTTGCACTCACAGTGTAGAAAGCAAGTATACAGCAAATTATTTTTAATTTCTTTGGTATACTAAAATGTGGAAGAACTATTAGAATTCACCACACTTGGGCTAGGGATGAGTTCCTTCAGGCTTGAAATTTCAGATTGGCTTCCTAATAAGTTATACTCATAATGTAGAGTTTAATTATACTACATAAGATATTCAGAAGACTTACATTTTTATATAGCTGCTAAAACTGTAGTTACACTTAATTTATAGTACAATAATCAACCAGTCTTTATGTCTGGGTCAGACTTCTCTTACATAAACATAGTCCTGCAAAATCCATACCTGAGCTCTGTGCAGTTATTTGGACTTTCTTCACAGCTGCTAGGAGAGAAGGTGACCAAACTGTGCTCAGGTGGACTCTGAAGATGGTTACTGCCTTAGGGATGTCCATCTCCCTGGCTAAGCAGGGAGCAGAGCTGGTTTAGCTCAGGTGCCTCATTTTTAGGTAGCTGAACTTAGGTAAGGAGGACTTAAGTCTCCATCCTCTGGAATTATTGCAGCTTTTATTTTTTCTCCAGGGAAGATAATATTCTCTTTCTTTTCTGGTAATTTCTAGTCATGTTAAGTCTTTGGAATTATACAAAACTAAAGATTCAGAATAGAGAATTAATCCCATCATAAAAATTTAATCAATTAGATTTTGATGTAAAGAATAAAATTTGTGCTTCTTACATTTCCTTGTCCCATCTTGTCTGCCCTGGGGAAGACTGCTTCAAGATGCTGCTTTTTCAGTATCATATACCAATAAATATGGGGAAATACATACTAGTAGGGTTATCATTCCTATTAGTAATACGTACCATTTAAACTTCATGAAGAAAGGATATTCTAAACTGATGCTATAACTTTTTTCAAACTTTGTGTCATGCAGTTAAATCGTGTTTGAAGAGATTTATAAATGACATATATTCCCAATATGTGCATGGTGTGTCACTGGTTTGGATTCTTATTTATCATTATTAGAAGTCATATCTCAGTAATGGTGCAATCTACATTTTTCATCCTTAGATAATGATATCTTAAAAGTACCTGTCACATCTTGAATCTGGGTCCATTGAGACAACAACAGTGATACACCAAGAAAATAGTCAGAACTGGAAAACTTGCCCTAGTTTATTTGTGGTTATATGAGGTTATATACAAAAATTTAATCATAGTGCTTTCATAAGTATTTCAAATTGTTATTTTGAATATATGTTCCAGAGAGGTATTTTGAATGTAGGATCCCATGAGGCCTGTAGCAGTAGGACCATTAAGTATCTGTGTATATTTGAAAAGATCAAAGGATAGGATGAAAAGAATAAAAATATGGCCATGTCTGATGCTCATGCAGTCTGCCAAATATTACAAATTGAAACTGAAGATTAACCTGAAATATAATGTTTGAAGGGCATCAAGATTACACAGCCTTATGAGCAGTGGTGAGGACATCTGGAACACAGACAGCATCTCCATCTATCCTCCAAAAAGTCAAATGGAAGGGGTTTGAAAGGGACAGGCAAATCAACAAATGGTTACAGGACTGGTGCTACAGCCAGGGGTTTGGCTGCTTGGATAATGGGACTCTCTTTGAGAAGCCTGAGGAGTGATTGGGCCCTTCTGTCAGAGAAGGGGAAGGTCTTTGGTCACAGGCTTGCCGATCTGGAGCAAACTACATTTGCTGGGGAGAAGAAGCCTCAGTCCATCCCAATCGTGCTAGTTTGATACCAGGGCAAGGAAGAAATGCCCAGAGCCTGGAGAGTATTTACAGGTCAGCAAGAGAGCTCCTGAAGAGCAGTACTGAGGAACTGCAGCCACTCCAGCCAGTAAGTTAGCCTCATGGAGAGTCATAGAAGCATAAAATCATTAACATTGGAAAAGACCCCCATCCAACCTCTGAATAAACACCACCTTATCAACTAAACCATAGCACCAAGTGCTACATCCAGTCATCTCTTGGACACTTCCAGGGGTGGTTGCTCCACCACTACCTTGGGCAGCCCCTTCCAATATTTCACCCTCCATTCAGTGAAGAAATTCTTCCTGATGTCCATATGAAGGTCCCCTGCTGGATCTTGTGGCCATTTCCTCTTATCCTGTCGCAGGCTGCCTGGGAGAACAACTCCTGCCTGGCTACAACATCCTTTCAGGGACTTTTAGAGAGTGAAAAGGTCCCTCCTGAGCCTCCTTTTCTCCAGGTTTAACCCTCCCAGCTCCCTCAGCCACTCTTCACACCACTCACTCTCCAGACCCTTCACCAGCCTTGTTGTCTTCTTGAGAGTCCATCTTGAATGTCTCTGCAAACACACAAAATGAGTTTTGTTTGAATGAACAGGAGGAGCTAGAGCTGTGCACAGCTCTGCAAGGCTGTGATCCTGCTGGCATCATGGAGACGTGGAGGGATGGATCCTGGGATGGGAGTGTTCAAATAGAAGGATGCAGGCATGTTAGGAAGGACAGGCAGGGAGAGCAGGAGAAGGTGCCTCCATCTGTGTAAATGGGCAGCTGCAGTACAAGGAGCTCTGCAGATGGATGAGGAGCTGACTGAGAGCTCAGGGGTCAGCACTAAAGGGAGGGCAGGGACAGGCAATATTTTAACAGACGTCTGTGACAGGCTGCCCTTCCAGGAGCTCTGAACAGATGAAGCCCTCAACAGACAGGTAGGAGCAGCCTCTTATTCACAAGTCCTGGTCCCCAAGGGGCACTTCAACCACCCCAATATCTGTTGGAAGCACAAGACAGCAGGAAGCTCCTGGAATGCCCTAATGACAACTTCCTACTCCAAGTGACAGAGGAGCTATTGAGGAGAGGAGCTGTGCTGTGCTGGACCTTGCTCTCACAAATGAGGGGCTGGTGAGGAATGTGAGGCTCAAGGGAAGCCTGGGCTGCAGGGACCAGGGAATGGTGGAGTTTGAGATCCTTAGGGCAGTCAGGAGGGTGCACAGCCAGCTCAGTGCCCTGGACCTCAGGAGAGCAGACTTTGGCCTCTTCAGGGATCTGCTTGGTAAAGTACCAACCCTGCAGGGAAGAGGAGCCCTAGGAAACTGCTTGATGTTCAAAGATCACCTCTTCCAAGCTCAGGAGCAATGCATCCCAACAAAGAGGAAGACAGGCAAAAATGCCAGGAGTCCTGTGTGGATGGACAAGGAACTCCTGGACAAACTCAAACACAGAAATGAAGCCTACAGAGGGTGGAAGCAAGGACAGGTAGCATGGGAGGAATACAGAGAAATTCTCCAAGCAGCCAGGGATCAGGTTAGGAAAGCTGAAGCTCTGATAGAATTAACTCTGGCCAGGGATGTCAAGGGTAAGAAGAGAAGTTTCTATGGGTACATCAGTGATAAAAGGAAGACTACGAAATGTGGGCCCTCTCAGGAAGGAAACACTCCTGTGGGGAAAACTGAGGTGCTCAATGACTTTTTGGCCTCATTCCTCACCAGGAAGCTCTCCAGTTCTTCACCTGAGTTGCAGAAGGCAAAGGCAGGGATTGGGAGGATGAAAAACCGCTCACCACAGGAGATCTGGTCTGAGACCATCACAGGAAGCTGAAGGTGCACGAGTCCAGGAGATCTGATGAAATGCACCCACGGGGTCCTGAGGAAGCTGGTGGATGAAGTTGCTAAGGCACTGTAAAGCACATTTGAGAAGTCACAGTAGTTCAGTGAAGCTCCCATTGACTAGAAAAGGGGAAACACAACCCAGATTTTTAAAAAGGGAAAGAGGAAAGATCTGGGTAACTACAGGCCAGTCAGTCTCACCTCTGTGCCTGGCAAGATCATGGAGCTAATCTGTCTGGAAACTATGCTAAGGCACATCAAAATTATGAAGGAGATTGGTGACAGCTAACAGGGCCTCACTAAGGCATATTTAGGACATGTACCTAATTTCCGAGTAATAAAAAATGTTAGGCAATATTTTTTTTCAAATAACCACCTACTATTGCAGCTGCAGATATATCATTCAGTTCCTAAATTCTGTTCTGTAGCAGAATCATTTTGCCTTATCTTTAAATAAAGCTCTATTCAGAGGATATAGCCTGGAAAAACTATGCCTTATTCGAGAAATTGTTGCTATAATCTGATCAATTAAGATCTTAATGTGTAGGCTTTTTAGCTAGCTTTGACTGAGAAAAAACATTCAGAATTCAGATTGTGGTTTTGGTAACTGTAGCATCAACTGTGAAATGAAATCAGGGTTTTGGGGTTTTTTTTTTAATAATTCAGAGATTCTTTTTTATGAATGAAAGAAATTGCAGTCCTAAAAAGTCAAAGCATGTAATCAGAGCTTGTAAAATATTCCATTCTGTTTTATGACATCTCAACTCCAATCAAACAAACAGAGCCAGAAAGAACCAGAGACTTGATTGACTGTTTAAAGGAAAAGCTGTCACTTTGATTACAGGCAAGTGAGCAGACACATTACTAAATGTAAACTGCATTTAATTTTATTATGCAAGCAGATTTAATAACGTCACAAATAAGTTATGCAAACTGAAACACTGGGTGCAACTGCATACAGATTTCTGATACTGAGTGGGGGCTGTGGATCAGAGCTATTTTCAATGTAAGTGTTCTAAATTTATTAGGGAGCAAAAGGTACTTAAAAATGAGTGAGCATCAGAGGAAAAAAACCCCACACCATGTTGTTTCAAATCAAAGTGGTAGAGCTTTCATATAGGTTTTTAACAGTAGATTCTTGCAATGCTGTAAAAAAATGTCCTTATGGTGCGTCTATTAAAATTTTTACAGCATCTTTCTACTCCCTTTTCCCTCTGGTTTCATTCCTCATATGTAAATAATTTTGAAATTCAAAATGACTCATTAAGTGTGATGGATGTTTGACACTAAGCTTGTGCAGGTTTTTTGGTCTACCCACAGGAGGAAGCAAGACATGAACCATTTCATAGATTCATAGAATCATTTAGAACTGAAAAGACCTAAAAGATCATCAAGTAGGACTGTAAATAGCACTGCCAAGTGCACCACTAAGCCCTGTCCCTAAACACCACATCTGCATGTCTTATAAATACCTCCATGGATGGTGATTCCATCACTTGAGCAACCTGTTCCCTTGACAACTCCTTTGGTGAAGAAATTTGTCCTGATATCCAATCTTTATCTTCCCTGGAGCAACTATGGTCAGGAGAAATTTTTCTCCTTACCTTGCTGCCCAGGGCAGACAGTTCAAACCAGACTCATCTGAGGACATCTGAAAACGCTGGGATATCCAGCTGTGTAGGCCCAGAACTTTGCAGCAGTGGCAATAGGGATGTTAGTTCTGTGCTGCTGTATGTTGAGGGGAGATCAGACTTCAGCTGTGGGACCCTGGTTTGCCAAGCTGGGGAGCCCATCCCTACCTGCTTATTTCTGCTTCCTGACCCAGCCAGCAACAAAGAGTTACAGACCTGGAGCTGCTCTGGTAATGTACAGCTGAGAGAAATGTGCAATTACAACATCTGATGCACATCAGACAAAACTCAGCAGGAAACTGAGATGGGGAGATGGGCAGAGGTGACTGCTACATGATTCCCAATAGGAGAGCAGCACAGCTCCCTATCTGAGCACTTGTTCCTGCAAAGGCAGGAGAAAAATGTTGGTGAGTTTGTAGGTTTCACCCAGTGACCCTGTAGTAAAACACAACTGTCCTGAAGCAGTAGATGGCACATTCTCACAGCAACGATGTGTCCAACAAAAAGCAATTCTATAGCAGGCTTTGTAGTGTTGGCTTAAAAAAAAAAAAAAAAAAAAAAAAAAAAAAAAAGAAAAGAAAAGAAAAAAAGTCACTGGAGAGGAAGCTGGGAAAGGCTGGAGATCAGCAATCACAATCTGATTACATTCAGTGTGGAAAAACAGAGAATAAGGGCTAGTTTTGTTAAGCTGAGGGAAATTATGAGAAGTCATTCTTTTCTGACTGGCAATCTTTTTTTTTCTGGCTCCTCAGGGCACTCTTTAGAAACTTGTATTAGATGATTAAAAAGCCATGAATGTACAGTTGAAAAGGTGTAATGTTTTTCTAAAAGCTCCTTTAAGTTCACTAACAAAATGAAGGTGATAAGTTGAGAAACAAATATTGCAAAGAGAAACGGGAGGAATAGACAGCAGTCAGCGCAAACTCAGGGTAAGCTTTTGGAGCAAAGAAAAATGGAACAGAGATCAGCAGGTAAGAACTTTGGAAAAGATACAATTGAGCATCAGTGTGAATGGAGATATGGAATTAAAACAACTATATTAGGAGGAAAAGAATTCTTAGTATGCTAAATATGACAAATCCTTCTTTCGAGATTCCAGTCAGAGATTCTGGTTAGAGATTCCATTGTCCTTTATCTTTCCAGATAAGACTAGCCTCCCCTTTCCGGTTTGGCCAGTGTAGAGGGAAAAAAAAAAACCAAAACAAATACTCTAGTATAATAATAGGAGAGGAAAGAAAAAAAGGGAGCCAATCCTGCAAGCTCCATTAAGACAAGCGGTTGGTAATCAAGGGCCGGTATATGTGAAGGTTCCATACTCCCTTATAGAGTTAGAACAGTGGAAAACCACTGTAGGGAAGTATAAGGAGAATCCAGATAAGGTGGCACAATTAGTAGAACGGGCTGTCAATTCCCAAAATCCTGATTGGGCTGATTTGAATTCCATGTTAGATACATTACTTGATCCTACTGAGAAACGAATGGTCAATAAAGCCATTACCACTTTTGTTGAAGGGGGCATAGCCAGTGGACTGCTTCAAGGCACTGTCACTCAGATCTTCCCCCTTGAAAACCCAGAGTGGGACCCAAATGTACCCGAACAAATGGCGAGGTTAAAACGATACCAAAACCTTGTGGTATATGGGTTGAAACATGGTGTCCCTAAAGCTATAAATTGGTCAAAACTTTATGAAGTGAAGCAAAATTATGATGAGTCACCCACTGATTTTTTAAACAGGTTAAGAGAAAGCGCCATCAAATATACTGATCTAGATCCTGAATCAGGTGATGGTAACGCACATCTGGTTTTGTTGTTTATAGGTCAAGCTTCAAATGATATAAGAAGAAAGCTGCAAAAGAGAGAGAGTCATGAGGCTCCCCCCCCTTTTACAAGTTTCAGTGAGCTGGCATATCCCCGTCCGCTGTCCAATCAACAACTCCAAATCACGGCGTTCCACCCCTCCTGCTTGCCTCCTCTCCTCCACACCGTCCATCCTCGGGGCCTGGAACTTGAGGAGTGTGTCCTTGAAGAAATGAGTCCCTTCCCCCTGTCATCGAGTCCTGGCACCACCCAACACAAAAGCAAAAACTACCCACCAGTGCAAGACAGAAAAAAAGCCCCAGAACCCAAGGCATCAATGGTGCAATTTTTCTTGTCAAATCTATGAGAACACATTAGCATACTTCAGTTTAGATGACAGGTTTTCTTGGTTGCTTTTACAGACAATTTAGTCTGTTCTTGACCTCAGAAGTGCTTTTAATGTCTTGTGATTTGCATTCATATGGTTTAGTGGTGGACTGGGCAGTGCTGGGCTAATGGTTGAGCTTGATGGTCTTAAAAGTCTTTTCCAACCTAAATGACTCTATGGTTCTATGATCAGCAGTATCATTCTGGGACATCCTGGGTAATTATTCTTTGGCTTGTGTGTTATTCAGCAACACAAAGAAAAGTGAGCATAAACACATCACACTATATTTTCTCTCTAAAAAAATGGCAGTATAAGTTATGTTTTAGCTTGTTCCTTTCCCTAGTTTTCACTCTTTGGGATATTTTACTTGCTTTCTCTTTAAGAAAATTATGACAGAAACTAATTCCAGATAAATGGCTCAGAGTAGTACTCCTCTTAGGAAAAACATAGACCAGGGATGGGGAAAAGCCTCAAAGATTTGCAGTTCACATTATTATCAACTTCAATCGCAGTAATGGCACTCAATCTGCATGTCCAGGGCAGTAGAACACAATGGCAGCCAGGGAAATCCACTGAAATATTTGAGAAGTGGAATTTGATTTCTCACTATGTCAATGATATGGTGGCATTCTCTCCTATAAATCAGTAACAAAATCAAAATTAACTCCAGGTATAGATGCAGTGATGATGCAATTTTTAAGCACTGTGCATATCCAGTATATGTCATCTGATATGAAACTGAAATTTCCCATTTGTATGTTGTTATGCACAACATAACATACAAATGAGATGTAACATAGTTATGTTATTACTTTTGTAACAGACTTGAGTGTTTGGTGGCCACAGAAGATGAAACCTATATCTCTCTGCAGAATTAATGCCTGTAGAACATATAAACACTCTAATAATTTAGGAAATTTTGAGTGAGACATCCGCTATTAATTTATCCTGAAAGGGATAGTTCTACCAGAATTCAGATGAGTCACTTTCTTGGGGAAACCCAAAGAAACTTTCTTTGTCTGAAGTTTTTTCTTCACATTCAATTTAATCTATGATCAAGCAGAGAATGTGTAATAAGCTGCCTTTGGTGTTCTGCACCACGCTTTACTGTACGTGCTTATTGACTTTAGGAGATCTGTCAAAGCAGCTATCAGAGTGCCTATATTGTTATGTCATCCCTAAAATGCTCTTGTACAAGAGACTCTTGTTGCTGATAACTTCTGTAATGTTTGAGTTGTTTCAATTTATTCATTGAATATAATCTTGCAACAACTTAATAAGGTGACCTGCAAATAAAGCTTCGTGTAGTTCTACTGCTAAGTGTCTCAGTAGTTCTACTGCTAAGTGGTATTTTTAAAAAATGCTAAAATCAAATTAAAAAGTAACTTATATTCCTAAAGGGAACATTATGCATAAATGACATCCCTCTGGAACTTATAGATAAGATTTAAAACATCCTGAGGAATTCTGTATTTCTTCATTTAAAACCTTGGTATCTTTTCTTGGAGATTGTACTGACAAGCACATTAGAATTGGGAAAGTGTATTTCATGACCAATAAACCCCATCAGCACAACTTACTGCCATATCCTGGGCTGATAGTTTAAGAACCCAGTAAAATACTCTGACAGGTTAAATAAGTGGTAATGACATCATTATAGCTGTGATAGTCCAAGAATGCAAGGGAAGAAAATGTGCAGGGAGCAGTACAGGCATTACCATAGCTCTTGGAAAAAGCATTTTAATTTCTCACCTCAGAGGAGCATCCTCCCTGCAAGGAGGTCCCTTTTCACCAGCGAGGTGGGGCCACAAGTGCTCTGCAAAGAGCACTCACAGCAGCACCCACAGCAGCCAGCCAAGGGCCTGGCTCTGCACCCCTGACTTTTTGGTGACCTGTGGTTGATGGCTGGTTTGTGGAGGTGATTGTGTCAGCCCATGGGAGTTGATAATTGCTAAGTTATTGCTGCTCAATTTTCATTGTCTAGAGGGGTGATGCTGGTGTAAGAGGAAAGAGTGGAGATTAATGGCTTTATGTGGAAGTCAAAGAGTGAAATCAGACTTTCAGTCCTCAAGATTGTGAGGCCACCTATATGCTCCAGGAGTCCAGCAGTTACTAATTAATTGGAAAACATTATTAAGTTAAACTTGGAACAAATGTTCTCCACCCCACTTAGTCGAAATATTTCTCCTGATCAGACTGAAAGGAGATAATTTGTGCTGGAAATCCTGACCAATATCACTTCTGTTTTTAAACCTTTTACCTTTTAAACCTTTTAACCATGTTTTATAGTTATGTTTAAACAATTCTTTATTATATGTTTGTGAATTTGGCTTGTTTTCCTAGGACTCATGTTTCTTCCTGACAATTCCTGCACTGACAGAATTACATATTCCAAACCACAGAGAAAAGAACCAAGACAATGAAGAGTTTGTTTAAACTACCACATCAAAAAAGTATGTAGCTAAGACCTCTTAAGGCAAGACATTGATAAAATCCATTCAGCAAGTACAAAACAGTAACTCCATTACCATGATCAAAGCATTCTTGTGAAGCCCATGATCGAGCGACCACAATACTGGAAGATAAGAACCCATTTCTTGAAAATAAAGTCACTTTTAAAAGGACAAAATTCATTGCTTGTGTACTTATAAATGAATGATATTTCTTTAGTTCCTTACAGAGCTGTCATCTCTAGAAGGGGTAATGTAATTAAAGTTAACCTGTGACCAAAAGCTGAAAATGTGCTTTTGGATGGAAAGATAAAACAGTCATCTACAATATACAATATATTGAACTGGATAATAGCATTTGCTTCAAAGCTCAAGGACACCTCAGCATCTATAACCAGAAGGCTCTCAAAGGGCATACACAGAGTCTTTCAATTGAGGTAGGTGAGACTTCTTTTAAAACATCCCCACAACATGAAAGTCCGAGTTCCTGTTAACCTTTTAACAAAAGTAAGTGAAAGACAAGTACAGTCAGCTCTGCTTTTGACTTTACCACCTCAAAGCAGATGTACCTCAGTAAAAAGTCAAATGGCACAACCAATAGATGTATTTGCCTTTTAAATTGTAATTCTGAAGTCTAGTGCTGACTGAAGGAGGTTTCCAACATTAACTTATGAAGGTGTCTGAGCTTTTATAATCCTCCTGGATTTATTTTCCCTCCATTCTTGAGTGTAACAATAAAGATTAATTCTTTCCCCCCTCCCCCCAAAAAATCCATGAGATATACCCCCCGTCATATCATAAAGCTGAGGGACTGTGGCAGAAGCTAATCCTGACCTTGCAGGAGGCATCTCACAAAACAAAACACCTATTTACTTAGAGGAGGGCCCAAGGGAGGTTTTGTTTCCTTTCCAAACACTAAAGGGTGAGTGATAAACATCAAGTTTTGAATGCTGTGCATAAAAAGAAGTATTGGAATGTCATATATTTTTCTCCTTTCCTTAAGAATTCTAAGCTTCTCCTGCATCTGGATAATTGATATTCTCAAGGCAATACCTCCCTGTATGATTCAGATACTGGAAGTATCCATGAGTCTGTAATGGGAACTGCATCTTCCTGCAGTACACTGAAATAACATGACTTCAAAAAGTTCATTATTTTGATTATTGAAGTATCATCCTTGTATTATCTTCAATACAGCTACTCTGGTACAAGAAATAAATTTATTTGCTCTAATGGGCATATTATGCTATCAGAACCTGAAACAAGTTCCTGCAAAACCACACAGTGAAATCCTACCTCACTCTCTGGAGGAAGACTGATTTTAAAGCACAAAATAGGTAGTGTTGTTTTAATATTAAACTGTTGCTATCCTTTTATCAATTAAACTGATGCTATGAACTTAATATAATAATTTGTGTTGACTTTATATATTAGTCTTGTTTGAAGCCTGTAGATTGTGCTGCAGCATACTGATGGGACACAGGCAGCTTTGGCTAGCATCCAGGAGACTGCAGTCTTCAGAAAATGTTTTTCTTAGTATGAATCAATGTGAAGCAGATTTTGTCTAGAATGGTAGAAATTCTAAAGGGGCAGTGTTGTATCCCCAATGGTCTGAGTGTGTGTGCAAAGCAAGGTTTCTGGGGAAAAAGCAAAACCAGTCCTTGGGTGAAGCAGGCAGGCTTTTGGCACAACAGCCCTTCCTTTGGGAACACTGGCTCCTCTTCAAGTCTGAAATAGAAGCCACAACCCAGCTGCTATTTAAGGGTTGAGAGCAATTGCTCTGAATTTAGTTTAATTCCATCCATCAATTAGACAAATCTGAAAGGAAACGCAATTGGTCTGGGGAACAGAGCAGGATTCTAGCAAGGAAGGAGTGATAAGGTCACTGTCTCCCAAGGGACAGAGAAAGAGAAAGACCACTGATTACTTCCTGTGGAACATGCAGATGCAGACTGAAATAAATTAAATTCTAGTGATTATCAGATCTTGCTATTATTAAACTGTACCAAATAGAAATCACTTGAATCAGCATATGATTAGCAAACAAACTATTTTATTTGTGCAATGCAAGAAGCTGGTTGTGTGATTCTGGGGGGGTGGCTAAATCTCTCCATTCTTTTCCACCCAGTTGTGGACACGGATTTAGCCTTCATTTTTAAAGATATTAGAAATATTTTTTTTTAATCTATACCCATGCTATAGGGACGACATTTAATTATCCCCCTCAGCCAGAAACACATCTTGATTTCAGCTACATCAGTACAAATGTCTGCCCAGGTGCTAGGATGATGCAAAGAGGTGCTGGCTGGGGTTTGCTTTCTTGGTGCCAGGCAATGAGAAGGAAGGCCTCAGTTTCAGTCAGATCATGTGGCATTTACTGCCATGCTCAAAGTTGCAAATGATGGTCCTCAGGTGAGATGCAGAAAACATGGTCCCTCTGAAGACCCTAAAATAAGGATAACAATCCCTGACAAGTCTTGTGGCTCTGTCACAGAGTGGATGTGTGTTGGTAACATACTGTGCAGCTGGAGAAAAATTTGTCAGACTTCAGCTGACACCAGCTTGAGATATTTTTGAACACAGACCACCTGCACTAGGTTGAGATTCACCACACCAGCAATATAAAGGCTGGGTGATTTTACAAATCAGTTTGAAATTATGTTGCAGTAATGAAATGGGTAGGAAAAAAGGTAACAATGTGAAATGAGGTTTTTTGTTCCAAGAAAGCAAAAGTAAGGTAATGATAAAACCACTGTTCAGTTTTACACACAGGTCTTTTTTAATTCACAGACAAGAAAATTCTTTAGAGCAGGAAATTATAAAGTGAAAATGAAAAACACACTAGGCCAGATTTAAAAGCCAATTTTAATTGCATAAATATCATCTTTAATTGTAGAAATAGCCTGAACTCTGAGGACGAGTAGTATGATATATCTTTTGCTCAAAGTAATTAGTTACATTCAAAAAAAGAAGTGATTAAAGGCACATGTGAATTAGTCCTTAGACTTTCTAAGAATATTCCTTGGCTGTGCTGCAAAAGAACAAAGCATTTTTAAGGAAGTGAAATGACACCAAGTCCCAAGATGTCACATGAAGAAAACTTTAATAGTCTGGATGACTCCTGGTTCAACAAGAAAATTGGGCAGGGTCATTACAGGTGGGGTGGACAATCTATTAGACAGGAGAAACAGATCATGCCTTGCCAGTGATTTACACAACTATTTGTTAGCAGACTGAATTCATGGTTGTTTTTTTTTTCTTCATCCTGGAAAGGTTATAAACAACTCCAGTGCAAATACAACCTTGACAAATTTATTCTGAAAGGCAGTGAGCTTAACAAGCTAACTGGCATCAGGTCACATCCCTAACCATGTCAGAGTTGACTTTCTGCAGTGTCTTCCATTATCCATCTGTCAAAAAAGTAGGAGCCCTCAGCTTCTTGAGAGACAGATACAAAACTCTTACTTTCATCAGCAGTAGCAATAACCAGTGGAAGAACTTTCTCTGGATCCTCCCTGAGCACTTTGCTACCTTACTTAACACTGTGTTAAGAAAGCACAAAGACACTGAGGAACATGCCTGCTTTAAGATGGTTAGAGAAACTGGACCTGAGGATGTTTTTTCCAGAGAAAGACTATTAACCAGACCTTGTCCCACCATTGGTTATGTTAAAAGGTCAGAGAAGAAGTAAAAATGCCTCCACCATCGCCATCCTGGGATCTCATCCAAGGAATGGTCTATGGTCAGGAACAGAGGCCAGGATGCTGTGACCCCCAACCTCTGTGTCATCCAGGCAGGCTCTGTGCCAGGAGCAGAGGTCAGGCAAAAACACCTTCTTGCTGCTGAAGGGAGTCTTGCCAGGAATTTCAGCAGCAGCTTACTGAAGGATACCAATGAACAGGTCTGAATACCAATGATTTCCTGGGGCAGTGACTCACTCCAAGCCATGGGCATCCTGGTGTGAAGAGCTGTGGCACCAGCCCCAGGAAACCAACACCTGCCTGGGGCTCTGCAGGTAGGGGTTGTATTTATGCAGCAGCTGAAATCACTGTGCTGGGGATACCCACACCGTTTGTTCTGGGTGACTGGTTAAAGCAATTTGCTGCTTCTAACAGCACTCCCGAGTGATCGTGGGAACCCAGTGCCGGCATGTGGCACCTTGGCCAGGAAGCCACACTGGTGACTTCCCTAGACACAGGGTGGGCAGATGGAGATCCCTACTACTCTGTCATTGTATATGGGGGAGGAAGGGAAGGCTCTCTGGCCTCCTGCCAGCCCCTTTTATCCAAATATATGTGAATTTCCAGTGGTAGCTGGGTCCCCACCCTCTGTCTATTGGGTCCTGCTGAGGTGCACCTCTATCCTCACCAGACCCTATAGATCCTGATATGGTCTCCAAAGGTCCTGCTGAAGTGCACCTCTATCCTCACCAGGCCCAATAGATCCTGATGTGGTCTCCAGAGACCCAGATCAGCTACCACGAGCTCTCCTGGCAGAGAGTAATGAATAATGTTTCCTTGCAGGCAACACCCTGAATTTTAGCCCTCTGCTTGTCTTTAGCACACTGCTCAATAGAAGCAGAAACCACTTACATGTTACTTATCCTTCCTAAACTCATTCTTGAGAACAGCTGAGGAATTGCAGTTGAAATATTTCAAAAAACCCTACCCAAGGCAGAGGCAAGCGTAGCAAATTTCAGCTTGAGCAGTTCTGTGTAGTGATAAAGCAAAGAAAATAGAGCTAATGGCAAATACTGAGCAGCCTTAGCCACAGGCAGTGGTGTTTTTCCCATAAATACTGCACTGAAGCGCTGTATCTCTCACTCTGCTTCTGTTCAGCTAGCAGCAAAGCCCTAAGCAAACTTCTCTGTATGCACAACCTTAATTGAAAACAAAGTAAATTAAATGAATTCTAAGCAGTTCCAATAATAGCTACTAGTTATTTTGCAGTAAAAATACCAATATTTTATCAGTTTTTAATAACTGTGTTTTCCTGCTGTTTGCAATGACAAGAAATTTCTTCCAGTAACAACACAGTTGTTCCCATGAAATTATTCAGCAGGCCTCAAATGAGCAATATATTAAAAACATGCTAAACAAAATTACTAAAATGTAATTGTGCTGCAAAGAAGCAGATATAAAGGAGGGTCTATTTCAATTTCCATTTGGTGACTTTGCCTTAATCTCATTTTCAGTGAAACACTTTTGCAGGGGTTTCCATTCAATAACTTTCACCATTACTGACAAATGGAAAGGAAGATATAGTGCTGGGTAGAATGAAACAATTTCTAGGAAATATATTATACACATTTATCTTCTTTTATGCTTGTAATTTATAAAGGTAATTTGTGATTTTTTTTGCCTCTTCATTACCTGAAAAAATATTTAAACTGTTTATTCAATTGCTCTGCATCTCTGAATGCAATTATTCTGAATGTGCAATTACATTTTTCAGGTAAATTATGATCACATAATAAGTTTATCTAGAATAGTTCTATTCAAATATTTTTTTAAAAGCTAAAGTTCAATATAAAAAATGAAAGGTTGCTTCTTCAGCTGACCTATATTCTCACTCCAGTGTCTGCATTTGTGACACACTTCTCGTGGCCTTACGTTTTATGAGATTTTTCAACCAAACAAGAGTTAACAACATTTTCCTCATGCAGCTATTCAGTAACGAAATTCTTATGTTTCATTTGCAATGAAAGCAGAGAAAGCAGTGCTGTTGTTGAGCCTGCACTGAAGTGTTCCCAGCTGGGGCCACTGAGCCACTTGCTCAGGCTCTCCCTTCGCTGAACACTAGAAGGGGTCACCGCACAGGGCAGGCTTTCAGTGCTCAGTCTGAGTGGGGAATGGGTCTTCTTCAGTGATTCAGGTGCTTGTAAAATATTAGAATCCTAGGGGTTATTCAAATCTGGTTTTAACACTGTAGTGAAAAGGGTTTCTTTGGTTGCTGCTGAACAAAAAGACTGAGAAAATATGATCGAGAGTGTTGAAAGGTTTTGCGGTGACAAAGAATTTCCAGATATTTCAGAGAAGTTAAAAGAAAGAATAAATTATTTCTGGTTTATTGAATATTCCTCAGATACTAGTTAAATGTCAATTCAGCCCCAAACTGTCTTTCTCCTTCATGGTACTCTGCTTTATTCAGAGGCAAAATGATCTTTTTGTTGAGCCTGGTGAGTCCACACCACACGAGAGAATGGAGACTTATGCAACTCCCATGTGGTACAATGCTAATGGAGAAACAGCTTTTATGCCAAAATCATTCTTACAGAACTTGCCCTTCCAATTCTAATTAGAAGTTGGAAAATTTTAATGAAAGAAAACCATGAATATTTTAAAGACAATAGCCTGCTGGTAAAGTATTTAAATTCAGCTCTTCTGCTTCTCTCTTTTTGCCTACATCCAGCCTTTGCCAGTGCCTCTCTTGGGGGACTCAGAGATGCACAAATTGTAGTCTCTCTTCCAAGCACTGGCTCTGATTTCCTCCCAGCCAGCTGTGGTCAAAGGACTTGCTGGGGAGAAAAGCTCCTTCTTGTAGAACAGTAATTGTGAGGCCTTGCCAGAACAACCAGGCTTATCCCTCACCACTCTGTAGTCACTGGCATGGATTTCTAGTGAGTCATTGCTGCCAAAATAATCTGAAATGGTAGCTTACATCTAGAGATATACAAAATATTTTCACTTCAGTGACAATGTCCCTAATTTTATTGGTCATTTCCATGGTAAATACTGTGCAGCATGGCTGGAGTCTGCAGTCATGACCAAACCTTGTTTTCATAGGCAATATGAATGTGTAAGGCTGAAACGCTAAGTACACAGGCATGTTGCACAGATCAAAGCACAGGTGGCAGCTAGGGACATTTATTAACTTGGCTCAATATGGTAGGCACCCAACTTCCATACAAATTACAAAAGTTAAGTACTTAGCCTGCTTGGCTGTTTTGATTTACACTCATCAATGGATACACTGGCAGGTCTCTAAATACCTTTAAAACCTACTCCAGCAAAGCATAAATCTCCTTACAACCACTTGAACTTTCTTTGTGCCAAGACTGAAGGATATGTAGGCATCTGTCTGCCCCCTCACCCTTTGAAAGCCATGTGGAACTATACATATCTCATTGTGTAGCCTCGAGAGTCTGGGCTCTTGCACATGAATCAGATCAGAAATTGGAGCCTCTTTATTAAACTCTATCTGGATTTTTTCAGTTAAAGAAAGCAGACTACAAAAATTATTCTGCTATTCTGACATACTAGCAGAAAATTAGCTTGAATGCGCAGAAGTATATAGTTATAAATAAAATCCAAGAAAGAAGATTGCATTAAACACCAAAGTGATTATGAGAAGTAACAGTGATCTTTTCTAGGCTCTTTTAACCACATTTTCCCATTCTAGTTTCCATTTGTTAATTTAAAACAAGTGTGTATTTTCCCCACTTGAGGGTTTTTTAACTGTAATGGTCACTATGGTTATCACAAAGACAATTTAAATGTTAGGAATGCACAAAATTGACTTTTAGTGGTTCATTCTGGAGAATACTTAAAACTACTGAGGCCTGTGGATAACAAAACTGGTTAACGAAAACACTCTGCTCAGTCATATTTATTTCATGGTTTGTTCATCTGGATGGTTAAGACTGGGCACATTCCTGAGAGATAGAAATCTGCATCTGGCCCTGAAACTGGCTGTTTTACACCAAAGAGTCATTGTGGACTGCAAACAAGAGGAGCTATAACCCTGGGAATGGGCTAGGACTCTCTCCTCTCAATTAGTACTTGTACCAAGCAGTTCCTTACAGAGGGGAGAATTTACTACTTCTGCCCTCTTCAGCTATGCCTAACTTCCATTCAGTGTATTTTAAAGTTTAAACAGGAGAGTGTTTTATATGTACATACATACATATATATATATATATATGGGGAACCAGGCATTTGACTCAGGCTCCTAAAATACAGGCAGCCAGGATTTTTCTCCAAAAAGTGCCCTCTGTTTAAACTTGACAACCTGAATATTTCCTTTAGGAGAACTCCATCACAAGACATCGGTAATTAAAGGTGCAAGATTTCCTTACACTTCTTTTAAGATTTATCCTTAGCTGGTGGTCCTAACCCATGTGCAGACCCTGCTGGCTGTGCTTTCCTCTCCTCCTCCTCCTCCCCTGCATGCCTCCAGCTCTTCCCCATTGCCATCCACACCTGTGATCCCAGGCAGCACAGGCAGCAGCAGGACTTCCAGAGGGGGAAAAAAGTCAGCCCAAATCATCCCCACCATGTGTATTCCCTGTTAGACTCCTTGCAGCTCTCCAAACTCATCCCTGATTGCTGTCTTTGCTTTTATTTTTTGTTAACAAAAACCATTAAGCTGGGAACACTGAAATCCCCACTGAGCCTTTTCCTTTTCCAGAACTGCCATATACAGCCTGGCACAGCTGTAATGAGAGTCTCAGGAACACAAAATCAAGCCAATGTAGTAAATTCCCACTGGAAATGATCACTGACATCTATAAAGTTTAACATTATCCTCTGTCTAATATAGAATCCCTTGGCAGAAATGATGCAAACTTGCCTTCACTGAATGTATTAGCGGAGACAGGGGATAACTCCTGCTGATAAATAGACTGTAAATACTCCATAGGCTTCCTGCATCTGAAATGAACAAAGGAAATGGAAAATTAAAGGAACAGGAAGAGGAAAAGAAAAAGAAGAAAAAGAGGAAAGAATAAAGTGTTTCCCTGTTTTATTCAGGTTTCTGGGGTTTGTGTTTTCTTGTTTTTTAACTCTCTCAGAACGAAGTAGGAACTGTACAATTATAAAATTATTTTCCATGCATCCTGCTAGAGGTGGCATCAGATGAACTCCAGCTTTTAGACCCATCTGAGGGTTCATGCAGGCAAGACCTTCAAGTTATGTGGATTCAATGGTTTCCCTCTTGGCTTTCATGTGGTCATGGCCAAGTCACTTAATTCTGTGTTTCAGCTTTGCTTTTGCTCTGGTAGTGATAACTAAAGCCAGTTAGTTTTTGCAACAATGCTTATTCATAGCAAAATCTGAGGATTGCTCAGAAATTACTGTTTTCCTGTTTGCTTTTGGAGACAATAGAGATAAGGCAGAATTTTTCACCAGGAAAAATCTAACATACAGACTCAGAACAGATGACATAAACGAACCTGCTAGTAAATCTTTGACTCAATTTATGGGAAGAGGAATCCCTCGAGACTCCCATGGGTTCTGTTTGCCCAGGACTGAACACCTCTGCAGACTCACAGTGTGGGTCACAGTCTGAGGAGCTGGGATTCACAGCAGTGGCCTGAGCACAGGCAGAGGCTCCAGGGAACTGAGGTCAGCAAAGGGATTCACGTGGCCATTTTTATTGTAGGTGTAAAGATGAAATTGTCCAAATTCACGTAATTTCAGTCCCTTTAGAATTTGTAATGTTGATTTGATATTCTTGCCCAAACAAAAAAAGAACACAGAAACATATAACCTCCAAAGAGAAGGAAATAATCTTTTGCTTTTGCTTTTTCTCCCAATTTTCTCTTTTATAATTTATTTCCTCTCTCCTTGGCCTACACCAGCAAAACTAGGCTTTCTAAGGAATATACTAATCCTGCATGTTATAGCATAGCAATGCTTTCCATTTGGCTGGAGCTTAGAGAAGTGATGCCAAAAAAACCAAAACCAAGACCAAACCAAAACCAAAACCAAACCCAAAAACACTAACCAAAACCCCATTAAAAAACAAACAAACAAACAAACAACAACAAAAAACCCCCAAACCAAATTTGAAAAAGAAAAAGAAATATGGAATTACCCAAGTATTGAGTTTATCTCAAAAGAGAGAAGACATTAAAATTGAGAAAATCCAGGTGTATGGAACAAGCATATACTGCCTTAATTGAAACCCAGAAACATTCTAATTGCTAGAAAATGCTAATAGACAAAACTACTGGTTCCTGAAGTGAACATTTTACTAAATCACAGGCATTTAATTTCCTCTTGTGCATTTTGATAGCATGCATTGCCTGAAAATAAAGCACCAAAAGAAACATGAAGATTCTCTTTACCAAAACAAAAACTGTTGTGACAATTAAAGTTTCTTCTAAATTATATTTTACAATATTACCCATCAGCTAAGCTCAGGAAAGCACATAATTTGGCACTCATTTGCCTCTAACTTGAAACAGAGGGCACATTTCAGTGAAGTTTCTTGAGTAACCTTAGAAAGAGAATTTAAAGGAGCTCCTAATTTGACTAAGGGGATGGAAAGTTCTAGGACTTTGGAAATCTCAGCGATGCAATATCCTTATATTTCTAATGAGAGCAACTTCACTAGTGGATTTTTAAAAGAACTTTAAGTGATTAACTGATAATTAACCAGTGGAATTTATTTCGATTTCAGATCATCAGCCCACACATTGTTAGGGCCATTTGACTGAGGGACAGAAAACTTCTCTGCAATTTGGAAAAGTGGACTTGAGGAACAGAATTAAGAGATTTTACTTAGAGTTACTCTGGAAGGTTTATATATATAGTTATCTATGTTTGATATGACCCCCATTTTATTCCTCTGATCGGAGAGTTGGAATATTCCTGGTCTTTCCACTAAAACACCAGACTGGCCCTTGAGGTAAACTAAATTCCCAGCCAGCCTGTGGATTTTCTCAGGACAAATAATTCATGCTAAAAGGCAACCTCATTTCTTATGGTTCTTTCCTACGGAAGAAGCTGTGGCAGCAACCCTCCCCCATGAAGCCAGTGAGCCCTGGGAGCTGTTCAGACCCTGCAGTGAGACTCCCCCATGGCCTGAGGCCAAGCACTCAGTGCTCACCTGATGGGACTTTTCAGGGAGTTCAGTGCAGCTGGGAGTTGGCATTCACTGTTTGCTAAGCAGGCTTCCCTCTCCTCTGCCCACAGAACTGTGTTTGTGCTGGCCCTGCTTGAGTAAGAAAATGGGGTTATTAATGTTCGGGGAAATGTATGCCCCAAGAATATTGGTACAGACAATGTGGACACTGAAAGCCCAAAGGGACAAGATTCTGAGGAATCAAGTCTGTGTTTGTGATGGGACTGAAGGGCCACAGAAATGAATGGACCAAATAACCTCAAAATAAGCACATTTTTCATCTTAGTGTCACATTCAGTGCTTCGATGAATTTTTAAAATTCACTGAAGATACAGAAACTGTTACACATTACTCCCCAATAAGTGGAAATTCAGCTCTTAACTTTTTTACAAACCTAATACAAGTAATTACTTTTGTGAAGCTACACCAACAACTGGAAAAGAACCCAAACAATGAGGATAGGTTCTTTGCTTTAACAGAGAATGGGTGATAAGTATAACCTTATGAACACTGTAAAAGTTTTACTGTGCAGAAGACTGGTAAAAGTCTAGCAAAAGCAAAGGAAAAAAGTGAAACAGCACAGATATCTCAACTGTTCAAGGCTTATAGAACAGTACATACAGCTTATAAATTATATTTCAGCAATATAAAACGTATATTTAATCAAATCTACTGAGAACTGTTATAGGAAGGAATTCCATGTTTCTTCTGGCTGTATTCTTCAGCTGAGTATTTTGCTTCCATATGTCTTTTCCACACACAAGAAGCAATTGATTTTTACAACCTTTACCCAAATTCTTGTCCATCCATTATAATTATAAAATAAATTCAACATCTTGCTTTTAGATTTACAGAAGATTTTTGCATCTCCTGACAGAGTTTTGACCTCATGATGACACGCTGCTTCAAGGACACTGGCACATGTGACATCGACAGGGACCATCCCCATTTCCCAGGAAGGATGGCATAATTTCCTCAGTCATCCTCATTTGCACTTTACCATTTCCCCACTCTTTCTCAAAAATGTGGTATCTCAAACATCTTGCTGAAAGACAAATCTTATAGATCTAGACTTATTATAATTTTCTGTAAACAGTCATGCCCACCTGCTCTGTTTGATGTTCTGCTGGATGATGCCATCTCTGCAGGTCAGTTGAAGTGCCTCAGCTCCATTAGAAAAAGTTCAGTCATACACAGGATCTGAAATCTGAATTCTATTTCATCAGAATGAAATACTTGCTGAAATCTCTCCTACTCTTTCGCAACAAAAAACAAAATAAAACAAAGAAAAAACCCCCCAAAACACACAAGAAAAAACCACAGTAGCTGACCATCTACTTGCACAGCCCTGTCATCAGCTACTTGAAGGCAGTGTCATTCACCTAAGACAACTCCAGATCTGTCAGGCAAATTTGGCTGCCCAGACATTTCTCTGCATGATTCTGAATATTTCAACCACATTATAAGCAAAACTCTTGCTTTTAATATTGACCTTTGTAATTTGACTTCCATTCACTGTAAGTTCAAAGCTGCTCCTTAGTTCAGGTAGGGAATTGCTTTTTCAAAACAACACCCTGAGGCACACTGAAGTAACAAGGAAATTCAGCTGGCGTGCTCCTCTCTGCACTCCTTGCTTGCCAACAGGAGTCAACAAGAGTGCTGCTGCCAGGAGGCCACCTGGGGTGAGCCACCTCTAGCAGCAATACCCAAATTTATGGTAGTGCTGGTGCCTATAGACTGCAAAACTTCTCTGTGTGTCCCCAAGCACCCAGAGTTTTGTCCCATCCCTGGCAGTGTTCCCGGACAGGCTGGATGTGGCTCTGAGCAACCTGGTCCTGTGGAAAGTGTCCGTGCGCATGGCAGGAGTTGGAACTATGTGGTCTTTCAGGTGCCCTCCACCCCAAACCACTGTTTGGTTCTATGATTATCTAAGCCACAGGTCTGTCTGACATTCTCAGAGCCTTTTGTTGCTCTTCTTTCCATGGGTGACCCAGCTCAGCAAGGAGCCCACACTTCCAAAGCATCAAGGCAGAAGGCTCTTGTACTTGGGAAAGCAGGAACAATATTGCTTACCCAGCAGCCTGACAGACAGTGCCACGCAGCTGCTGGGAGAATCCTTTTATTATATCTGGCCCACAAAGATACAACAGGTGACAATTTCTCTAAGAGACTAAGGTCACAAAAACAATATATTCTTAGGCCAAAAAGTGATGAAAATTAAATCACAGAAGTTTTATTAATTTTCATTATCTGTACAAAAAAGCCCAAGTCTAAACAGACAGCAAAAACCACAGAAAAAACCCCCAACTTATACATACAAATTAATAAATATAAAAAATTATGTTTATGCTTAGCAAACACCTAAACACTGAGGAGTAGGTATATTTTACATACTGACCAGGAACACTCCATCTGTTTAGGGTCCAGAGAGGATCTAAATTCACACTGCTGATGAAGGGGTGAAAGAATCCGAGGATTAAATGAACATATATAAAGTGAGAAATGAGATTTATGTGTGAAAGGTAAAGCCAGAGCCTTGCCCTTTCAAGCAAATTGCATTTGTGGAAAAAAATACATCTCAATACTTAGTTCACACAGAATTCAGTAGGTTCCTACACATATATATGGGAACCTGCTTACATAAACTCCTGTGAGGAACGTGAACCCAGAATAATAAGAATACTAGATTTCTATTCTTAGTATTGAATTAGTAATAATGAAGGAAATCAGTGCAGTGCAATTTTGTTTTCAAATACAATTCAGTGGTGTCAACAAACACCATTCCCAACTCATCATGATTTTTCTGCCCAAAGCTGTGTGGGGACAGGCAACATCTATTTTCATTCCATGTGTGATTCTTAAAAACAACACTGTAATTGAATGATTCAGAAATACTGACTCTTGGAGCAATTGTTTTTCCCAGTGCTCCAGAATAATGCTTCAAAATCCCAAGAGACTGTCTCCATAAAAATGTAGGGCTCTCATTATATATGGCATCAGTAAAAGTCTATGGTCAAACAGTCTCTGGGCTCTCCAACAGGAGTTTTTCTGATTTATTTGCCCCACAAGTTGTCTCTGCTTCCAGCAGACTCCCCTTCTCTGGCACAGGGTTCTCAGGTAGCATTAAAGCAGCAAGCATCAGGAAACTACTGCTGCTGCTTACCCATCCTCTGCTTAGCCCCTCAACACCATGCAAGCAGCCATTCAAGCTCCTTGCTGCTCCTCTGGCTCCTCCTGTCTCTTCTGTCAAGGATGTGTCACAAGGATGTGCAGGTGTAGATCCTTGGCTTCCCCAGGGAACTGCCACTTGGGATCTTCCAGCCCTCATCATCAGGCCCTCACAAAGATCCTCACACTGCACCTCTTAGCAAAGCCCAGCTAGTCCTAAAAAAGAGCCCAATAGACAACTTCTTTCAACAGCTTTTGAAGGTATCTGACTACCTTACTGGCTTTTTTCCCCTTCTGTCTTTATTAGCTTCACCTTCTAATTAGGTCCCATGAAGATACATCTCCTCATTTAACTTAAAAGGTTCATTGACCCTCTGGCGTACTGCAGTAACCCAGTAACCTGTGAGTACAGTAATTAGGACATTATAAAACATTGAGTTGATCTGCACACTTCACATTCAGAGGAAGAGACGTGTGTTGTGTTGCAAAGAGGGCTGGCTGAAGCAAGGGAACCCAAAGTGAAGGAAAAGTTAATAATTTAGGGAAGAAAGCTGGGATTATTCATGGGAAGAAGAGATTGATTGGAGCAATAAACTTCAAGGAGAGTTGCTAAGGACTGCTCTCAGTGTGCTTCAAGAAAGCTCCAGGAGCAGTAAGGAATAAAAAGAGAGCAAATGGCAGGAGAGGGAAGGGCAGCATTCACCCATTGACTTTTGTAACACATTCCTACTGCAGCAGACTCACAGTAACAGAGCACATGATCAGAAACTAATCAAGAGTCTTGTCACATGCTGCTCCTGGTGTGACCTGCGGGCTGCAAATGGTCCCAAATTGTCTTCATTGCATTCATACAAAGTCATGTATGTATATATACAAAATCATATATCCTTCACAAGGATATTCATGCAGATTCAAGAAGAACAATTTAATCATCAAGGAAATCGCAGCACATTTCCTAAAGTGTTTTTCTTGTGAAGGCAACTGGCTCATTCTATTCTTATTTACTATTACATTATTTTTCAGCCAATAAAAGTAGAATGTGTCAAAATGCCTGACAGCACCAAACACCACGAGACAGATGAAACTGCAGATAGAAGACGGTGCTATACATCACTGAGGGTACAAAGCAGGACTTCAAGCACTTGTTTCAGACATCCCTGAAAGTAATGGTTTATGAACCACATCCTGGGCTTTTTAATCACCACAGATATACTGCCTTCAACAGGAGTGCACTGCTAAATATATGTGTACTGATGCACAACATGATACTCTAAAACAAGAGTATCAAGCTTAGATCTATGTCAAAATAAAAAACCCATTAAGAGTGTACGTGGAACTGTACTTGTACCAATGAAGAATGTAGCTCATTAAACTGCAAGATTAAATGATAAGATTGTTAACATTGCAGAGATATCTGCAAAATCCTTTGGATCATCCTGGATTATCTCTTCAGCTATTCCTCTTACATAATTTTTAATTTCCTTGGCAGTTAATCCTGTTATGGAGGAGGTTTTGAACAAACATTTTAATTTTTGCAAATTGATTTCCATGATATCCCTTTTCCATTGTGCCCCTTCACCGTTCAAGCTCTGCAATAATATTATGTAATGGAGCCCACACATCACCCTTGCCTCTTTTATAAAACAGTCACATCACAACATGTACTTTTACAGGCACCTCAGAAAAATGATTTGCTGATTCCAAAACCCACACACAATTCTTTTTTTTCTTTTGTTTTTTCCTCCACAGAGATCCTGATTTGCTTCTTCAACATCAGTTATTTATCCCTGTAGCAGCCTGAAAAACTAGGCAACGTTAGTCACTCCTGTAAATCCTGAATAAGCAATGTTAAAAACTACAGTTTACAAAACTGTTACTGCAGGAGACACCTCAAAGTTCATCAATGAAATAAAGTGTGCCTTAAAGTCTAGTGTTATTCCTATTAATCAAAGCTTTCTGAGTTTATAGATGCAGGCACACTTTGAGAGTATGTGTGTCTGGGGAGCTCAGCTTTGCTGTAATTCCATAAACATTTGTCTTCCCTGCAGAGCCACGAAGCCAAAGGGACTCGATCAGGGCTGATATAACTGGGAGTGAAAATGCTGGGGTGCAGCTCAGTGACTGAGGGACACACCTTCTACCTTGCCAGATGTGTGCCTGTGAAACTGGTCCCTTAAAGCCCTGCATTCCATATTTTTTTTAATATCTCCATTATATTAGAAGATATAACACCACTGCATCCACAGTGCACCTAATGGTTTGAAAGGAAAGAATTTCTGGAAGAAACAGCCATCCCAGTTTTATCCCTTGGTATCTGACCATATTCCTTCTCTCAAGTATCATTATCAACCGTGCTTTGTTTTCATATTAGAAGAAACTTTTCCCCTAGATGGTCAGCATGAGATCCAGATAAATGTGGAATGATAATTTTGGCACTTGTTTGTTTAAAACAGACTTTATGCCAATGATAAACAAACCTCAGAGGACACATTCCAGGTAAAGGCAGTGTTTGTGTGGCTTTCAGGATTCCATCTCTCTCCAATAGGTTGCTACCCACCCTTTCCACAAACCCCTCAGCATAAGAACACACAAATGCTCCCAATTTCATTTCCATATTTTTCCTTGTTGTGAACCAAAGAGGTTCAGGGGAAGCTTTAGAAAAATCTTCCATAAGAGATTAATGCAATGAAAGATATTTTCTCTACTCAGAAAGACCTGATATATGAAAAATTTTGCAAATAATTGGAACCATATGAGTCAACTCTTGTCTAAGCTGTCAGAAAAGATCGGGAAGCACTTGCAAAGGGCTAAGGGCATTTGGAAGCATGTCAGAGGGATTAAATAAGGAAAAAGAATTGTGTGAGTCTTTGAAGGAGATGGCACAGAGAAGAAAAGAATGAAGAGGAGAAGACAGCATAAATAATGTTTCAAAGCTGGAAGCGTCATAATCGGGTCAAAAGGGAAAAAAATATGGTTTTAGCAATCTGTGTGCTTATAGCTTGAAGGGAGATCAGAGAGCGTGTGTTATCACAGACAAGGAAGGATGTAAAGGGATCTGGAGAAGGAGATTTGAAATTGTTTCAGTCCAAATTTTCTCACTGTAGAGCTCAAAACCTCCGTGTCCTAGCCTTACTTGAGAGCATCACTATCAAAATTGAAGCAGCATTCATAACCATTTCTGCTCCTCCTTTTATCTAATCCCACATTTCACAGTTTAATAAGTCATCATGGTGGATGAAAAGCCTTTCTTTGGCCATGTTTAAGCTGCTGGTCTATTTACACAGCAGGTGCAACAAAAAAACCTGCCCTTGATTTTCCATTCTCCATTAGCCTTGCCAGCAGAGGAAACCTTCGTCAGTTGAGAAAAACCTCACATTTTATGTGGCTGTGGGTAGAGAAGAAGGAGACGAGCAGGTAGCAACAACCTTGTCCCTGTCTTAGTCTGGGGTTCATTCCAGCTGCATTGATTATACTTAGGCTTTGTTTTTTGGCATTTTTCCTTTGATCATATATCTCTATTAACTCACACATATTATGATAAGACTATAAGATTGGGCATACAAAGTCAGCTATTCGACTCCAAAATTCAGGCTGTCTTCAAAAATCAGTATCAGGGCAGACAGACTTGAAGCAGCACCCCACAGAGCCACCTTGATATAAAGTCTCCCTGGCTAAAAAGTAACCATGTGTCTCTATCCTGTATAAACCAAGAAATGCGGTTGGATGGTGGCCTTTGCAAGTGTTTCCTGGCAAAAGAGAAACAAATGTATGTCCTCGTCCTTTGGTCCACAGCCACTCCCTCTCTCACCACTTTCCATGTCTCTTATTTTCTTCCTGCCCAGGCGCCTCACTCTTCTCTGCCCTGCTCCAATTCCCTTACTTTTATTCTTGGAAATTGCTCTCCCACTTCTGCTGAAACAAAGAAAAAAGTCTTGAAAGGAAAAGGCTTCTTTTAGAGTCCACCCAGGAGATCCAGTCCAGTCCCATGTTGTTCAGAAAATTTTGATATTGTTTAAGTTAGATGACTGGGGAAACAGGAGCACACTAATTGAAATTCACCAAGCAAAAATGAGCTCTTTCAGAGCCCCTCCAGTCAAGAGGACTATGGACCCTGGCCACAGATGAATGTGATGATAGGTCATCCTTTTTTTATTTAAAAAGAAAAGGTAAACATCATCTCTGTTTGTTCAGCATGTCTACAGTCCCACCTCTGGGAGCCAACATAGTCATACTAATATATCACTTTGACTGCTTGAAATACAGCCCCAGATTTATGGCAGGCAGAGGACCCTAAAATAAACATATAACAAATAGTTCTGGGACCAGTAGAAGAAGCAAAGCCTGGTTTATTAAAGATTAATTATAGCTGAATTTGCTAACAAACTAAGCTCTGACCAATCCTTTTCCCTTGGCTAAAACATTCAAACCACCTATTTCACAGGTGGCCTGCCTACTGCAATTGAGGATGTGCTCATGTTAGTCTGTCCCTTACTGGTCACCCCATTTTTTTTTTTTTTCCTAGTCAATTTTCAACTTCAAACCTGTTAGAAAATTGTGTGTCTGTGTCCTTTATCTCCCTGTGAAAGTCAGCAAAACAACTTGAAAGTCATTGGAGAAGTTATACATATATGTGTATTCTCTTCATACAGACATTAGTCAAAACAATACATCTTAAATCTCTGCAGGAAACTGATATTTTTTCATAGTTTTCCAAGCATTGATACAATTTTTCCTTTATTTAACATGTCTATAATATCCATTGATTCTGTAGATCATACAGGTCTATAGATCATTTCTAGGTCACAGAAATTTGAAATTCAAATTATAATATGAGTGATCTGCAATGACCTAGTGAGAAATAACTGTTTATAGAGGGATGAGTCAAAGCCAGCCTTTGATGCCTCTGATCCATGTTTATGCAGCAAAGGCACACACTGTGCTGTGGAGCAGTTATGTCAGAAGCTTCTGGGTCAAGCCACTAAAGATCTTTCAACTTGGCTTTCACTTCCTTTCTTAAATGTCTTAGTGAGAATATCTAATATAAAAATATCCTGGTTTATTTGATTTCTCTGTATTATAGGATGGTCCATTCCCATAACTACAGTTTATACTACAGGGAACAAATGATTCCAAAAGTCAATGACAGTGAAGACAAAGACCTCCTAATGAGAAGTATCGGAGACAAAAATTACTGGGGAAATAAGTAAGGGGAAAATTAAGAATTGATAAGACAGATGGAATAACCCCAAATCTCTGAATAACCTAGAGCAATTTACACACCCTTCAGAAATGCAAAGTTTTTTGAATTAATGCAGTTATATAGAATACATATTGCTATTTCACTAGCCCATGTGAATAGATTTCAGCCTTAGGAAGAGTATGTTCTTTCAGGGCACTCGTTGATACCTGTTTGAATATCTGTTCTCTTTATCCTATTCTACCTTTTCCTGTCCTATCAAATTCTGTTCTTCTTACATCACACTTGCATCTTGCATCACATTACATCATTGCATCTTGTCACAATCTTTCAGCTGAATGTTACATAATATTACTCACAACTGTTACATACAGTATTCAAAATTTTTCAGTAATCGTTTTATTCTTGGGAAAGTCTTTTCCTAAAAATAAAAAATTTGCAAATGTGTACTACACTGACTAATTTATATTTTTTAAAAATCCAGATAGTCTCACAAAATAAAAAGTGAATCCTTGTGTTCTTGAAACTAAAAGGGGATTTTATTAGACAGAAGGTAACAATTGATGCTGGGGCTATTAAAGTTAACATTCCTATGGCCATTCCCATGGCCAGAAAATGCCAGCTGGTAGCTTTTGGTGATTTTTGTATGTCAGACACCAACAAATAATTTTGAACCTTTTGATTACCTTTTTGAAATCAGCCACTGGGCCTTATTTGAGTGTCCTTTTTCTTCTTGATTTCAAGAAGATCAGGTTGTAAACTGCACATCTGAAAGTGTCTGTGGTCCCAAGCTCTAGTGACTATAGGTTAAATATTGGAATTGTTTGGTTTTTTTAGAAAGGTATCTGAATGCTGCTCCCTCCTTTAATTCCCTCCAGAATCAAAATGGCTTTGGGTACTTTTACCTTAAGTAACTTCTGGGGACAAGTGCCAACCACTTAAACTTCAATATTTGCTGTTGCTTTTGAGTTTCACAGCTGTGTAACTCCTGACCCAAGAGTATTTGACCTGCAAGTCCTAATGATACACAGCATGAAGCAGTGTGACCTTGTAGAGTAGACCTCAGGGTCCCAGCATTACAACAGTGACAAAAAAAAAGACAGCTATGAAACTAAATGAAGTGCTCAAAGTTAAAATTTCTCTTTTAAGATCAATGAAAAGATTTTATTTGAAGAAGTTATGGCCCATTTCTGTTAATAATGAGGCTGCTGCCAGACAATCTAAGAGATATGTCCCCCCTGGCAATGGTACAGAACTAAAACCAAGTGAAAGAGACTACAATATATTAATTAATCAGTGGACTTCCAGCTTCTCATTGACAGTCTCCACTGAAGCTTCAGCAATTCCTAAGCATTCCATAATAAATAGAACTCACTTCAGGGATTCAAGAAACAACAGATTAATTCAGCATACTTCTGAACCTAGTGTGGGGATTGAGTTCTAATCCTAAATTTAAGGAGGATTAAGGAGGAAAATACCATGAACACAGAAAGGCCAAGACAAAACCAACCAGCCAACCAAAAAACAATGAGGAGAGGCAAATTTTCTGTTAAAGGTTCTCGCAAAAACTAGAGGAATGGGATTGCTTGATGCTATCAAGAGATTTTTCAAAGGAATACAAATACTGCCATCTACAAATTAAATGTTTGGGGGGTTTTGTTGGTTGGTTATTTGGGGGTTTTTTTGGAGGGGTGGAGGTTTTTTGTTGTTGGTTGGTTTGGGGTTTTTTTACATTTTGACTTAATACATTTAAAGTAAACATTTAGTTAGTGAAGAACCAAAAACTTTAAATTTGTGGGGACATTCTGGATAGTCCATGTCTCTAGTGAGATGCCAGGGAGCCTGGGTTTCAATTATTATGCCTCTTGTGATTGACAAAGATTTCTGGTGAGTTGTGTCAAGGCTGAAGTGTGAACTTATTAGACTTGCTACCACTTTTTAAAGACAAGAAGATCTACAAGTGGAGGAGTAGACAAGCAGAGGGGGATCTGGCCAAAACCAAATTCTTTGATATGTGTTTCCTATGGCACAGCGTTGCTTATCATGAGGAAGTGATGCAGGTCAAGGAGGCTTTTTTTGGAGCAACATAAATACAGTTTTCTAAGAAATTCTACAGAACATTCAATTCCTGTACATTTTCCTTAAGTGTCCTGTGTTGCTTGAGAGGAAAAAAAACAACAAACAGAAAACCACTTTTCCCAAGAGTTCCACTTTTTATCTTCAGCATGGTGTTATAAGTTCATGAGAATAAAAAAAGACAGCAAAAACAGTAAGTCAGTCCAGCTAATTCTAATAAGCAATGTTACTGTTGCAGTCATCATCTAGCTATATGGTGCCCCACTTCAAATATTAGCATTAAAAGTGCCAAAGGAAAAAAAAATAATTCTAAAATTTTTAACGTTAAAAGAGAAAAAGTCTACTTAATGCACGAAAGAATGTCATATTTTGGTAACTTTGAATTAGGTTTGCCATAATTTAGAGGGCTATAGAAAAACGTATTTCAGGACAGGCCCAATTTCTCCTTAACAAAAGTTACAGCCATTTTTTATTTTTTTTTTTAAATTAAGTCAGGATAACTCTAGAAGGGTTCTGCATCAGTTACTCTACTGATAAAATGCTGTCTGTGTAAGGCAGTGAAGAGCCAAGGAAATCAGAAAGCTCCTAAAGAATCACAAAGCTCCTAAAGAATCACCAAGAAAAAAACCTCAGTGACTATATTAGAGTGGTCCTCTCACCTGCACAATTTAAGTTTGCACACTATTTTTCTGCATCTCAGCCTCAGTTCCAGGGACTTATTCAATGCATGGAAGTATGAAGAGGAACAATGGCTTTTTTCACCTTTACAGAAGTCAGCTCCACAATTGCAGTGAGCAGATATTCTGTATGATGCAATGACAGCAAGGGAGGATTGAGTTTTAATTCTGCTGTGCAGAAAAGAAGTTGCAAAACTTTCTACAGAAGGTGAAAAATTTCTCAGCATGGATGAGAAGCATTATGTCAGCTTATAGCTGATATCTCTTCTTATTTTTACCCATATTTGAAAAGATTTTTTAAATGATTCTGCTTTAAGTCTGAAAAGAAAATCAAGCTAGGAACAGTATAGTAATATTTAAAAGATTATCTGGACTACCTACCTGAAATGGAGCATTATTGCATTATTATACAATATACTCTTCAAAGAGATAGTGTTTTAAGTGATAATCACTGTCTGAATCTGTGGAGCAAAAAGAAGAAATTAGGCTTGATTAATATATGTTTTTGGCTGAGTAATTCAACAGAACAAAACATGAAAAGGGAAAAAACTTCGGTGTTGTGTTAACAAGTTCACAAAACTGCAGGGGGGGTAACATCTGTGAGGCAGATAAAGTAGGAGGCAGAGAAATAACCAATGAGACAGATGCTGTCAGAGATGGAAAGACTCACTTGCAGGATAAATTATTCTATCTAACCACACCTAGTTCAGGGACCTACAGGTCTCCCATGGGCTCTGACTTTTTTAGCTGGTTTAGAATCTTCCATTTTTTTTCTGGGGTTACAGCACTGTGAACATACTATAACTCATTTATATTGAGGATAATTTGATTTTGTTTTTTGTAAAATTTGTTTTGTGTCAAATGAAAACACCAGGGATATTAGCTGCATTAATGTACACAATTACTAGCACATTTTTACCAGTTGAATGTCATTTTGTCAACTTGGTAAAGATCAGTAAGACCACAATAAAAAGAACTCATGATTTTCAGACACATCTGTTAACTCTGGGGGCTTTCCCACCTTCCTCAATACAGATGATGAACTACAAGCAAATGGGGGTCTGGGTTTCTTCCTGGTAATCCCATTGCACACACTTATTTTACATCATCTTTGGGATGAAATACAATCAAATGCACAAGCAAATACTTCCATAAACTTGGCATTCCTATGATGAGAAATGTTTAGAAGTTCAAGATAATTTCCACATTGGAAACACAAAGAACATGCAGTTAAATTTGGGCCATTGTATTCAGCATACTAATTTATAGGTATTTTGTATTAAAAGGAGGTAATCCACATTTTTTTAGTTTTCTTTTTATCAGTGAAATCTTTGTGAAAATCCAGAAGATTGCTTCCACAGTGACTTTGAACCACAAGTATGCTGACCTTTAAAAATCAACATCACTTCGTGGTTCCGTTCTTATCTTTCCTCTTACTGACAACCATGACAAAATTGTTGGCAGACTGTCAATATCTCAGACCATGGACTTCAAGTGAGTCACCAACTGTTCAGATACCTTGTTATTCACAGTCCAGTTTCCTCCCCAAGCCTCAAGGGACCACTAGTGTGGGAAGTGCATGATGTTATTTGTGATTCTGGATTTGGCACCTTGATAGAAAAGCTGTCCTGGTTTGAGCTTTAAGGCAAGGGAAGCTGTATGTCTAAGTGGCATTGAGTTTCACAGGGGGTTTTGGCATACAAAATGCCTGTGCTGCTTTGAGGCCCCATACTCAGAAAGGCTTTGCAGAGTGTATTGTTAAATTAGTTTCACCCAAAGAGCAACAGAAAAGAAAGGAACAGAAACCATTTTGTGCTGCAGTCCCCATGATGTGGCCACGTGCTGTGGCAATGCTGCTGCAGGAGTCCCATCAGGATGAGCAAAAGGAACAGGAAAGGCAAAGACTGCAGTGAAACAGAGCAGGGCTGCAGGACCCCAGGAGGTGCTGGGCTGTAGGAGCTGGGGGTGAGGGAATGAGACAGGCTTGGCAGGCTGTGTCTGGGAGGAGCAAGGGGAAAAAGGTGAGAGAATATGGGAGTTTTTTTGGTTAGATGTTAGGCACATGGCCACACTTTAGTCAGAGAAAAGTGCTCTTCTTTGGTTCGAGAAAAGCGGCGACAGAAGGAGATATTTTTCCAATATCAGCAAGAGGCTAGATCTTGAAGCAATATAAATCATAATATAAATGTGGTTGCTGACCATGACAACCTAATACAGATTCTCACCTCTCTTCTTAACCTCTCTTGCTTGTATTTTGCCCAACTTCTGCTCCAGCCATGGCATGTTGTTACAATGACTTTGTAGCTTCTTTGGCTTCCTATGGAGATCAAATAATTTGGTTGAGTCTTTTCTTCTTTTTCTCAGTTGTCAAATAAGGACCAGCAGCAGGTACTTTTGTACACCTGACTAAAAAGGCTCCTCATGTTTTTGCTTTTGACATGTATAAATGAATGTAACCAGTTATCACCACTGAGAGGAACTACAGAGAGTATTCACTAGGAAACAAAATAAGCAAAACTCTCAAAAATCCACCCTGGTGATTTTTGTGTTACATATTTGTGTCCTTCTAGTATATAAACTAAATTTCTTTTTGTGATATTTTATAGAGGCATGCTTATAATCACACCTAGTTAGCTGAGTAAGAAAAGAAACACTGACTTCCTAAAGAAATACAATAGATTTTTCAGGTATTTGTTTCAAAGCACAGTAAAAGGCATTAGAAAGCCCCCACACTTCAAAGTTTCTGACCCAAGTCCAACCACTGCAGCTCAGAACCACCTAGAATCATCTGCTGAGGTCAAAAAAAGCAGGCCCCTGCCTGTGTGATACTGTATGAAATAGTAAATCCTGTTTCTCATCACAGGGCTGCTCTGGGTCTGCTTGGGTTCCTGGTGCTTTCAGTCCCTCAGTCAGAACTACTTTGTGTCCTTGGCTGCAATCCTCATGCACCCCTTCAGACTGAGAGAGATAAATATATGGATGGGGGCAACTCTTTTAAGCAGTATGATCAAAAGTGCCTTTCTAATGGCTTCAGGGGGACTTTGGAGTAGGCCTTGGTGCTGGTGCCTATTATGTGAGCAGAATAAAGCTTCATGAAATTGGAACCTAGCCATATAAAAATTGTGAGCCATCCTAGGAGCTTGCTACTACATTGATTCCACAGATTAGGAGGTCCATTCCTTTTTGTTTTTCAGAGGTAGGCGTCAAAGCTCTGTGGCATATTAAGCATTGTCCATTAGTATGGTATGACAGAAAACTACCACCTGGTTCTACTTAAACCTCTAAAAAATTGGGATCTTAAGCACAGAAAAGTCCTAAAATGCTGAAGCACATCACTGTCTCAGGGCCTCTCTACAACCCTAAGGTGGAAGAGCCTATAAACAGGGTCCACCTGTTTAAGTCAGAGATGGCTGAAGACAGGTAGAGACAAGCAAAGGCCTTTGTAATTAAGCTTCTATGTAAGAAAAACTCATCCAGAGCCTTTAGAAAAACATGTTCCTGATTTACAACCAGCTCCTTGAGAAGGTGCTGATAAACCATGGCTGGACTTTTGACCACCCTGAGCTGTGGGGCTCCTGTGGTTGCCTTCGCCATGCCAATTCCTCTTTAACACCCCACACTGCTGCTTCTGATTCCTGTGAGCTCTAGGGGATGTCTAAACTCATTCTTGGGGGTGTTTCTTCTGTGGTGGGGACTTCCTTCATCCTTTGTGATGTTCCAACCCATCACAGTTCCTGGCAAAGCCTCTACACAGCTCTCACCAATGGCAGATGGTGACTGTAGGATCCCAACCCCAGAGCAACAAGGAAGAAGGGATAGAAAAGCTTCACCTTGAGTTAGCTGGCTTGCCTGACATAACTGCAGTTACCTTCTTTCAAGATTACTAGGCACTATTTTTTTTTCTAAGTGTCTCATCTGAGGCTCTTTTCCTTGTTCCTCTAGCAAATTTGAGACTATGCATGTTTCTATTAATCTTCTATTAAGACAATTTTCATCTTTCTTTTTATGATCTCACATTGGTTTTCCTTTGATAAAACATCTCTGTTAAGGCATTTCTCTGTGATATTTGGATATAACAGTCTTTGAAACAAATTAGTCCTTGATTAGTCCTGTCTGTTTCTTCTCTCTCTCTGCCTTTCCTTAAAATTTCCTTATCCCAAAATTTCAGTGAAAAAAACCCTTTCAATTTAAAACTTGAATTCTTGAGATTAAAACGTGTAGTGAGACTCACTATCTTTTCTATGAAATGTGGTAGACAGCAGGGTAGCATTTAGTGCATTCCCTTTTCCTTGAAATTGCTATCTGTGGTTTTTTATGCTGTTGTTCTCTACCTTTGTCATATCTGTATTGTAGAACACATTAAAAAAAGAGGAAAAATGAGGATAAAATGGATTTTTTGCCACTCTGGTGTCATTTCTTTCCCCCATTGGTTTCTGTGAAATGATCAAAGCCATCTACCAAGATAGCAAGAAAAAGTTTAAAATGTGTTTGTCCTCTGGTTTCCTGCTGCTCTGCCTGAGCCTGTTTTTCCCTTTGTCATTTACAGTATTGGTAGCTTCATTAGCAAGGGATTACAATAACCAAACCTGGCCTGATTCTCCAGAGAGTGCCCCCCCATCTTCAATTACCTATTTAGCTACTGCTGTACATTCAAACCAGCCCCTTTTCCAGCTAGTTTGACCTGGCTAAACAAACAAGAGTAGCCCTAACCTGACAGTATATCCTGGTTAAAGGGATCCCTCCTTGGTGAACACATCTTCACTGGCACAGAGCCTTCCAAGGCAATCCTTTGTTCACCCCACAGCGTTTCAGGAACATGAATAAAGGCCAGGATCAGGGAGACAACTGCAGCTCCTAATGCCTTGGCCATTTATAACTGCTTCTAATTCATCTCTTGGACCTAAGGGTCACGCACCTTAGCCAAAAGTGGTCTCAACACCAGTCAAATATAAGCAGAAGAAACAGATAGCCCAGTCTTGAAAGTGTGTGCACCTCAGTCTTCACGCCCTCTTCTTCTCACCTCCCAGGGACTGAAAGTTTTGTCACTGCTGACAGGGTCAGATTATGACAGCACCCTTACCCCAAGGAATTGTAAAATGTCTTTCTTTTCTGCATAGAAACATGGATTCAGATGCACTCCCAAAACACTGAAGGGAAACATGCAAAGGTAAGTCAGCTCAGCAGAGAAACCATGAGAACAATCATTCTCAGCCACTGAAGGAAGCTGATAAATGATTCATCAGTGGCCTCTAGAAGTTCAGATAATCAATGGTAAAATATGCTCTGCCACCACAACATATAGCTCTCCAGGGGATTTTCATGAAACCAAGATGATGCTGAAAATAGAAGGAGATCCCAACAGCTTCTCTGGCACCAAGGAGGTACCAGTTCCTTTGGCAATCTGAATAAGAAATACATAACTAGCTTATTGTATAAAGAATATAAGTACTGTAAAATGTGGTATCATGTCTTCTGCAGGAACCTTCTACACAGATTCAGGAAATCACAGGAAATCTGCTCTGTCCCAAAAAAAAACCCCAAAAAACTTCCCCTGTGTATACCAAAGAAAATGTCATATTCTGTTAAAATCAGTTAGTGAATTTTTTTTTTTTGCTGAGGCAAAAAAAAGCCCAAAAACAAAAGCAAAACACCAAAACCACACACATACACCC
>VYXD01002321.1:2097903-2209571 GCA_013397195.1 Hylia prasina
CACACACACCCCCCCCACAAAAAAAAAAAAAAAAAAAAAAAAAAGCTACTATCTACAATCTTGGTAGATTTAAATGTTTCCTTGATTTTACAAAACAAGTTTACACTGACAGGTAAAATACCAACATCCATCCTGTGTACCTTTGAAAACAGCCATCAAGGAAGATTAAAACCAACATTATTTCCAGTCTTCCAGTCTGAAAATAAGCTCTGAAAAGCACTGTATTCCATGTATCTCTGTCATGCTTTGTTTCTTTTGCACTGCTCTGGCACAAATGGGCTCTCAAACCAGCTGATAACACTGGTCACCTTGCAGGGTGAGATAAAAGAAGTCTCTTTTTGAGAAGACTGAGGATACTTCTCCTGTCTGTCTCACCACTGGGAAAACACTTGCAGCTCTGGACACTGATTTCTGAACCCAAGGGTGTGAAGGTGGCCCTGCTGCAATCATTACATGCTTCACCATGGGCAGAAAGTACAAACGAGTTCAGCATCCTCATTTCTGAAGAAAAATTACAGCAATTGCCAAATATAACTTTTTTTCCTATTAGCACATGCAAATAGACCAGATAGATCAGTTCTGCTTAATAAACTGATTTTGACTAAAATATCACTAAAATTAAGGCGCCTCTAGAACAACACTCTGCTTTACCCAACTGATGCTCTAATTTGCAGAAGACAGGTAAAATTGTGAGCTTGATCCTCTCTGTTTCAATGCAGAGCACCAAGGAGGCTCAGGCAGAGCACCAGGAAACCTTGTGTTACCATTAAAGATTTCTCCATAGCAGGGCAGCTGGCAGACAAATATCTCAAATGGCTACCCAGACAGACTCAGAAATAATGGAATTCAGATAAAGTCTGGACAGCCTTATGTGTCCAGAGCAGAACAGAGGGACAGGATCTCCTCCCTCAACCTGCTGAACACACTTCTCTTGATGCAGCCCAGGACACTGTTGGCTTTCTGGGCTGCAAATGCACATGGACAGCTCACACCCAACCTCTCACCCACCAAGTCCTGTCAGGCAGGGCTACTCTCAATTTGTTCATCCCCCAACCTGGATTGATACTGAGGTTGTCCTGACTCAGAGGCAGCCCCTTGCACTTCATCTTATTAAACCTCATGAGATACCTATGGGACAAGTTCTTGAGACTTTCCAGATCCTAAGGCATCCTGTACTTCAGGTGTGGCATCCACACCACTCAGCTTGATGTCATCTGCAAACTTGTTGAGGGTGCCCCGATCCCTTTTTCTGTGTCACGAATGGAGACATTAAATGGCTCTGGTCCCAGTGCAGACTGCTGAGGGGGCACCACTTGTCACTGATGTCCATTGGGACATCACTGATGTCCATTGAGCTGTTGATTGTGACCCTCTTGATGTGACTATCCAATCACTTTTTCTGCACCAAACAATCCACCCACTGAGTCCAGCCCTCACCAATTTAGAGACCAGGATGTGATGGGGGGCTGTGTCTAAGGCCTTGCAGAAATCCAGATAAATGACATCTGTATCCCTTCCCTTGCTCGTTGATGTAGTCATTCCATTAGAGAAGGCCACTGGGTTGGTCAGGCAGGACTTGCTCTTGGAGAATCCCAAATCCCCTCCCTGTTCTCCATGTGCCCTAGCACGGCTTCAGGCAGGATCTGTCCCATGATCTTCCCAGGCACAGAGGTGATGCTGATGGGTCTGCAGTTTCCAGGGTCCCCCTTTTGACCCTTTTTGGAGATGGGTACAATGGTTCCCCTTTCCCAGTCACCAGGGACTTTACCTGACTGTCAGGAGTTTTCAGATATCAGGGAGAGAGGTTCAGCAGCTACATCAGTCAATTCCCTCAGGACTCTGGAATGCATCTTATCAGATCTCACAGACTTACACCTATTCAGGTGCCTCAGGTGGTCACCAACTTGATCTTTACTTACAGAGGGAGGGACTTTGCCCTCCCACTCCTGCTTTCCATCCACCCAAGGTGTGGCAAGAGAGGTTGCCATTGAAGACTGAGGCAAAAAGTTGTTGAGTACCTCCACCTTTTCCTCATCCACTGTTACCAGTTTACAAGTGCTGCTCATCAGGGCCATTCGGCTTCTCTGAGCTTCCTTTTCTGGTTAACACACCTGTAGATGCCCTTCCTGCTAACCTTCCTTGCCATGTTCAGTTTCACCTTAACTTTGGCCTTCCTCATCCCATCCCTACACAACAAAACTTCATTTCCATACTGTTCCCTGCTCACCTGTCCTTGTTTCCACTTTCCTGTGTTTCTTTCCCTTTAGTTTGACCAGCAATTCCCTCTTCAGCCATGCCAGTCTCTTGCCTTCCTTGCCCTCTTTCTTGCTCCTGTGGATTGTCAGCTCAATTGCTATTTCCATAACTTTTTGCATAGGAAAAAGGTGTTATGAATTATACATTCCTGTGCTCCAGAGACCCCTACCAATTCAACACAAAAACCTCAGTGCTCTCCATATCTGCATCTTCTGAAGGACTTTCTGAGCACAGTGTTGGGCATTTCAGCATTTTATGGCCATTTACAAGACCATCAGGTACCAGAGTCTTGTTGGGCTGAAAAAGAAGCAGAACCTGCAGTCCACTGAAGGGCAAGACTGCTGTGCTGGCTTAGGTGTGCTCTGCCTCGAAACAGGTGATGGTCAGACCCCAGTGAGCTGCCTTGTAGGGGTGACCTGAACTGGTAACAGTGACTGTCCCCTCCAACTTAGTGATTGCACTGGAGGAAAGCTGGGGAATGGAGGAGGCTCCTGCTTCATGTTGGTCAGCTGGACAATCACAACAGCCTCCTTCCTGCATGGCCTTGGCAAAAGCAGTCCCATTCCTTTTCATGTTCCCAGAAGGTCAAAGTCAATCTGTTCAGACCTCCTCAAACTTATTTTAGTTTTGCTTCTGACAATTCTACTGAAGCCACCTTTGAAAACAACTGTGAAGAGCAGTGAGTCAATAATTCTGCTGTGGTGGCTGTCCCTCAGTGCTGCCACAAACCCTTCTAAACCACACTGCTCAGAACATGTGGAAATTATGCGCAGTCTTCCAGGAAGTTTTTCATTTGCTATTCAATTCCAGCAGCAGGAAAGCCTTTCTCTTTTTAAACGTTTAAAGCTTTCCATTTTAAACATCAAATCAAACTAAGTCTGAAGATTATTGTTTTCCTATGCAAAACGAATAATTAATTGTCATGGGATTTCTCTATGTAGTTCCCATCCGTAAGGAATTAGCTGAAGTCCTTGAGATTGAAAACAATTATTGAACACAGGATGTGCAGTCTCTGCATGAACATTTTGGATTATTCCACATCATATTCTGCCAATAATCCTACTGTACTAAGGTGCACATCCAAAGCTCAGAAGTTATGGCACATGTGATGATGATACATTTCCAATAATGCCCCAGATGTGATCACCTTTAATTTCAGTGGAACACTGGCAACAACACACACTCAGCATATATTACAGTGGCTCTAAGAGAGTCATTAGGGTGGGATGCAAATATCTGGAATGAATAATGGACAAAAATTGGCAAGTGCTAAAGAACCATTAAAATACCTGAATAACAAAAAGATGTTTACTGCTTCCCACAATGGAAGGGTTTAAAACTATTCAGACCCTGAAAATTAAGTTCTAGGTGTTGTTCAGGAAACACAGCAGTGTTACCACCACTGTATTGCAGCCCAGCCTCTCTCAGCCACCCTCTCACTGCCCACGAAGGTGTCCCAATGTCGTGATTGTTCACTGCCCCACCAATTTATAAAGGGAACCTTGGGACAAATGCTGCCTAAACCCAAGAAATAGAAAGGTTATGATTAGTTTACAGTTATTATGTCTCCAGCCCTGGCCTTCCTCACTGCAGACTGCCCAGTATTTTTTATCACAGACTCTTTTACAAAAACCCACAGTCTGGAAACAGCTTATTTTAATATGAAAGATCTTTTGTGGCCTGTAAGTATCCTTGTTCTAAGGACATCCCCTTCTTATCTGGAAAGTGCATGGCCACATTGGGCTTATTCCAATTCCTAGAGAACATATGCATTGATAGCACTTACGTAGAAGTATAAATTTGTTTCAGTGTCTTTTGCAAGCTGAATGAACTCAAATTGCCAGAACATCTTGTCTGTTTCTTCCCAGCTGTAGAGCTATAAAGCAAATCTCAGCAATTAATGAGTAAACTTCAAAAAAAAGCTTGAAGTTGCTTTCAATGAAAAATCAAATCTTTGAAAAAATTTTTCAGTAATCACCTCCCTGATGACATAAAACTCATCTGGAAATCTCACAAGCACTGTCATCGCAAGGTCAGCAATTCAAGCCTGTGATGCCACAAAGCCAGCTCATGAGATCTTGAGGGTTGCTCCCGACAGTAGAAAATGAAGATGGATATAAAAGAAAAAAAGCATCTTTAGAGTTGAACAGAAACAAGATTTCTCCATCTATTATGAAAACAATGGCCTCCCAAAAAACAGAGAAGTCCAAGAAATATCCCAGCTGAGAGGAAAATCCTTCCATTTGCATTCATAATTTTTTTAGATATCAGAGAAAGCAGAGAAGAAACATAGAAGTACCAGAAATATGAAAAACTTCTGACAATTTTGTTCACATTCACAAATATAATCACTGAGGAGACAATAATTCATAAATTCTGATATTTCTGATTAATATGCTGAACATGCTGGATTTTATCCAGCTCTGACTTTCAGAACTGCTGCCTTTCGACTTTGAGAGGAAACTGTAAGGACTTTAAATACCAGATACTACTGCATAAATGTGTGCAAGCACGTCAGTGAATCTTTTGGAAAAAAGGAATGGATACTGGTTGAATTCATTTGGAATAAGAATTGCAAAATATATTAGAGTCCTCTAGAAATTGTGCTTGTGCTCAAGAGCCTGGTGCTCCAGCTGCTGTTTTGTGGGGCCTAAGAGAAAGGAATGCTTTATCCTGGGCCTAAGTCACCACCTTAAGTTGTTCCCTCCCTAAGACAGGTGTCCTAAATGCTGCTTTTATTATTTTATGACAATTATGCTTTGTAGGAAAAGGAACTTGTTTTATACAGTTCACTAATGCTCAGGAGAAACCTCACTAGTTTTTTGATCATTTGTGATCATTGTGATCAGTGTCCCTGAAGAAGGCACATTTGGAAATGGCATGATTTCATACTGCTGCATAGCAGCAATTGGCACCCCAGTTGATAAAAGATACTACTCAAACAATATAAAATAGCCAACACTCACAAGGAGAAACAGAGTTCTTTTCTATCCCAAAATATACCTCTGCAGAGTACCTGTTGTATTGCATTTAATCTAATTTATTAAAGGAGAGATGAATCCTCTTGCTTCAATCAAGCTATTTTTAAAAAGAGTGGTGGTGATTCAGCTGAATGGTGACTAAACCACTGACAAATTTCCCCTGTCAGCTTGTGTGTATAAAAAGATGCTCTGCTGGAATGTATCATCTGCAGATACCACTATCTTTTTGGACTGATTGGGGATTTTCCAGTCAAACTATATTACTTTAATTATTATTTAAAATTATACGCATATGAAGCTTTTAGCACATCTCAGAGAGGTGTCAGGTCATACAGTTGAGCTGTGCTGGGTTTGCATGGCTAGGAGTGGCTTCTGTGGGCAGTTTCCAGAAGCTTTGCCCAAGTCCAACAGAGCCAATGCCAGCTGTCTACAAGACAGATCCACTACAGGAGTGAGACTGTGTGGGAGGAACAGCTCTGCAGACACCAAGGTCTGTGCAGAAGGAGGGGCCGGAGGTGCTCCAGGTGCTGGTGCACAGATCCCCCTGCAGCCCATGGGGCAGAGATCCACCTGCAGGCCCTGCAAGGGATCGACAGTGAAGCAGGTGGATGGCCAAAGGAGGCTGTGACCCCATGGGGAGCCTAAAAGTCTCACTTTGGAGACATTTATGGAGGACTGTCTCCCATAGATGGAACCCCCACTGGAGCAGGGGGAAGAGTGAAGAGTCGTCCCCCGAGGAGGGAGGAGTGGCTGAGACAAGGTCTGACCACAGACTTTATTCCTCATCCCCTGAAATACTGGATGGGAGGAAGGTAGAGAAAAGCAGGAGTGAAGTTATGCCTGGAAAGAAGGGAGAAGTAGGGGAAGCTGTTTCTGAGATTTGGATTTGTTTCTCACTATCTTACTCTGATTTAATTGGTAATAAATTAAACAGTACCTGGTGAGTGATCTTTCCCCATCCTTATCTCGACCCACAAGCCTTTCACTGTATTTTCTCTCCCCTGACCAGCTGAGGAGAGGAGTGACAGAGTGGCTTCAGTGGCTACCTGGTGTCCAGACAGTGTCAGCCCACCACACAAGTCACAACAGAGAGAATGTAAAACAGGTATTGCACAAGACCATGAGTGGAAATTGCTTGTTTAATTTACTTTATACAAACTGAATGTATCTTCTGAAAGGATAAACAGAGATACATTCCCCTGAACAGAAAAGCAGAATTCTGAATGTTAGTCTGCAACTCAAAAGATGCAGGTTGTGTTCCTTGCTCTCTACAAGCTGCTGCCTTTGGCAGGTACAGGATTACATCTGTGGACTAGAGATGACTCTGATGCCTCCTACAGCTGTTCTTCCCTGCAAAATCCCAGCTAATGTAGCAGAATAAGGAGGTGAGAAGGTGAGTTCTTAATTTACATCAGCAGAGAGAAAGAAATTAAATCCGTAAAGTAAACTATACCAGAACTGGAGTTGAGAAACAACTATTACAGTCCCTTGAGCAGGGCACTTAATTACTCTATAGCTCTTTTGGAAACTGCCTTCTAGGGACTATAGTAGAAGCTCATGCTCATGACATTTATCAGGACGTAAGTTTGGAATATAATAATCCTGGCAGTTCACTAGTGGGTTTGCTTGGTCTTGAAAAACTAATTTCCTAGGAAATTGCTTTTTAAGATCTACCTGTAGTTCTGTCTGGTTTCTCTGATGATTTACAAGACTAGATAACCTGTTTTCTTGCCATGGTGAGAACAAGTCTTAGCACAGATGAATGTTTATCCTTCTCTTCGCCTTGACTTCAAAATCTCACTATGTCAGTGAAAATTGTTACACATTTAATTAGCTGTTTTGTTGATGCAGAGTTAAAGACAGCTTAGTAAATAGTCTGTCTATTATTTCTATCCTTAAAAGTCAATAATGAAAATTATGCTGCTCACAAGACAGCATATGCAAATAAATGTGCATACGATAGACTGAAAGCAAAATTCACTGGCATTTAATAGGTGTTTAATTGCTTTGGAGTGCTGCTAAAAAAAAGCAGTATTATTAGGATGTTTTTCTTGTAAATGGGTTTTAAAAGCATGTGGTCAGTGCTGTATAATTGCAGTCTTATAATTAAAACTAAATAGGTTAGAAATTACAAGGTACAAGGAAATAGAACCTCAGCAGCAAGTGAATGTATGGCTAAACATGGATTAGTGTGTGCTGTGTGGTGCTTGTGGGTGCACCTAATGCTGTGCTCTGGCACCACACCTGTCAGGAATTCCTGTTATGGCTTAGGAGGAACTGTGGCTGTCTAAGTAGACCTGAGGGAAACAAATTCTTAGCTGTGGCTGACATGAGTACAAATTAACCAATTAAGGCACCTATATCAATATAAGCATCCTGACTCATTGTTTAATGGGATAATTGGAATTCTGTAGAGGAAATAAAGTCGATTACAAGGATCAAACAGAGCAAAAGGTTTTGTCTCTTGCTTGTGACAAGCTGTAGCTTATAAGGCTGCTGACATGGAACAAATAGCAGTATGGGGAGTAAAAGGTCAGGTCACTACTTTTTAGTGTTTACAATAAAATTGTTTACATGCTATGAAGAAATAGACAAAGCTCTGCATGTTTAGCAATAAGCATCAAGTCTATATTCCAACTTTTTGTATGTATCTGAATTCCCAGAATGTTCTGGTTTGTTCTTGGTATAATGCAATTCAGCAGATTTTCCCAACATCTTTCATGCATCTATAAATTAATTTGCAATACAATCCTAGATGTCTACTCTTTGGTTTTGATGGGTGGATTTGTCCATAAAAGCATATGATGAACAGATGGTGGAAGAGAAAAAGTCAAAGAGGTGAGGGGCTAGTTAGGTTCCTCAGTCCAAAGAAATAAGATGTGGATGATTTGCTCTCTATAAACAGAAGACAAACTGATCTCTAGAGAGAAGGAAGAATGGAAATAAATTCCCTGTACTCTCAGGAAGCAATCTATCACAAAAGATCAGCAGGCCTTTATGTTTGAAGAAGAAAATGAAAAGGCATCTGTGGCTTATTGTGTCCAAATGTATTATTTCCTTATTTCCTTCGAAGGATTCAAAATATTTTTTTCCAACAGAAACTGAGGCCTACATAACTTGTCTTGGATGTTTCTGAAGGTAGGCTGATTATTTGGGAGAAAAAAATTAAAAGCATGTACAAGAAAAGACCTAGCGTTATCTTTTCTTCATGTGTCAGATGAAAGTTTTGGGTCTACAAGACTTGTCATATTTTATCTGGGATATCAACAGAGAAACAATAAATAACAGCTATTGCTTTATGTATTTATTCCCATTCTCCCATTTTAATTTTTTTAAAATTTTTTTTTTTTCCTTTATCATTCCTGCCATTACCCTTTGCACCGCACATACCTTTAAAGGACTGGTTTCCTTTAAGCTGTAATGAACTATACTTCTCAGGATGCAGATCTTCCACTGGTATAGTATAAGAACCTTATAGTTCAGTTCTGGAACTGCAGGAGCAGCTGGGAACTAGGAAATTGAATAAGGACCAGGTACTACAACTCTCTTTTTCTCTACGAACATTTGCAAAGCAAAAGTCTTCCATTTGAGGAATTTAAAATAATTTCCTTTCAGCTGAAAATGTCCAACCAGCCTGTTCTAGTTTAATGGAATTCTGGCATTGCAAAATTTTGCCTGATTTTACATCAAAACCCAAGATGAAAAAGGATAGAAATTCTCTATTCAATAACAGAAATTGTCTATTCAATAATGACTGGCATTGCCTACAACACACAGCACACCATAATGTTATTGAAATGAATAAAATAAATGAGTACTCTGTAAGCTCCAGAACACGTAATGAAATGAAAAACAATGGAACATATAATGAAACACAGAAGTCCATTAAATTTATTATTTTCTATAATGAGAGTCTACCCATCTTATCAAACTTCTGTGATAAACTTTGCACCTTCTGGGCCTGATGATTTTTGCAAACTCTACAAAAGAAACAATTCTTATCCAGCATGACACACACAGAAGAAAGGTGCACAGTGACCAAAACCAAGGATGTGGAGAAATTCTTTAAATGAAACCACACTGAATGAGCCATTAGGATCCTTCTGCAGAAGAAAATTAGAAGAATAATCACATTAGGACAAAAAGATGACCAAAAAATATGCACTTTCTATAAGCCCATGATGAAGTTAGTGTCTCAGCAGACACCAGATTCTGCTTTAAAATCTGTTTATTGACCTGTAACTTAATGCAAGCAGGATGACTCAAAGGTAATTGAGAAGAGAGAGAAAGAAGTAATTTGTTGTAGAATGTGCCCTGACCTGTTTTCTCCCCACAAAGCTCTCCAATACATGTATGCCTTGTAATTAAAAATTATATTAAATTCTTGCTGAATGTGTCTATCATGGCTTTCAGATATATCTGTCATGGCAGAGCTCAAAAAAAAAATTACATACCAAGAAAAACAATGTATTCTGCTCTTGTCTTTTCATATAGTATAAGGTAAAGTATACTCTTTGTTGCCACTTGCAGCAACAAAGTTAACGACAGCAGCATGTGATTAGGACTCTGAAATCTCTCCTTCATCTGAGATTGCTTTCCGAAATCAAATTCAGGTAGAGAGAAAAGGAGAAACAACCAAGTTTACTGCAGCTCTGCAGTAGCAAATAATCAAGAAAACTACTTGAGAAACATAAAGTGAAGCACCAGATTCTTCAAATAATGTCATAATTGAAACACAGGTGTTGAATATCCAGGTATGTGCAGATCTCTCAGAGAATGGAAAGGGCACAGAAGGGTTAGCCTGAGATGAACAACAATGCAGGGGAAAAAGAGCCAGTCTGTGAACTAGAGGACAAATCTATCTCAACCTAAAATTTGTCATCGGGTGTGTTCTACAGGCAGGCTGTTCAAACACATGACAAATGACACTGCTATTCATAGAGCAGGAAGAACACAGGTTGCCACAATCTAAATTGTTACCAATACTGTCCCATGCACCAAGAAATGTCATGCATTCAGCTGTAGAGCACCAGGCCCTGAAGGTGTGCCTAAGAAGTAATTACAGTTAATAGAGTAAAAATTAACTAATAGTTAGTTATGTGCAACTAACCTTTATGGTTGGTTTAAAAACAAACAAACAAACAAACAAACAACAAAACAAAAAAAATCCCAAACAAACCAACCAAACAAAAAAACGAAAACAAAACAAAACAAAACAAAAAAACCACCCAAACCATTGAGGCCTTTAGCACCTCTTTTTGCAGCTGCACTGCATTCAGGAAATGAGAAATATTTAATCTCTGGTTATAAGGAAGTAATATTTTGTTTTGACATCAGGTCTGGGGAGCAGATTCATCCAAATATTCCACATCAGTCCTTGATTTGCACAGCTGTGATAAAAATGGTGCATCTTCAATTTATTTGTATCCCCCTCCTGTCTTTTTAAATATATTTCAAGAAGGGCAGGTTGTCTAGCTATGTGAGTAATAATGTTCTATCGTCTTCATACAGCTTCATGGAGAATCTTGGCTTCAGGCCAAACAACTGCAAAAGCAAAGTGTTTTCCCGTCAGCATTTCAGCAAAGTCCACATAATACATCTTTAAGTAAATTAGTGTTATAACAGGTTTCCACTGATCCATCTTGAGGAGTCAAATGAGAACCAAAAATACATCCTATTTTCAATTTCCCCTGAGCAGGAAAATTATTTGAAATCCTTCCTTGCCACAGGAAACAGATAAAATCCCCAAGTTTGGCAATGATTCAGTAAATATATGTGTGTGTTCAGTATTTAAATCCAGAAGCCAAGGGACTCTTTATTAGAGAAGGACTTGCAACATATCCAATAAAGGTAGGAAGCAAGTGTGACTCTCCAAGAAAACCCCTTTCTCTGTAGTCAGATGCTCTGTGGCATTTGCAAAGAAACTCAGCTCAGAGTATGCAGCAGATGCTGAAGCCATCTCTGCAGAGAGGTGCAGAATGTGGAAATAGCCACACACCATAAATATACCTATGCCTTAGGGGACTGGCAAAGTATAGGTGAAGATACAGAAGATATGATCAGATACTATTAATTGGAATAAACAGTACAGGTTAAAAAATAGATTGTAACTTCAACTTTAATTATGAAAAGGGGAAGCCCCCTCCCACCTGGAAAATTCCTGCAGAATGGCAGTCATTGAATCAGTAACAAACACAGCAGGCATTTTAAAGCAGAAGAGCCCTTACATTTAGAGCTGATGGGATTATATGCAGTTTTTCAAGTAACTACTCCTGGGTTTGTATGAGATAAGTGATTGTATTTTCAAAAACGGAAACAAGATGATCTCATTTAAAGGTTTGGTACTTTCTTAAAATATTTATGTAAAAAAAAGTAGTCCCTGGCAAGGATATTTGGATGTATTGAAGGAGAGGACAAAAAGTAGAAACAGTAGCTCAGCATTCAGCTGAATTTTAGTACATACTATTTAAAAAAGGATAAAACCATAGTGTATGATCTCATAGATATAGTTGAGATCAAATCCCTGAAAGAAGATTTCACTGAATGGACTTGATTGGCATAAACCAGACCATCTCTAATTTTGCTAAAAACACAGGCATGTTAAGTTATTTTTCTTAATACCTGTTAATAGAATTGCCATCAAGTAACAAAATTAATCATTTTTTGTATCATTATTGCTAATGTGATGTTCTGTTTGTTTTTCAGCAAGGCATATGTATAACACTCATCACTAGTGGCAGTGGCAGTGTAAGGAAGTAGCACGATTATCATGACATCAAACTAATTAAGATTAGTCTGAAGAAAGCAAAGGATGCCCTCCTCTCCAGCTCTGTAGAACAAAAGGAACAGGGAGAACAAGGGAAATATTAATAACCGTTTATATTAGAAGTGCTTGATTTTGTTCTGCTTATGTGGAATTCTGCAGCTGAATAAAGTGCAAGGAGAGAAAGAGAAAGTATTTCTTGGTCCTGAGAAAAATAACAAATGGGTTGTTAATTGGCAAGTGTTTAAAGGGCTGGTTCTAATCAGGCTAAAATGGGCTTGTTTTTCCAACACTGGGTCTCACATCAAAACAACAAGAAACAATTGAAAAATCTTTGGTGAAGAAAGCAAGAGGAAGTGGGTTGTCACCAGCTGTTCAAAGACAAAATCCTCCAACAAATGTGTAGCAGCAGATGCTGTGTGAAGCACAGGGAATGTAAATGCATATGAGTCATCCCATAAGCTTAGGGGGGACAAGCTGCAGGCCAGATCCTGGGGGCAAAGATTTTTGTGGCTTTAACCATCTCTCCACTTGCTTTGTACTTCATTCAAATGCAGTTTTTCGTCTGGTTTTGGTTTTTTTTTATTTTTTTTTTTGGAAAGCATTTTTAATCCCTGTTAAAGAGCCCTGAGCAGGAGTATCTTACAGAAATATTCTTTGGGCCTATGGCATCAAAATAGGAGATGGTGCAGCATCATTGTCTGTCCAGCAGGAAGAAGAGTTTAAAGCATTTCCCCTTTCCCTCTCTTTTTTAGGTTCATAATAATGATAAAAATTGTTAAAAGGATCATTTACATAATTTCCAGAATTTTGCTATTTGTTTACGCTTCAGTTTCATAAACTGGCATCCCGGGAAAGGATAGAAAATAGGCATAGAATCAAAAATAGAAGAACTACCTGCTGTGTTCCACAGAGATAATCCCAAGGATTCCATCTCAGGCTGGTTGCCCCTGGGCAGACGGATAAGACCTTCCAAAAGTTAAAATACGATGGAACTTGAAATGAAAGTGACAGAAGGATTCTCTCCAGGAGTTTTCAATAAAATCCTGTGTCTCTAAAAGAAACAGCAAGAAAGAGACAGAGGGAGGAGTCCCAGACTCAGCTCTTGCCTTGGCTGTCCCACCTGTACATATTTAGGCACTCTCATACTCTAGTCATTATAAAAAACACACTGATTTGTACAGTTCCATAATCTTATAAGAAAATAGGTCATTGGGGATTAGCAAATTCCCATCCATTTAATTTCAAAATTCTCTTTTTGTTTTCCCCCAACAACACCAAGATCTCACATGGAGAGGAAAAAAAGGCTTTAGCAGAAGACTCTGCGTGGAGATGGATCTACATTTTGAATCCATTTTTATGTTTACGTTACCATGTTCCACTGTGACAGATCTTGAGAATTCCCTCCTGCCAGTCACCCTCAAGGCAGCCATCTCCAGTTTCCCCACTGAATTCATGCTGCTTAACATGTCACAAACAAGGAGAGGCTTTTTGTTCTTTAAAGGAGAACTCCAGAGTTGACTGGAAACAGTGATTTAATTTTGTGAAAATATTATGATATTTTGATATTAGAACACATTGATATGTCATCTTTTCTGGTATAAAGAAAATAAAAAACAACAAAATGGAGAGAGGGGGAGTTAGGAGGCTATTGCACCTCAATAGCCAGTGGTGAAGACATTTGCAAATTCACCTGTGCCAGAATTACAGGAGGACTTTAGTAGGACTTCAGGAGGACTACAGGAGTACTACAGCACATTGCAGGAGTATCAAGCCAGTGGGGAAACAAGGACACTGAGCTGCATTGGGGGATGATTTTCAGGCTTCATCAGGGTGATGCCATGAACCTGGTGAAATGTGTCACATATACCTGCAGACCCTAGGAGTGGTCAGGGTAGGCATGTAAGATTATAGTTTTCTTTGGGATATTTTATCTGCAAAGCCACTCTTTAAGAAACTAAAAACCCCAAACACATTTGTACCTGATCTCAGTGATCTCAGGAAGGAGGCTTGAGGACTGGGCTCTGCCATGTCTCACTGCAGAGCACAGGTGGGAGCCAAGCATTAGCAAGTCCTTCTGTACCTGGCAAATTTAGCAGGAAAGGAATGAAATGAGATCCTGCTGCCCTTTATCCCTTGTTTTCCAGATGTGTGATCAAAAGAAACTGCATTATATGTGATCCAAGCCAGATTCTTCTCCAGGCTCATGATGTGTTCACTTCCCTAACTGTATTTCCCAGGGCTAGTAGTTGGGGTTCCACCATGGGAAGGGATGGGACAGGACGGGGGAGCCTGACAGCACCCAGGCTTCTTCCTCAGACGTGGGAGGCAAACTGTGACAGGAATCTATGGCTCATGGTGGTTGGTTCTTCAGTGATGAGAGTGACCACAGAGCAGTTACTGTATTTCCAAGGGAGGGAAATCCAGCCTGACTTGGTTTGTCATAAGTGATTAGATTTTATAGTGTGCTTATGTATTTCTCCTAATCAAATTAGTATGTTGGCTCAAAATCAGCCTAGCAGAAAACCTCTCATTTTCTTATCCATTCTGCTTCATTTATCACCTGGAATTACCAAAGTTTTGAGGTTTTCTTTTCTCTCTGACTAGGCCCAGTTCTGCTTAGGTTATAAAATTTGAAACATTCATTGCCCAAGGTTGTAAGAGCAATGAATATTTATAATCCCATCTTCCCAGCACACTCAGAGGTGTCTCACAGTGTGACTTCACATTAGAAATGTCCCACCTGTGGGGATCACTCAGAAAAATACAGATTACAAGACTGTACAACATAGAACAAGGTCAATACCCAAATTATGGGAGTTATCATCTTAAAAAGGTTGCATATCTGATGATACACTGCCCCAACACTGATTTATAGGTGCTGTACTAGTGACTCTCCCCTGTGAAGGCAGAATTTCAGCTCTTAAATTATGACATTATTCCCTGCTTCTTTTTCTGAGGCTTCTCATGAATCAGCTGCAAATTGTATAATTCACTCCTCTCAACATTGACAAAGGTAGCCCCTATCTCCAACAGCAAGGAATGAGAAAAGGGTTTCTCACCTGGCTTCAGTGCCCCGGGAAATATTACAGTTTAAAGAACATAGCAACTAGTGACAAAACACAGGCAGGACCACAACAGTGAGAACTGCTTAGAAAATACTGCAAATGAAACTTCGTGACCCTTGAGTTACCTTCTGTTAATTCACTTCAAATAGGAGTCTTTTTCTAGGCTGAGGCCACACTCTAAAAAACCCAACCCCCATCCCATTCGTCTCCAAAAATGCAATTAAAGCTTAATGTTAATTCAGATTATTTTCCTATTCAATACAGAGCTATGAGGATTACAGTCAGTTTTAACACTTGTCAGGAAAATATGGTTCCTTCCACTTTGCAGACAGGCAATTAACGTTCAGCAGCAGCACTGAAATTAGAAACTATCTAGAGGCCATTTTAGGCCAAGAAAGTTTTGCCATTGATTTTAATGCATCAAGATATAACGTATTCTCCAGTATCCTGCCCTTTCCTATTTTTCCCAAACTTTGGGTGAACCATTAAATTGAAGCCTGCCCTGTAAATCCCATAAGCTATTAATGTAGTTCCCTTAGCTGGAAGATAGATTAATGACCTGAGACTTCTGTAGAATATTTGCTACTTCAGTGCAAATTAATATCATATTTTATCCTCATTTTATATCCACATCCAGCACTTCCTTCTGCAAAGGATACCAGAAGGAGCTGATTATTTAAATGCCAAGATTCTAAATCTTATATTCAAATTTTTAATCAAACTGTTAAACATGAGTCTTAAAATGCTGCATTTCTATTTTTCATACTTTTCTCACCTCATTTTTCATGATAAGAACAAAGAAAAAGTTAAACACTCAGATGTGTTTAGGAGGGCTTTTTTTAACGCTAATGAAGTGTTTTAAATGCTTTATGTTTTTCAGGACTCTGTTCTCGTCCATGCCTTGGGCTGGGACTAAATAAAAATGTCTTTCACTTCACCCAGGTCTAAGTTCTTAGTTTTAAAATAGGTAGTTTTAAATTTTTTCAGTATTGTATGCTATCCTGCCAATAATGATTTTGTCCACAGTCTCCTATCTTCTTCATTATTTGTAATTCAATTACCAATTCTTCTTCCACTGCCTAAAATAACATTGTTTACTAAACACATTTCTCTGATGCTGAATGCAATTTCTAGAGAAAGCAAAATCATGAAAACATGAAAATGAAATGTGCCTTGAAACACATGTTTAGTTCTAGAAAACTCAGGTCAGGCCTCCTTTCTGTTAGAATTAAAATTTATAGCAAGGTCTCTAGTTCCTCAGGCAAGCACAGCAGACTATTAGAAGAAATAAAAGAAGCGGCACTAGGGGAAAAGATGAAGTTGTTTCCTCTTACTATTCCTTCTTGCCAGAACTTTCAAAAAGTTTAGTCTTTGTTTGTAAACAGTAAAACTAGGTTGAAACTTCAAACTTTCAGCAAAAAAATCCTTTTTATACTTTAAACCCTCAATAATACTACTACTACTAATAAAAAGAAAAAATGTTATGAAAATCACAGAAAACAAAGAGCATTTGGAATTAAACTATACATATTATTTTCTGTCTACTTTTATTAAAAAATCTATGAAGAAAACATAGTCACTCACAAAGTTTTTATTGTTGAATCCTGATGCTGTTTTGGCACCAGCACTATCAAATCATAGGCACATCACAAATTTAAAACAGACTTGCAAACACATTCACTTACACTTGATCAAGCTGCCTTGTAAACTTCATTAGTAGGTATTGGGGATTGCTGTGGTCAAAACACTTTGGGGGAGCACATTTCAGACACTCAGTCCTCTCTTGATTAGAAATATCATTTATATCCAGTCTTAACATATTTAGAAATTCCTATGACATTTGTAGGGGACCTGCAAGGAACATCACATTCAACTGGCTGGCCACTTCAGGCCTGACCAAAAGGTAAAAAAAGCTTTTAAATGTATTCTCTAAATGCCTTTTAAATGCTGACAGCCTGGGGACATCCACCACTTCTCCAGAAAGCTTGTTTCAGTGTTTGACCACCCTCTTGGCAAAGAAGTGCTCCTAATGTCCAATCTAAACCTCCACTGGTGCAGGTCAGCAGTCCCTCCTGACTGCAGGAGTTGTATTTGCCAGGTCAGTGGTCCTTCCCTCCTTTCCTGCTGCCCCATTTCCCAGTGGTGCTAAATATCACTGCTTTTCAAATCAGCTGATACCCTCCTCAGTTCTTCCTCCAGCAGTTGAAGTCTTCCTTGTCCCTGTATGCATGCCTCGGTGGACTGACCTTCCTGATGTCTTGTATGTCACATCTTCCTGTTCAACAAGTGTCTCTGACTCTTCCTTTCTTCTCATTTTTCTTACACAGTTTCCTCTGTGGCCATCTGAATGTCACCATTTGTGTGACCATGCTGTGAGTCTTCCCTTCCAGCTGTGAAGGTACACTTGGCAAAAGGTTGGGCCATGCCCTGAGGTTCAGCTCAGTGAACTAACCAGGAGAAATTGCTGGACAAGGTAGAAAACAGAGCAGGAAGTTAACAAGTGTTACAAATAATACCATGAAGGATAACCAAATTTCACAGATGGATAAGATGTGAAGATGGCCAAAGTAGGAGGTTTATATTGGCTATTAGGAAAACTTTCTTCACTACAACAGTTACTAAGCACTGAAACGAGTGGCCCAGGGAAGTTATTACCCTGGAAGCATTTAAAATATTTAGAAATGTGGATGTGACATTTAGGAACATGGTTTAGTAATGGGCTTGGCAGTGTTAGGGTAAAAGTTGGACTCAATGGTCATTTCCCACCTAAATGATTCTATGATTCTATGGAATTTCACATATAACAGAGGGGGAAACAAAGACATTTTTAAGAGTATACCCTTGCTAGGTCCCCAGGGACTATTAAATGATTGAATAGACAACCCTACAGAAAGTTTGGATACAGAGGCAGCAAAGAGACTTGTGAGGAAAAAGTAACCAGGGTACAAAATTATTTGAGAATAGACAGAGAGAGAGAAAGGAGGAGGATCAAGGTGAATGAGAGAACAGGCATGGGGAATGGAGGGGAGGGGAACAAAAGGGGACAGCTGAGTTGCTGTTGCTTGAGCTCTGCACCTGATCACCACAATCCATCCTATCTTCTCATTCAACTCAACTCTTATTTTCCATCTACCATGAGAATTCTTTGTTTGAGAAATAGCTTTGAAGTTAGAAAAGAGAGCTATCAGTCTATAGAAGCAGATGAGGCAGCAATGTAGGGGACATGAAAAAATTCAGAATGACAAACTCTGCCTGTCCTGGTTTCAGCTGGGACAGACTTAATTTTCTTCCTAGTAGCTGGTACAGTGCTGTGTTTTAAATTCAGTATGGCAATAATGTTGACAGCACACTGATGTTTTGGCTGTTGCTAAGTAGTGTTTACCTTAAGTCAGGGACTTTTATGTGTATGCTCTGACAGTGAGGAGCTGCACAAAAGCTGGAAGGGAACAGAGCTAGGACGGGTGACTCAAACTGACCAAAGGGATATTTCACAACACAGAATATCATGTCCCCTCTATGACTTGGGGGAGTTACTCAGAAAGGGGCTGATTGCAGCTCAGGGATGGGCTGGGTACCAGTCAGCCGGTGGTGAGTAACTAACTGTGTATTATTTGTCTTGGAGGTTTTATCTCTCTTTCTCTCTTGCTCATGATATTTTAATTACTATTATCATTACATTTTAGTTCATTTCAATTATGAAATTGTCCTTATCTCAACACATAACTTTTACATTTTTCCCCCTGGTTCTCCTTCCCATTCCACTTGAGGCAGGGTGGGGAGTAAGTGAGCAGCTGTGTGGGACTTAGTTGCCAGCTGGGGTTAAACCACAACACCCCCATAAAATCCTATGCAAACACTGCTGTCTATTGTTGTTGGTTCATTGGTACCCGAGTTGCTAAGCCTTTTGGCAGGGAAAATCAGAATGCACTTGATTTCCACTCTGCTGTAGCCAGCATGCTTCCAGTGCCCAACATAATTATTTTAATGCCAGCTCGAGTACCACTGCACTGCAGCACTGCCATACTTTGTCTCAGCAAGGAGAGAGAAAGCTAAACCACTGCACCTCCACTCAAAGCTTCCCCTTCTTTTGTCCTAGAGGTAACACTGCAAGCAGCACCAACAAAAATAAATAAAAATAAATAAATTGGCAGTAGTATTGCCTCTGAGATCTCAGTAACTCTGATAATCCAAATAAATTAGATAACTGGAAGACTCAACTCCTATCTACAAAGGGAAACTCACTAAACCAAAATCCAGAGGAAAAAATACAATCTCTAAGTTTCAACCTTGATCTAATAATTGAAACATCATGTTCCCTAACATTACATGTGACATGCTGTGGCATGACTTCTCTGATATGCCAAACTCACATGCAACTGTCTGGTTTAGATGTCATTAGTCTGCTGACACCCTGTCTGTCTTAATTCTGCCATTTCCAAGTAAAGATAAAGTCACAGCTCTAAAACATGGTGTGGATACCCACGCATTGCACTTGTGTTTCCAGTGGAGCCTTCCCAACAGATCAGTTTACAAAGGCCAACCCCATTTGGCTGGTATCATTCTCTTGAAATCTAAACTCTTTCAGAAGATAAATTATTGTTACTACATGCATAGCACCTGTCATATTTTACCCACTGAAATGTGCATAAATTACATCTCTGTGACTGTCAGGGAAGGAAGGATTGGTGTTGGCTGCCACTAGTGACAAGTCCCTTCCTCCAGCTTTTTGCCTGAATTGTGCAAAGCCCTCATGAAGACTTATCCACATCCTTTATCCAACTTTAGGAAAACCTCGACCTGGGATCTTGGGTACTTGCCACAAATCCTTTCAACTTTAACCTGTGAAATAGGTGCTGTCTTTCAACTGTTGGCAATTAGCTCAGTGTGAGAGGATGACAAGGAGGAGACTCTGGGCTCTTGTTCAGCAATGATACTGCTGCTCTCAGTTTGTCAACCAGCCAGGGACAAACAGTTTGTTGTGCAAGTGTTATCATTTTACTGAGCAGATCCCCAGTGCCGCACTACAGCTGGCAAGCAGCAGAAACAGAAGTAGCTCCATTAAAAGCATGTGTTGCACTCCAGCCTACTATGGGACACACTTCCCACATCCATCATCTTTGCTCAGGCTTCCCCACATCACTTCCCCACATTCACTCTGGCTTTTCCACATCCCCACATTTGCCACTACAACCTTAAGAATACCAAGTTTGAAGGTTTTCAACCTACCAAAGAAAAAGCACGTTTAGCAGTCACACAGTGAGAAAGCTGTCTTTTCCAAAATGTTACATTTAAGATTGATTCAGAATCATAATGGAATGAGACCTCAGCTGAGAAAAGGGAGAAGATGAAGTTAATTAAAGTGCTGTCCAGCTGGAACTTGAAAATTCTTCAATCAAGGGAATATATCATACTCTGCTTCTTCCCATGTACATTGAAAAATAGCAACTGCTGTGGATTTAATTAAAACTTAGACTTGTTTTTAGTTAATACTTTTTACTCAATTAATTATTATTCAGTCAAGATGAAAAGTTATGACCCTCATCATGAAAAAGAATGTTTTCCTACATTATGATAACCTATGTGATTTTTTGTTGGTTTTGAATTTCTTATAATACCTGGGGAAAGCTGGAGAACAGAAAGGTTACTCACTCCACTGGTTTAACTTGGCCTTTCCATTTAGTTTAAAGGTGGAGGATTTTGCTTGCTCTGTTCTGCTCAAAAAATTTTTGTTTCTCAACCACAGATTTGAAGTTAAAATGTCATACTAAGAGACAGATACTCAAAGATTGCACAAAACTCCTTCTCCATCAAAGCCCATAATACATGTTCCTTCACTAGTGGGGAACTGTGGTGCACCTAAATAAGCCCACCTTGAAGCAGCAAAGTACTTGATTTTAATCTCTCTGTGGTTTCATCACCTACAGAATCCAAATCCCAGCTCACCAATACACCTGTTTATAATTTAAAAAAGATTGAAACACATTTCTTCTCCCAGCTACAAGCACAAAAACGACTCAGAGGTCTTTTGGCATCAAGAGCAGTAACATTTACACCAGCATCCCCCAGCTGCAGCGTCACATTATGAATAAAGGATGAATTCAAAATCACTGCAGGGGTGGATATCTCAGCCTGCAGTTGCTCTGTCAGCAGGGCAGACTGCTCTAAGCTGGTCCCATGTGTTGCTATTTTACACCACAATGACACAGACTCTGAGATTCATAAGGCTAAAAAATTACTCTTTACTTTGGGATGCGTTTCCCTTATATACTATTTTACACAGACCAATTTGATTGGTGAAACAAAGGCAAACATCTTCAACCACATTGGTCAAACCAGAGGGACATCAAGAAGTCCCTCCTGTCAGAAAGAATGAATAACATAAGTACAGTTACAAAAACCTTCCTCCTGTTTCCAGAACTTCCCTGGGAAAAGAATTTCAGAAAAACCAAAACACCTCAGGCATGGAACCAGAGCTACATCCATGCTCCAATGGCATAGATCCAAGTCTGCTGGGCTTTGCATGTTTGCATGCAGTCTCACACTAACAAGGTTCTGCTGATTTCAGAGGCCTTTTGGAGAGCTTGTATAAAATGGGATGGTACATGGCCCAGGCTAATGAGATGCTCCAGACGTTAGCTGATCTCATCCTGGTATCTGCACTGCCCTCTCAAGTACAGGCATGCTGAGGAGCCAGAACCATACCACATCAATCAGTTTTCACCACCTGAACATGCTCCCTCCTACCCTCTGTGCTGATAGAGTGGATTTGCTTTGCAAACTGAAAATAAATCCTTCTGGCTTAATTGATAAGTCAAATATACCAGCTAAAGCCCCTGCTTGACTGTCTGCTTCAGTGCCTGGGGAAAATGGTAAAACAATCACATTACAGCCTGCCTTTAGTGACCAGCATTCAGCAGAGGAATCTTTTTACCCTTCTAACATAACAGCCCACCCAAACTCACACAGAGATGCTGTGTTTCTTACTATAGTCTCTCATAGGGCAGTGCAGAGCAGGAGCAGAGTCACTGAGCCTCCTGAATCAATATAAAAACAACCATGGTCTTTAAAAATATGCATACTGAGGAGATTGAAGTTAAGGTGAAGAATGTCCACTTTAACCTGAAGACACAAATAACATAACAAAACAGGTTTAAGGCTTGTAAGGATGGGATAGATGAAAGAAAACGTGTATCCAGGAGTTATCTGAGTTCCACCTGGGGGGTTGTGTAAGTTAAAAGTGTAATCTGTAACTGTGGCAACTCAGTTCTTTTAAAGGGACAGAGTTGGAAAATAAGGCCTCCACTCCCCACAGTCTGAGATGACCATCCCAAAATTGCATAGGCTTAGGCAGGGAGACATATCTGGTAGGAAGGAGTAGAGGAGAGGCTGGAAAGGCTGCAGAAGGGTTAGGGTCAGACAGGTAAGAAAAGGAAAATGCTTTTTGATGCCTACACACCTGCAACATGCACCACTGCTCATTTACAGGGTCTGTTTCATTTAAAATCTTTGTTGTATGATTAATCTAAGGGTTTAATAAATTAAAATGTAGTTAGAAAAAATAGGACTAAGGATAAAATAGTCCTAAAATAGGTTTCCCTCCATAAGTGTTAGGGTAGAAATGGGGAAAGATAACAGATCGTTGTTGCTCTCTGACTTCCTGTCCCACTCCCCACCTTTGCAGTTACAATTTTATGTCACATCAAAGATCCATAGAATATGGATTTAGATGCAAGAAAATACTACCTAGATTTTATATAGACTATATTCTTCATATTAACAGGTTTTAGTATTTGTGCTCTTTAATTGTTTCATATCCTTTGCAAACAGAAAGGAGAAAACCTTGCAATACTTCCTTGAATAAAAATTTTTTTGATGTTTTCTGTCCTGTAGACAAGCTCACATAATGAAAGAATTTGCTACACAAATTAATTCCCCAGTTTAACTTAAAACATAGTGGATAAATCCACAGAAAACCCCATACAGTATTGATATACTTCTATTACACTTTTAGAAATGTGTTTCCATGTGTCTAGGATAAAACAGAAAAATAGATAAAAGACTCAGTACACCTATTAACATTACCAAGAAAAAAGAAAAAAGAAGAAAAAGAAAAAAGAAAACAACAACAACAAAATCCATTAAGTTAGGGAACTGAAATGAACAAATTAGTGTTCCTTTCACATTCACAGTAGTGCAGAAAAACTGAATTTAAGGCAATGTGATAGAGATATGTAATTTACATACCTTCTTCTAGAGCAGGGAATAGTGCTGACAAGTACACATCACATAAGAGAAAAGAAAATATTGTAACACTCATTCAGCAAGACCCCAGGAACATCCACACAGAAAAATCCTTCTTTCTCTAAATTGTCTACTGCAGCCTTTGAATTTCCAGTACACTTATTTCATGTTAGCCTGTTTTAATCAACAAAAACTAACTCACTGCCTGTTTGGGAGAGCCCAGAGGCACACTCTGATCTGTGATGGTGAAGCCCCACCACCAGGCTGCAGGAAGCAGGGATGAGGCAGCCTGGTGCAGCCTCTGCATCCAGGGCATGCACAGAGCAGAGTCAGTGTATCCACAACAACTCATAGTGGTGTGGATTTGAATTAAACCACCATGTAAACGGCAGCCTGAAAAATTTGTTCCACCACACACACACTCACCACTCACACTTGGATGAGACTGAATCTACACCACAAACATTTGCCAAGTGTCTAGACAATCATTTCTGGTGGTATTAGCTGAGTAAATTTGAAGTGAGTTCACACAGGCTACAACAGAGCTGTGAACATCAGCCTAGAGAAGGACAAATAAGGTAACAGATTAATCACATGGAGTAAATTCCCATCTTTAGGGTAACACAGTGGGTCAGGCACCTCCACACAAGAAAATGGTTCAAATAAAGAACAAGACACAAAAAGATGTCTGTACACAACACCATGCAAGCCAATAATTTAGGATAATGGCAAGCTCAAGTCCTACTTGCTTCAGTTTCCCATTCCTCATTGAATTAAGTAGCTTGAAGGGATGGATGATGCTATGTGGAAGAAATAGGAAAATTAAAAGGATAAAATGGAGAAAGTAAGAAGGAAAAGAAGAGGTGACCAAGAGAAGGGGGAACAACTTTTGCCAATTCACTGACCTTGGTATATTCTGTTGTATTTTTAAAAGATAACTTTCCCCGTTAGAAATACTCATCATTGGCCACATGCCTGGATGAGTCAAAAAGAAAATACATGAGCACTCAACAGACAGGGAGATTTAGCATATTGTCATTGTTCTCTGGAATTTATTTCAGATAATGAATATTCCAGAACAGAATTTTTTTCCTTTGGTCCAAATATTACAGAAATTGTTTAGCTTAAATCAGTCTGTTAATGTATTCTCATAACCGTGTATCTTTGATACATTAGCAGCTAAAAATCCACAAAATAAACAATATAGGGAAAACTAGGTCATCAGTCATACTACAGAATGAAAAATGCAATCAGAGCTACTTTTAATAAATGCTCACACAGCATTTCTGCACTTCTGTGTTTCTTTTACAGAACATTTGACATTGCTAAGTATTCAATGTTGAATTTTTATTTCCAAAAGAAGTTATAAATTAAGCAGCCTATTGTGCTTAGAGTAAGGTTATGATCACTTTACTATGTCAAGCCATTCTTTCAGACTTTGTGCTAAAAATGCAACTTTGTGAAAATCTCTGCTACTGCTAACAACCCCATGAAGTTCTTTGAACTGCTGTGTGGCTGTCAAATATGTCAGTTGCTGCAGGAGCCTCTCATGGTGCTGAAGAATGAAATATTTGGTTTGTGAGTCAGGAAAAGTGAAATAGAGACGTGCTGACACAGAACTGAGCGGGTTCAATAGCCTGGTCTCCAGTTCTTTAGCTGGGTACGCAAATGTCAGATGCCAGATGTAGATCAAAGTGCCCCAGGTTGTTGTGAACTCTGTGTGGCACACTTGGAGCCATTAGAGTCTGTCCCTGCACTGCACTGCAACCCCGTGGAAGTCTGTGCAGAACAGAGGCCAAAATGCAGGAGGAGGCATTAAGGGAGAAGCACAGTGAGACAAGTGTTTGGGAAGACAATCTGAGCAAAACAAATCAATCAGAGGAGCCTGTGACTTGGGCCATCCTGCAAGACTGTAGGTTGAATGCAGCATCTCTGGCACACCCAGCCACACTTTGTAGTTCTGCTGCTTGTGGGGGAGGTCTCACAGCCTCTGCCCAGAGATATGGTCTTTGTAGGGTGAAAGAATATGGCCTCAAATGCTGGTTGTCAGGGCCAGTTCCTACTGCTATGCATTATAAGCAAAATTTGAACCCTCCGGTTACAATCCTGTTATGTTAACCACTGCTCAAAAGACTGTGAAACCCCCACTCCAAATCCAAAAATACTATTGTCACTCACATATCTTTGATTGTGCTAAGCATTTTGTCAAAATATTAAAAAAAAAAAATGAAGAACATTTAGTCTTTTTCATTTTTAAATTACAACTACACCTCCTAACCAGGGACTGCAAAATAAAGTCATATTATAGGACTTTGAGTTCACTTCTTCTTTTGCAACATAATGCAACACATTTTTAGTTTCTTCATCTTAAAGTCATAAAAGAAGCTTCTATCACTCTGCTGACAAAAACCAGATTTCTCTTCTTATTCCCACCCTCAAGATAGTTCCAGGTTTTTTCAAGCTGATTCTGAGCTAGTTTAGAAATTGTTATTGTTTTAATTTAATGGTTTAGCTCTTAAAAATCCAAGGTATTTATTTGAAGGAAATAAAACAGAACAGTTTTATTTCTCTTTCTATTATCTGAATATTAAAAGTATTGCTGTATACTTTAGTTCTCCAAGGTTCAAATCTCACTGAAAGAGTTTCTTATATTTTTCATTTATTTTTTATATTTATATATAAATTTGAATATCTCTTGCCAGATTCCTCCCAGCTGCTAATAGAAAGTAGCCATAAGTAAAGACTGGCATGTGCTATTCTCCTCAAAATCACTTTGCCCTGTTATGCCACCCGATGTACACGTGTTTGCTACACTATTTTTGGTATTGACACAGGACTGCTACCCTTGTGAGCAGCTCTCTGATTGAAGATTTAATGAGTTTGCTAAAGATGAAAGATGAAGCAATGAATTTCATGAAATTGTAAATCCTAACACAATTAATTTGAAGATGCACATTCCAAGCATGTGCCAAGACACAAACCTATGTGATTAAAGGAGAAAGCATCAATCTCCTTTTAACACTGCTTAGATTTTACATCACAGCCCTAATGTTGTTTAAATAAAATTTTAATATTTGACTATGGAAAGGTAAGTTTGCTGTGTTTAAAATTAGATGTACACACAAGAAAAGTTGAGGGAAATTACTTCCTGTAGGGTTAGGCAGGAAGACCATTATTGGTCACACCCTCAATAATGCCTGTGATGTCTGTGAAAGTCACAAGTAATACTTAGAGTTTTTAGAAGAATCTCTGTACAGGTATGCAGATTAACTTTATAATCTTGCAATGAGTTCCACTGATCTTTAAATTCATATGAATAGTAACTTCCAAAGAATGTTAGAAATAATGAAGGTATGATGAAGTGCAAATAGGGAAAATGTGCCAAACCTCAGCCTGAGGTGGCTGGTAAGTCATAGAAACATTTTTACTTACTTAAACTAGTAAGGGAGTTGAATAATTGGAAAATTACAGAGAAAATAAAATTTCATTGGAAAATATAATTTTGTGCCCAGGGGGTTTCACTCAAGAAGTTGCTTTGGTGATCAAGCACTCCACTCCAGACAATTCATGTCCAGGAGCAGGAGCACCATATCTATGCCCTATCCAAACTAGAAGTCTAGCCAGCTCATTAACTTGAGCTCTGTATCACATGAAAGCAGTCACCTGGCCTTCTGATCTGAGCAAGCCTTCCCAGACCAGTGGCACAGCCTAATGTTCCCAGTCCAGGCATGCTTCTCTCACACCAAACTGCCTCCTCTTCAGTTGGATCTGCCTTGAGAAAACAGGTGAGCCCTCACTGCTGAGCCTTTTAAAGGATCCTCACATTCCCATGTATTGTAGATAGTAAGACACAACTTATTAGAGCTCATTTGGAGCATTTCCTCAAAGAGGAATCTTATTCTGCTTCAGCCCTGTTGCAATTCATCAATGTTGATTTTTTTAAACTGGTGTCCACTGTATTTATTTGTTGACTTTTTCAATATTTACAGAGGATGTAATGATCCACTGCTAGTTCATTAGTAGTTCATTTATCTTGTTACAAACCAAACTAGGAAATCTCTAGGAAGCATGGCCAGCAGGCCAAGGGAGGTACTTCTCCCCCTCTTTCTCCATTTCCATGAGACCCCACCTGGACTACTGAATCCAGCTCTGGAATCCCCAACATAAGGATGTGGACTCATTAGAGAGAGTCCAGAGGAGGCCATGAAGATGACTGAAGGGTTGGAGAACCTCTCCTATCAAGACAGGCTGAGAGGTGGGGTTGTTCATCCTGAAGAAGGCTCCAGGAGACCTTGCAGCAGTGTTCCATGACTCTACAGGAAAGGTGGAGAGGAGCTTTCACAAAGGCACGCAGTGATATGATATGGGAAAATGGCTTTAAGATGAAAGAGGTTTAGGTCAGCTATTAGGAAGAAATTCTTTACTGTGAAGGTGGTGAGGCACTGGAACCAGTTACCCAGACCAGTGGTGGATCCCTGGAAGTGTTCAAGGCCAGGTTGAACCAGGCAACCTGGACTAGTGAAAAATCTCCCTGCCCACAGTAGAGGAGTTGAAAGTAGATAATCTTTGAGGTCCCCTCCAACCCAAACCATTCAATGATTCCATGATCTCCAAACTGTTTTACAAGAGCTCATAGCCAGAGATTTATGACCTACAGATCGGTATGCACGATCAGTGTTTTCAAAATTCCTCCATTCCATATATTTCCAAGAGAAAATCACATTTATGAAAACCTCAAGTGCAATCTAGCCACTGTACCTAGAGCTCACTGGGCAAGTGGCTATTTGGAGCACAGATCATAAACTGCCCCTGTGCTAGGTTGCCCCTGTGCTTCCCTTTTGCCTGGCCCCTCTTCTTGTCACCCTCAATTCGTGGCCAGAACAACCAGGCCTCAGCCCTCCTGGGGGAGACTGAATGATATTGCAACAGAAATAAACATTAGCAGCAAGACTCTTGAAACCCTCTGAAAGGGAAACAAAGGAAGAGTCTGTTCACACCATTACCCCTCTCTGTACTATCACACAGTGAACCTAAGTCACTTTTCATTGCTCCTTCATCAGCCTCCAGGTTTTCTGGTATCAGTCTTTGGCTGGGTTGGGACAGCAGCCACTCCTGGACATATTCTAACTAACCCAAACAGAATCAGCCACATTTTTCCAGCTTTACCAGATATTAAAGACAAGAACTATGCAGAGTGTTGGTGCAAGGCAATGCAGACATTTTAAGATTGTAGTAATAGTTATATTTGGAACTTCAGAGTAATTGAATTCACATACTGATGAAGGTAATAAATATATTTTAATTTCACTAAAGAGGTGATAAGATTTTTTCAGGGAAAATATGGAGATTATTAAAATGCTTTAAGATTAATTATTTCTTTTATTTTATTGATTTTTACCTGGTTTGTAAAGTTGAATGTAATAAAATAGCTTCAAACACTGAATTGAAATGGAAAAAGAAAATTAATTACTTTTAAAGGTTCTCCCTTTTGTGGTAATTATTTGTTGAATTCAGCAGAAGTTAATTAGAAATTTCAGGACATTTTTCCAGGGGAAAAAAATATTTGTTTTAGGAAATCAAAAAATTTGCTCTAATTCCAGATTTGTTTAGAAAGGAAATTTCATACCTCCATTTCTTAATTATTAGAGCATTTATAACCAATAGTAGTCACTCCTATATCAGCTGTTAGGGAAAAAAATCAAAAAGACACCATATGTATTACTATTTGATCTTTTAAAATTCTTATTTCATATATTTAAAACTGTATACCACAGACGTGGACATTTTACCCTGTGTAAAGCAGACATTCTCACCTAGACCCAATTAAGAATTGCATCTGAGTGCACATGGTGATGTTCCCTCAACACCACATCCATCCCAGCTTGTACCTGGGAAGCTCAGGGGACACTGAGAGGCCAGCAGCAAACTGCAGAGTACCAGGGGGTGGCTGCCTTTGCTATTCCTTGCTCCCACATGCTCAGAGATCAGTGACACTTTTGAAGGTCAACATTAACAAGACTTGGCATCAGAATTATTAATGTTTTTCCTCCCTTTCTTCCCCAAAATGATTCTGCACTGTGGTCTTATACACACAAATATATGTCCTCATGGTGTGGAGTTTGTTTGTGGAGTCCAGGAAACATTCACCGTGGCTTAAGGAGGGAAAGAGGAGTAAAGAGCTCAGTTTTGTCATCCTCTCTCACACTGCTGTGTACTTTATTCTGCAAATGCTTCAGCTGGGGCCAACACACCTGCATGTAACAGAGTAGAGCACTAATCAGGTTAAATAAGATTAAAGAAGGGTGGCAGATTCAGGTCATGCCAAAGGTAAAAATATCCATTATTTTTTAGAAATAAAAAAATAGATACCATAAAATAGGAAAAGACATTACATATTTGACAGACTCTTGGAGGAAGAGACAAGCCTTGTAGACCACAAAGAGGTAGCAAAGACTATTGATGCCACAAGTTCCATGGCTGGAAGCTCTCCATCTCAGTGGGAGCACTGAGATAACCAGAACAACCTGCCACAAAATCACTACCTGAGGAAGTACTACCCTCATTGATTTCTTTGATTTAGAAATTATTCCTGTGCTCTAGTCAGCCAGATAATCATTTTACAAAAAGAATTATTAGTATCAGAACTTCTGCATCTCTGAAATGTCCCTCGGCAAGCAACTAACTCTTCCACCCACTCAGTACGCCCCCACTTGTGAATTGCAATTAGCATTGCAAATGTCTTTCCCTTCTCAGAACTATTGATTGTGCTATTAAATAGCAGCAGAGTTTAAATGCTTGGAAATCTGCTTCAGCTTCCTTCTCGCTTATCTACCTACCAAAGTATCTATCTATTTATCAGAAAATAAGTCCAACTCTATACAAGTACTACCATCACACAACTACTGCACAACCTTCTCGTTATGGGCAATATATATAATACTATAGTATTCCCACCCGTCTTTCAAAAGCTTTATTTAACATGGTCTAAATTTCTTCCCACTATTTAGGGAAAATACTCCCATTGTACATCCCCCCTGACCATACCTTAGACCAAAATTTTATGACTAGTTAAAAGAAACAGTCTTAGGCCAGTTCATCTCCTGTGTGTCTCTGTTTTTTCTGCTTAATACCTCACTTTATTTAAATCTGGATATATAGATATGTATGAATGTGTTGGCTATAAGGAGGCAGAAAAAGAATGAGATATTCAATATATAGTTGCTCTTACATGGAGACATTGCTTTTAAGGATGAACAGAAGACTATATCATGATTGACAGGAGCTCAGAAAATTGCAGTTGTGGGCAGTGAGCAAAACACCACATTGCTATGAGTATTTTTAATACGTCTTGTGCAACACTGGTATAAACCTACCAATTTACCATACACTGCAAGATGATTGCAAACATCGTCTACAATCCTATGTAGGCCTAGTGGTGGAGCTGAGAGGTGAAGCAGAAAGACTAAGAAGTATTAGTACTCTGAGGAAGAGATTGAGCTGGAGCCTCACTCTGCCACACCTATGCCCCGCATCACAATTCCTCCTCAATTAGGAAAAAGAAGGTAAAGTAGTAAATAACTGAAAAAAGTCCTGAAAAATATAGAAGGCTTTTGAGAGGTCTCCCTTTTGAGAGGAATGAAGGGCCCAGTATGCTGACTAGACCCAACCTGCTGCTCATTATCATCTTTGAAACATCATGGGAATCAGGAGAGATATCTGAGAACTGGAAGAAAGAAAAAGTCGCCCCAGTCTTCAAAAAGGGCAAGAAGGAGAGCTCAAGGAGCTACCAACCAGTCAGCTCAGCCTCATCTCAGTCCCTGGAATGGTGATGGAGCAGAGAGGAAAGTGGTGGATATTGGTTATCTCAACTTCAACAGGGTTTTCAACACTGTCTCTCACAATATCCTGATAGACAAACTCAGGAAGAGTGAACTGGATGAGTGGACAGTGAAGTGGATCGAGAACTGCCTGAATGACAGATCCTAGAGGATCATGATCTGTGGCCCAAGGTCTAGTTGGAGGCCTGTCACTGGTAGTGCCCCCCAAGGTTCAATTTGGGCCCAGTATTGTTTAATTGATTCATCAGTGACTTGAGGCAGGGGCAGAGGCCTCCTCAGTGAGTTCCCTGGTGGCACAGAGCTGGCAGGAGTGGCCCATACCCCCCGAGCTGTGCAGCCCTTCAGAAGGGCCTTGACAGGCTGAGAGATGGGCAGAGGAATGGGCTGAAATTCAGCAAAGGCAAGTGCAGGGTCCTGCACTGGGGAAGGACAACCCCAGGCAGCAGCACAGGCTGGGGCCGAGCTGCTGGAGCAGCTCTCCAGAGAAGGGCCTGGGGCTCCTGCTGGACAAGGAGCTGTCCATGAGCCAGCAGTGCCCTGGGGGCCAAGAGGGACACTGGGATCCTGGGGTGCATTAGGGAGAGCTTTGCCAGCAGGGCAGGGAGGGGATCCTGCCCCTCCACTCAGCCCTGGTGAAATGAGTGTATCCGGAGTGCTGTGTCTTGCCTCAGGCTAAGAGAGACCTGGACATCCTGGAGTGATGTCCATCTGGGTCCAGCAGAGAGCAACAAAGGCAATTAAGGGACTGGAGCTCCTCTCTTATGAGACTGAGGGAGCTGGGCCTGTTCAGGCCTTAGAAGAGGCAACTGAGAGGGGACCTCATCAGAGTCTGTAAGTATTTGAAGAGAGGGTGTCAAGAGGAGCCAGGCTCTTCCCAGGATTTCCAAGCTTAAGACAAGAGGAAATAGGCTGAGACTGATGCACAGCAGGTTCCACTTGATTATGTGGAAGGATTTCTTCCCTGTGCAGTGACCAAGCACTGGCACATATTGCCCAGAGAGGGTGTGGAATCTCCTTCACTGGAGACGTTCAAGAACCATCTGGGCACAATCCTGTGCCATGTGCTCTGGGATGGCCCTGCTTGAGCAGGAAGGTGGGACCAGATGATCTTTCAGCCTTACCCATTCTGTGATTCTGTGAGATTGCTGTGCCACCACAGAAAGATTCACAAGCTCTGTGTTCAGGAAGGGAGGAGACAGAAAACTGCCATTCTAACAACTTCGGACAACAGAGGATGAGCAGGGTATGGAAAATCAACACATCAGATGGCTTTGTTTATCTCAGTCACAGACAAACTCAAAGAAGGCTTCATTTGCATTTGCACAAACTGCAAAGTGTGCTACAATAAGCTTTTCTAAATTGATTAGCTGGAGGAGGGGAAAGCAGACCTTCCCAGCAAGTTGCTTTGAAGATTCATTTGTAAGCAGGGGAGGGATGCGATGAGCAATCATATAAAGGATCCAGAGGAGGGGCATCCATGGTGCTCCAGAGGATTCCACCTCAGGAGAGCCCACAGAGCTAATCCTCAGCTACCAAGGCACTATTTCCTAAAGTGCTTGGGGAACAGATTAGTTTTTGACACAAGTTTACCCTGCTTAATTAAATGCTTTCATAGAAGCAGCTCCATCTCCATAATCAAGAGCTTTTCTCTTTTCTTTACAGTTTTGATTTTAAGCTTGTCTAGCCACAGTATTTTGACAAATTTAGAGTACATCAGCATCAGGGATATAATACATTCAAGTGATGTTGCAGACAAGCCATATGTAAACTGAGACAGGTCTGGGAATCCATGGGGTCACGGTGAAGTGCTAGGAACAAAGGGAAAAATTTCATGGGGAGGGATTATTTCTGACAGAGTTTAAAGCCGAGAGAATCAGCTGCTTTGAAAAAGTCTCACATCATCACACTTGTCTCTTCTAATAAAAACATCAGGTAACCCTATGTTCCAGATGTAAAGTACTCAGCTTGCTTATTTACCACACAGTGGTAAATTCTTCATTAAAGCTGGTTTCTAGTTGTATCTCAGAAACTGAATGTTCATTTAAGTGAAAAGTGACCTGAAATCATTGCTACTGAGCAATCTGACCTTATGTGGGAAAGTCTGTGCAAGTCATCAGACAGATTGCAATAACGCACATGAGAGGTGAAAGATAAAAGCTCAGCTACAGTTGGCTTGGCAAACAATGTTCTCACAGGAACATATTGCTCCATGAATACTGCCATTCATAGAAACAGACCAGCTTTAGGCACAGTTTCTAAGACACAGGGGAGTCTGGGGACCAGACAAACATCCCTTCTGGAAAACAAGATTTTAAATTTTTTGCTGAACAGAGATGGACCAATCAACCCAGGCCAGAAGAGTGTAATCCCTCAAGAAATCTGGCATGCATACAGCTGGTCTTCATGACAAGAAGGGGAGCCTGAACTTGTGGCTCCTGCACGCCTACAAAAATTTTGTAAGTAATTAGCTCAAGACCATTAGTTTCTTAATTGGTTAGCTATTCTTTCTTCCTTACATCTGCAAATGAGAGGGTAAAATTTCCTGTGATAAGAAACTCAGCTATAATGCGATATCCTAAGGAGAGTAGTTTCAAAGTGTTTGTTTTTCTCTTGAGACCTGATGAGACAGAATCTAATTGTTTTATTAGATTAAAATTGTTTTATTTATTCCTAAGGGTTCATGGAAATGTCTGTCAAAGACCTTTTTATATATGTGTATGATAGTAAGACCATTCACCAGGCAGGTGGTCCCACACCCTTTCATCTCTAACCTCTAATTTTTCATTGGAACTACATTTCACTGCTCAAGTTCCAGCACCTCTAGGTGAGCCTTTCATTTCAATCAAGGTAATTTCCATATAGTAATAATTTTTATCCCCCTACTTTTACATTGATTTATAGAAATTGTGATGAAGGATTAGGAAAAAAATCTGTTAGTGTTAAATTACTTCCTTTTTTATAGCAAGTTGGTTACATTAAGCAAAAAATATATTAAACCGCCAAACTGATATTGAACAGCAAGCTGAATTAGATTTGCTTTTTGAAAAAAAGTCAGCAGATATGAATTTTTATTTCCTTAAATGTTGCATATGTGCAAGTATTTTTAGTGTTCAGTGAGCAGACACTTCAGTAAACCTATAGCATGCTATAAAACCACAGCAGCATCTGAATGGGAATAGCACGGAAAAAGGAGTTATGGGTGCAAAATATGCTTGGACAGAAATCACCATTTCCCTGTACAATTACATAGTTTATTACAGCTGATTTCTCATGCAATTAGTAAATTAGATCAGGATGTTCTAAGTTTCTTTTTTCAGCAATCTGCAAAATATTAAAAGCAATAAAATAACAAATCCAGACATTTATACTGAAGTGCCTATGGGGCAAGTTGCCACATTTCAGGCTTACTCAGGACTTTATTGCGAAATCCCAAATTATAGGACTCTGACATAAAATGAATCCTTTTAGTGCAGCTGTGTTTATTTTAGTAAAGAGTATGCCTATGTTTGTGCTTTAGTTCAGACGATGAACGTGCTTTTGAAGCCAGATTGTGCAGTTGCTGCCACTTAGCATGCTTTGATTCATATGATGGAAAAGCCTCAGAGGATACTTTTACAATTAATCAGATTCTTTTCAAATTAAATCAAACTGGACAATGGGTTGAGGAACACATCTACGGTCCTCCAGCTGCTATGACCATTTTGTCCTTTGGACCAGAACAGAGCTAGTTTGAAGTAAAACTCACCTGAAATGGGAAAAAAAAATTGTGCTCAGTGAGTCCTCAGCACCAGCTGGATCTCTTCCTTTGGCACTGAACTTCTTGCACGTGTAGGTACAGCCTCCAGAGACCTACAGTGAGCACCAAAAATTCCTTTCCATTCTTCACAAGGAAAAAAAATCCCAGTCTCATTGTACTGTGGGTTTCCAAGGCAAGTGCTTTTGAGCCTCTGATGTACAAGTGAGACCATAAATTGTCTAAAACCACTAAACCACAAAGAAGTTTAATATGATCTTTCCCAAACAGCAATTAACCTAATATTACCCTACAAAAACACCAATGACATTTCAAATGGGGTTGGTGTACATCATTGGAACATTGCTTATGTCACATCATATTCACTGGCTTGCATGAAAACCCCTAGAAGCAAATATCTCCCTTTTGTCTTTATTTTAGGCTTTAAGGCCACTGGCTTAGGGACCACAACATCTTGGTAACACAGTGGAAATCCCCATTCTGTTCATGGCTTGTACTTGCTGCTGTTTATCAATTCAGCTACATCACCTCCATGGGTATGCTCTTCACAAAAGCTAAGAGTATAACCATAAAAGTTGTACAGGATATTTTAAGTCAAGTATAAGCTCTGCTGCTATGACCTTAGGCTTATCTATATCATTTGGTGATTTTATTTATTTTGCTTGAGGATAATAAATAACAGGAGGTATAGCTAGTTTCCATGCAGGCAGGTGCTCCCAAGGACAGAGTTCAAGTGAATGTCACCCCTTAACCCTGTGTCCTCTCAGGGAAGTTTAGTTGTTAACATAGTCTCAAACAAGTGCAAAATAGTACCTAGCACATACAAATTGCATAGTTATGTAATTATGCAAATGACACTTGCATGAAATATGTCATCTATAAGAGAAAAAATACCACTACGCCTTGTGGAAACAAGTTTCCTGCTTTTAGAGGAACTAAATTTGGATGCCTAATCTAAACACCAAAGCAGCTATTATCTGATTCTGTTTATGATCTAAGTAGGGAATAATTGCACCTGTCTCTACTAAGGAACAACATAATTTTCATAGTGGGTGGAAGTCAGTGATATGCTGGGAGAGATTAGGAAATACATGAGATGGATGGCAAACTCTTTGATCCTGAATGGAAACAGAAGGAGACCTTGGCACATCAGGGTCAGGAGATTTCTACCAGCCAGGACTTTGAGGACATGCTGTGTAGACCATATTCAAGTCCTTGCCCACACATAGTAGATCCACTTTTATACCTTGACAAGAGACATATTTCACAGGCTTTTCTGGATTTGATACAAGGATAGAACCAGTCTTGAGTTTCCTGAGTTCCCATTGGCTACATTTTTATAAGTCTGTGCCCTGTTACTCAATTTTGACATTGCAAATATACAGTTCACTCTGGTTTTATATGTGTGTGGCATAGCAAATGTTAAGAGGATGACACTGGAGTGCTCTAGCAAAGCCCACCACACCAATACAATCCTCTATGGTATCTGTAAAGCAGCAGGGTGCATTCCACTTTAATGCCAGGGCCAGCCTGGGACCTGGTAATGCAAGAACCTCTAGGTGAGAGGTGTCTTTCACTGGGCAGCAGCACAGGACTGACCCCTGGAAGTTGTAGGAAAGTGAGATGCAAATGCTAAAATCGAATGTCTGAACATGGAAAGTCCTCCCAGGAGTTCTTAAGAATAACAAAGCTGAGGCAGGACTTCTGCCTGCCTGTCATTTGACTTAAATCACAGCCGTTCCCTGACAACACAAGATCAATTTGTAATGCTTTGGAGATTCGGTGTGTGTTTGCTTTGCTTGCTTTCTCTTTATTTGGAGAATATAAATGAGGATAGGAAAAAGACAAAATTTTCAGAGGAAATCTTGTTCCCAAGGCAGAGACCAAGCAACTGGAATAAAAAAGCCTCTTTTTTTGATAAGGGATAGTGTGGTATTACAGAGCTATGAACAAAGCAGCACTATGTAAACTGAACTTAACAGAGCCTGATGGGCCAGTCAGGTGTACAAACACGTAGACATCAGAAATCTGCTTACACAGAAACAGAAGTGATGGCATTGAAAAACTTTTCAGAGAATGCATTATTGCTGAAAGGCAGGTGCAGAGTTTAATCCAGAGTGGGAAAACTGCCTGCACTTTCGGTTTTCTAATGAAGGAACTCGCTGGTGGCAAAGCAGGAGTTATTTCGAGCCTAGACACGTAGATGCAAGAGCAGAAGCTGCTTATGAGAGGTAGGTGAAATAATCGAAGAACATTAGGACTGGTTGGAAATTGAGGCTGAAATAAGTAGCTGTGGGGAAACTGAATGATCATATCCTATGAGGAGAATTGGTCATGCTCATCTTACAGAGAAGACTCATATGCTGAGGAATGACTTAGCTTTTTTTTGAAAGTGCAAAATGTTCACACAGTAACAGAAGATCCCAAGATGTACATTATCTGCAGCAAGAGTGGAAAGTTTAGACCACTTTATCACTATACTACAAGGGAACTTGATATACTCTGTGTAGAGAGACTTCATGATGAATACTTAACATCTTTTGAAAGATGCAGTGTCAAAACCACTAGAACTTCTGGAAAAAAAAAAAAGGGTTCATGGAAATGTCTGTCAAACTTTCTAGTTCTGTTAAGTGGATAAAGTGTAAAGAGACCCTTATTTATACAGAGAAACCATAACAGGTGCAAAGCCAGCTTTCAGTAGTAGGGGGGAAAAAATACATCTCAGCAAGGGACCAGAAAAAAGGTAAAAGAAAATTATTTAGGACTCATCCACAGAGCACAAAAAGAAATTAAATTATGAAGACCTGTGCAGCTAAACTCCAAAACTCAACACCTTTTGCTACTCTGAAGCTGAAACTAGAACAACAGGTGCTGCAAATCCTGTCAATCTTTATAGTGGTTTTGTGGGGTGGGCAGATGGTCCCATTACAAAATCATCAGCGTGTACACAGAATTTCAGTACAGCTCAGTTATGACCAGTGCATCTATTCCCTTGTTTCAATTCCCACTTATTTCCTTTGTAGTGAATGGGGCACAAATGCAGAGACACAGCAATTAAATTGTCATTCACAAAGGCTGGAATTGAAGCACATCTTTCCAACAGGGGCATCTATGCCTGCACTCACATCATTACTAGATCCTTCACTGTTTCCTTTTCAGTGGTTTTACAGTTGCCTAATAATTAGCTAATCAGTTAACTGTTCAAAAAACTCTTGGAAACATGATGTGAAAAAGAAAATAAATGAGAAAGTGGTACATCTGTCTGAGGAAAGGCAGAGAAAGCCAAACTCCATCTGTCTGCAGTCATCAGCCTGGACATTGGTTGTAGATTGTCTGAAAGCCACGCACTTGCAGAGTAGGTAGAGCTGCACACCAGTTTGCACACCAGAGCTGAGCACATTAGTTTACCACCAAGAAAATGTGCTGTTCCAGCCTTTTGGCCAGCCCTGCCTCATGTCCCATTAGCCCTGGTCATAGAGACTTGCCCAGATGGAACTTATTCCTAAAATCTATCCCATCAAACCACCAAAAATTATTATCTTAGTTTCTTAAGCTGTAATTAGATGCTTCATTCCCCTTGTACTGACATTCCGCTCTTGAGCAAATTTTGCCTTTGTTGCTAGATAGGAATAGTCTTTTCCATATGTAACAGGTTTTCATTAATCATTTTTACTGGTTTCCTTTCAAAATTACAGCCCCCATCATATCTCCAATTAACACCTGGTGACTGTTGTTTTAAAATCTGTTTCTGCATGCAAGAATTGACTGGCCAAAGAGGACAAAGATACTGGCACTGCCACACAAATAAAGGTGGCAGGTCAGGTCCAGAGCGAATAATAACAGCATTCTTCAGGCTAGGTAGGGAAGGGAAGGATAGGGAACACAAGCACAATGAAACTGAGGGGCAGATAGGGAATAACTGATAAGAACACATGGAGAAAGGACAGATGATCCTGAGGTTCATAAACCTTTATGTATTTCTCAAGGCTTAGCAGCATTCAGGCAGAAGCAGGAGCAAATTTTGTTTTAAAAGGTGCTGTCTTGGCATTACAGAAAGAGATTGGTCTCTGACTGGCACTAGATTAATCAGCCTCACTATCATTGCTATAACAAAACTCATCTCTGTAGTTATATAGGGTATGGCTATAGATATGCAGAATTTGGCTCCAGCAGAGCATGGTCAGGGAGTACTGCAGCAGCTGATTTTCTAACAGCAGTAGAGCCATGCCTGTATTTATCCATCTTGCTGAGCTCTGTGCTCTGCTCCTCAGAAAAGCGTCCTTTGCCATATCCCAGCATGACAGATCTATTCAGAGATCTGCTTCTTGGTGACAGTGCTGCACAAAATACCAGGTGCAGTACAAGAGATTATATCAAGGAGTTGCTTAGTCATCTTGGCCTGCTCAAAGTCTGTAAAGTAACAATGATGAAGCTAATTAATTGGAGGCAATTAGTGCAGGTGTCTGAACAAGGAAAAAAATTTTACAAAATGAAACAGATCAACTTTGGATGTGATTGTATCTCTTTCTATCTTGTCATGATAATTTCTATTGAGTTACACATTCATAGGAAGAATTCAGTTTGATGTGAAGACATTTACATACAGGCATTCACAGACAAATGCCTAAAGTCTGTTTTTAGTTAGCAAATGCTAAGGAGCTCTTTAGGAAGCGTTCATTTGGACACCTGCCTGGGATTCAGATGCCTAAACATAGACAACCTCTGCTGTTTGGGTGCTGTGGAGATCCCTGGACCAGTCCCTGGCACATGCTCCAGGGAGTACTCCTGGACTCTTCTGGTAATGGCCAGTCTTGGCCAGACCTCTGGGGGACCAAGGGGCACCTCAGAGAGCCCTCAGAACTGTGGGCAACTGAGAACTGTCCATAAAGGCCTTGCTGAAATTATTTTGACTGTCTTGCATTCAAGAAATGACTGGATGTGCCACTCAGTGCCACAGTCTGGTTGAGCTTTGGTCAAGGGTTGAACTTGATGATACCAGAGGCTTTTTCAACCTAATTGATTCTGTGATTCTGTGATCTAAAATAATATTCTGTGTCTGTTCCTATGAATACATAGCAAGGCTTTATGCTTAGATGTGCAAACAAAGCAAGGCTTTATGCTTAGATGTGCAAACAAATAATGCTCTTGAAAATACATGGTCTCTGTCAGCTGAAGTTCCAGCTATGTAAATGAGGTAATTTCCTGTATCTTTAAGTCCATGAACTTTTCCTTTCTCAAAAAAAAAAAAAATAATAAAAAAAAGGCAGCAAACAAAACCAAACTTTTTCCAAATCTCTGTCTTTGCACACAATGTATTTGTATTTCTGAGTTTTACAAATGAGCTCTCCATATGTGTCTCCATTAAGATTTTAGTTTAGATCAGGAATGCATTTCCAAAGCCACATCTCTTTTTTCCCAATTACCGTGCCTTGCTTTTCCTCTTGATCTACACTGTCATTGTATGTTTCAGGATCACTAGACTGAGATTGTAGACATAATGGGGGATAAAAATTTGGTAACTGGAAAAACACTTAATACTATTTTTCAAAAGCTGTGGTGTCACAAGGTACTAAGGAAGTAGTACTCAGAGAGACCTTTAACGTAGAAGACTCTTCAGAACAAAATACAAGTTTACCTAATGGTTATTTTAAAGGGAACCACTAGCAAGCACAGTAGGGAATGAAGCAAGTAAACATCCAGATTAATATGTTGTATGAAATATTAATGCATAAATAATGCATAGCACCCTAGTAGCTGCAAACTACATGGTCAGTAGAACAGAATACAAATACAAAACGCTGATTTTAATAAGGCATTTGAAACATTTTGAAATATTCTTACATTCATTGTTTTGGACATACAGGGTACCATACTTTATCTACCTGTAATATCACACTGAGACACCTGACATGGTATTTCCACTATTTTCACATTTGGGAAAAAGAAGGGAGCATGGGTTAGTTTTACAAAGAATATCAATATTTTTCCTTGAGGATGGGACAGCAATCTCTTATTTTATAAACTGACCTAAGAGGCCTCCAGTGTTTATAGTCTCACCTTCAAGGCTGCAGAACCCACTTTTCAAGCATCACTGGAGGTCAACAAGTGCCGGAAAGAATTTTTAGTCGAGTTCCAAATGAGGAACATAGCAGGGAAACACATTGAGAAACCACAGAGCCTGTCTTCTTGACTAAGGCTCTGGAGAGAGACTTGGGAAATTCAAAAAGAGCAGCACACTGAGCCAAAATCTACTGGTTTTAATGTGGGTATCATTATGTGACTTGATGTCATAAAATTCAGACAATAATCAATTTATCAGTTCATGGGAGGAGCCCACTGAGAAGAAACACAAATACCTAAGGCAATGCACTAAGGAGCCTCAGGATATTGTCTAGAAACACTGAAGGAAATTCAAACTTGGAAAATGTAGAAGAGCAAATCTGATGAATCATACATTGCAGGACAGATACTCTATGGGAGAAAGGGAACAGAAAGGTAGCAAGGCTGAAAAAGATCTGAGTAGTATACACAGGAAGAAGGTCAGAACTGGGATTGCAGTATTCAGTAACAACAACAAAAAAAGCCCAAACTAACAGCCAGTGCAATTAGCAGCTCTTTTATTAGGTGCTCCATTGTGTGCAGCCTGTAATACAGAGTTTGGGAGCAGGAAGGCACCGGGGGCCCACTGAGGATCCCATGGGATCCCAAGTCCACCTGGGAGATGGCAGGGGTTGGATGGCCCTTCCTGATGGCATATTCTTGAAAGCACACCACAAACACTGCCATCTGGCTACCTTCACACCAGGATGACTTGGAAAGGATCCAGACAAAGCAAGACAAAGAGCTGGAGGGAAATACATCAAAGGAAAGATTAAATGAGTTAAAATGTGCATAGCATGGCTAAGGAACCACTGTGGGTCAGGAGACAGGGAATACAGTAACTCTGCACCATTCTTAGGCAGAGGTATAAATGAAAAGGTGTGTATCATTGACAGTGAATAGGCAGGAGGAAGAATTTGTCATCTTATTAATATTCTTCAATTTTTGCTCTATACATGGTAGCTTTACCATATCATCATGGAATGCCGGCAGCAGGAAAGACACAAGCACTGAAAAAACCCCATCTTTCTTACTACTGCACTTTGAATTCCGTTTTGTAATTCATTTAATTGTCTCCTCTCCTTTCTTACTGCTCTAGGCCAGGTTCATTATTACATAGGACTAAGGAACCAGTTCTCTCTGAAACCAAGATTATATCAATAAGGCACATTCAAAATAATTTATGAACATTTCCAGTACTGCTACAAGATTTTTCCTCTTTCTATGCCTTGTTATTGCAGGACCAAACAGTCTTGGAATTCCTTGGGCTCATATAATTTCAATGAAATAATAAATTATATCATGATTTTGCATAAGAATTCCTCCTCCTGTCTGTTTTTGTTGTCATTGTTATTGATTTTGTTTGGGGTTTTTTTCTGTTCTGTCTTTGGGGCACAGGCAGAGACATCTGAAAACAGATTCACCCAAGTACCACCTCTCAGGAGAGTCCTTGTCCTGGCATCAGTACCCCATTTAGGTAGATTGTAGCCATTCAGGGAGGGCAGAGACTCCAATAGTGCTTTCTACCTATGGAATTTGTGCCTAGGACAGTTCTTTCCACGTTACTCTCCCCTATGTCCAAATGCTAATTTTTCCACAGCCACCTTTTTACTGTTTTCCTTACATTAGTTTCTTCTTTGATTACTAATGATGGTAAGCTTTTCCCAGTAAGAATTTTTTTCCCTAGTAAATCTTTTGAGTGTGTCACTCCCACTATACCTTTTCTTCCTTCTCATCCTTTACTCACTGGTGTAATTTATACAGCTTCTTTGTTATTTTTAACATCAGGTCAGAACCTCAACTGCCTATAATCATGCAAGTGAATGTTTAACTCTGAGGAAGGTTTTCTTGGATCATGGATAACTGATATTCTTCTAGGTAGTAAAATTATCCCCAGTGATATGAAAGAGAAAGACCGTTGCTTTGCTAACAAGTCTTTTTAAAAGTATGAGTTAAGAGCATCTCCTCCTTTTTGTTCAGCAGTCATTTGGCCAAGAACTGAAAGAGCTCAGAGAAACATCACTGAATCACTGAAGTTACAGCCGTGCAAAGCTCACGCACTGGGAGTTGCTTTGTCTGCTCTATGCTCTAATCTTTACACTATGGAAGGGCTCCCTACACTACCATTTGCTTTCTTTTTCAGGTCATATGCCCATTTCCATTCATAATGCAAAAAAGGAGTAACATAAACCAGGGCATGGAAAATTACATTTTAAACCAAAATAAACTTGTGGAACTTGGAACAAGTTGAAAATATTTGAACATCTTTCACTAAAGTTAGCAGCTTCAGAAGTATGAGAAAATTCATGGGAATCTATGGATTTTGATGAATTTCCCCATATAAAATTAGTTCTGAGTAAGCTCTTTATGGGAGTGAAATGGCATTTTGGCAAAGAACCTCTGTATGATACATATTTATACTTCTGTGCAATATCATGCATATATTACAACCAAAACTGTATTTCACGTTGCAATATTTTATATTGTCAAAAACGAGAATTTCTGGGGATTTTATTTTATTTAGAAGTGAAAATAGATGGAACTCTATTTTTTTCAGAATCTAGTAATGCCTTTTTTTCCCCCTTCTTGTTACTTTTCTGGTGAGCAAGCAATCAAATTTTAAAAGGATAATCTTTTCCCAATCTTTGGCTATAGTTAACAATGTTACTTAGAAACAGTAGTTTGAAAAGTTACAGTATAATTGATGCAGCATGAAGTGAACCAAGAGGGCAAAGTTGATTTGCAGATATTAACATAATCTGCTCCTCACATTCCAGAGAAGTTGACATTCTTTTCCAGCATGTAATTTCCTTATTAAAAAATACTTCTACCTTTACAGTACTGTACTTTCTTGGATGCACAACTGATAGCTTTTACATTCTGAAAGACACTCTGTAGTCTTCCCTGCTGTCATAGCCTGGACATTTGGAAGAGAAAAATGCCCAAGTTTGGGGGTTTATTTTGCACAAGGATCGGTCTGCCAACAGCAGCCTCCTCACGCAGCTGTTTCTACATACATACAGAGCCAAAAGCATGAATAAACCTTTTACCTTCTTGATAACATATAAACATGCTCAAATCAGTTCTGCATTAGATTACTGACTCTCATTTATGTTACTGCCTGAAAACATATGAGAGTGGCTCGGAGGACGTGCNTTTTTAAGTTTACTTAATTGTTTGAATAAGCAGACATAAAAGGGAAAGGCAAATGAGTTTGTTCTCTGAAGGGATGAACGCGCTGCTAGCTTTCCAGTGGGGCACATTGTTTCCTCTCTACTGCAGGCACACTTTTGAAATTACAAAATTCCAGAATAAAGTCAAAGGTTTCGAAACCACTTTGTTTGGGCTCATGTTCAAGCTTTCAGACGCCTGTTATTAGCACAGCCATTTTCCAAATCTGACCATGCACTTGTGAGATGAACTGTCTTGAAATACCTCCCATTTCCATGCTCCACACAGAACAAGCAGTCACATCTATGATATCTCACTGTCAAAAACAACATGGCAAGTTTCTTCTGCTGCTTCAAATAGTCTCTTCATTCAGCATGGGCACCTGTGTGTGAAGAGGAAGGGACAAAGGAATGGGAAAAAGGAGAAAAGAAGTCAAGTGTGGTGGGGTCCCTCCCAGCATCTCTGCTGGATTCGTACCTGGAGATTACACAGTCAGAAACTCAGCAGCACTTCCCCATATCTCCAGCTGTACTCACATGGCACATAGATCCTGCAGTTGGACGTGGCTATTTGCCAGCTATACACGTCAGAGGAGACCCTATAGGATCTCCTTCCTGACAGCTGTTTTCCAGAAATAGAGCCAGTGTTCATAACAGAAACAGGCAGATGCAGCGGCTGCTCGAAATGAGGCCACTTGCATTTAAGAGCTTATAAATGGATTTGGTTTTCTAATTTCAGGACCTACATTTGGAGAGAAAAAAAATCCTAATTCATCATATGGTTTTCATTTTTAACCTTTCTGTAGATGTGCAGATCTTTAATTATCCATTCTGTGCATACATATTACAATCTCTCTAAGTATAAACCAGTCAAATGGTCTTCCTGTATATAAATTTAGTATTCCCTGATCCATGTATCATTCATATTCATGAAAGAACTACCCCACATGCTACTGCAGAGTCCTACATTTCCCTGTTCTTTTATTCAGCTGTATTGGATTTTCTTTTTGTTTTTTGAGCAGTCATACTCCTTTGACAGTACATGGTTCTGTCTCACAGGTTTCTATACATCAGAGACCAGCTTTAAAACCATTTTGACAGGTTAAAAGCTGGGATTTTTCCAGGGACAGGATGGAGAGAAGCAGGAATGAGAGAAGTGAAAAAGAGTATTCCTTGACACCCCCTAATCTCTTCAGTGCAGATGGTACTGTCATTTTCAAGTAGCTTCTGTGCACAGCAGCCATTGCAAAAAAGTGAAAGTTGCAATGCTGAAAATAGTCTTTTTGGGAGATACATACATATCTGTATGTGCATCAATCCAATATGCCCAGCTGTGAATGCATGAGCAGACAAATGAGCAAATCTTACCTTCCCTCTTCCTCCCCCTGTCCATTCACTAAAATTAATTGTTTCCCAAGATGCTGTAGGCCACATTGTTAATTATTGTCTCTCTCTTCTGCACCTGAGGCATCACACTTGTTTAGAAAACAGCCTGCAAACAGATGGAGAGCTGCTGGAGATGAATCTGAAGGTATGTGGGGAAAAAAAAAATAAGAGATACAGACTTTATGATACTGCAGGCTCAGATGGTCTATTAATTTTCAATAATATTCTGGAAAGGAAGGAGGTCTCTACATGTTTTTAGGCTTAATTTGTTTTCAAAAAAGGAGTTACAAGAGCCAATTACTTTTACGATTTCATCACAATCACTTATGCTTAAAGAATATTTATGGGAAAATATTCCAATCACCCCTTCACCAGCCTTGCTGTTTCTTAGACAGCCCTTCCCCCAGCAGGCAGCTGTACGTGCACTGTGCCTGACAGAACCAAGGCTGGCTGTCTTGCAGACCAGACAGAAATGCCAGCTTGAGCTGGATGCTGCATGCAGCCTCTTGCCACTGGCTCATCCCCAGCACCTACCCTTACACCCTGATTCTGCCACCGTGTTGCCACAGAAAGCCAGAGCCTGGGGCAAAGCTGTCCTTTACATGCCCAGCCTGCCTTCATCCCACTTGCACGAGGCAATGTCCTGATGCAATCCCAACAAAAATGCTCCACTCTTTGATCCTGCCTGGCAATTAACAAAAACCCACTGCAGTTGTTGACATCAACTGGTTTTTCATCTTCCCAGGCTGAGGATCAAAAGTGGTAAAAGCATAACGAGGAGGCAGGGACATCTCTAATGGTGCTCAAAGCTGTCCTGTCTTACTGAGGAGGGCACTGCAAAGGCACACAAAGCACAAGCATCCAGACCTACCTGATGTGCACCATGCCATCTTCAAAACAGTTAAAAGGGTTTCCCTTTCATAAGTACCTCAGTGTGATCATTTTCTGTATAAAAGTACCCAAGAGATGGATCCAAAAACCATAAGCTCTTCTAATAGAGCCATCTTACCTTCTTCAAAGGGAAAACTATTGCTGCACATAAGGAGCAGTTGCAATTTCTAAATGGGGAAAAAAGCCTTTCATACTTGGCTGGAAGTTCAGCTCTGCACATTAGCCAAATTATTTCAGAAAGGCAGTGGAAAAGGTATTAATAGATTTATCAAATGACTATCCAAAGGAATCCAGATATTTTAGCCAAGAATCAAGAAAAAGCAAGTTAATTATACCACAACCAGACCTCTGATCCATAGAGAAGCTAGGAAGAAAAGGTTATATCTAAAATGCAGTGGCCACCCTTCCTTTTCCCGTATTGGCATTGTGCATATTTTGTGGAGCAGAGTCTATTTGGTAGAGATTGGTATGCAGTTTGTCATGTGTTATACACAGTGTGTCAGGCTGTCATATGAATGTGTAAAGGAACTCTAGAACTTAAGTATGGTGTAATTTCCTCCATACTCATATTCTGCATATAAGTATTTTGCAATCAAGCAGAGATTCTCAACTGCCAACACTTCATGAAATTCTTGGTATAGAAAGAACTAGATGCATAATACATTGTATATGCTGCCATACATTTAGCTTAGATAACTACATCTATTGTCTCTCACTCTTTTAAAAAGCTCACCAAATACAATAATCATGTCACAAGGATCAGTCTGTATCATCATCACCTGCACAGGACAATAAACACTATATTGTTGCATAACCCTGGGATTCCTAGTCAAGGATTTTTAATCTTTTTTCCTGTTCTGCAGGATGGTGCAAAATGTGAACGTTTAAAACCTGTAGGGCTGAAAAAGTCTCTGGCTCCCCCTCTCTTTGCAAAAGCAGTATCAAGGCCTTAGGCACTTCATCTGCCCCATGGGTAAGAGGTGGAGGTAAGGATGGTTCCTGCTGAACCATCTTCCCCCTCGGTGCTGTAGAGGATGAGAGGGATAACTGGCCAGTGGTGGTGCTCAGCCAGAGCACTGCAGACTTCCCAAAAGCAGTGCTGCAAATAACACTAGCATTTGATCTGGAAAGGACAATCTATTCCAACACTATTTTAGATTCCTTTCTTTCTTCACTGAAGCCTTTGTTTTATTTTGGAAAACAGTTCTTTGGTAAAAAGCAATTGCCTTTAATAAATTGCTTTTCTCAGCTGTCACTGTCATTGTACCAAAAATTCAGGGTGATTTATTTGACCTGTAGCAGAGGTGTAAGACTAAGACTTTAGCTCTTCTCCATTCTAACAGGAGTGTTTGCTCTGCTAGGATCAGTTCACTGATGGGGGCTTTTGGCTATGGAAAAGCATAAAAGAAAGATGCCAGTATTTGGATACCTATCAGACACTAAGGTTTGTTAGTCTGGGCTGAGAGCAAACTTGTCCATGGTGGTGGTGATATATCACAGACTGTTCACAGGCTGTTCCCAGGCTGTCATAGGCCCAAAGGAGCTTCTTCCATTTCTGCATTTTATGAGGAAAAATGGGAAAAGATCTATGAAATCAATTCACACTCTCAAAATGGTGCTTTAGTCATGGGTCAAACAATTAGCCACATCTGCAAAGCAGTACATTTGCTGATTTTTAAATTCTCACCTCCAGGAACCTGGGCTAAATTTTAGTTTAAACACCTTGTTACATGGAAAAAATGTTGCAATTGCACACCTGAATGACAGATATTACAAAGAACATGTGAGTAAAGGAAGGGTTTTTCTCTGGAAAAAGAAAAATGTTGTGGCTGAAGGTTCTGATCTCTTTTGTATCATTTGTAGCCCCTCTTGCTGTTCCAAAATATTTCTATCCTTCAGAGCCACAAGATCTTTCTGGTGAGAACTATATCTCAGCCGGACTTTATCTGTTAACTTTTAACTCACTCTTGGCACAAAAACCTTTTACATCCCCACAAATAAGATTTTTCCTCTAGAACCAATTATCATTCATCTCGCTTTTGAAGAAGTTGACAGGTCTGTATTGTCCTTCTCTCCTTTTTCATGCATCTTGAAAGATATTTGCCTTTCTTTTACCTCATGGCACCTCAACATTCTCCTCACTTCTCAAAGATATTTGCTAATGAGACTTTCAGACATCATCACCCCGCTTCTAAAAATTCAGCAATGATACCCATACATACAGCCTGATTTAAAATTATCTTACTTAGCCAGTTCCTGTCCCCTTATGCTGCTAAGTAAGGTTACAATTTACCCACAGACTACTTTGGTATGCCTGTAAGGCCTGGTGCAGTTACATAAGTAAAACATGGTAAGCAGTCTTCTAGTTCTGATAATTGACAATAGTAAGGCTTCAGCTAAAGTGTTGGTATTTACAAAATCTTTGCAGTTGTCAATAGATATTAGAGATTTTGCCTCAAACAGATCATATAGGACACCCTTCTGCACAAGCCTGCCAATGACTCCAGTGACCTTGCTGAGCTCACTCGAGATTGATCAGCCCAAAAGCAGAATGAAAAACAAACAAACAAAAAAACAAACAAGTTCTCTGTCATAGCAATTAGCAAAGCAATCTTTTGGGTGCCGATGTCAACACAGGCTAGCATCTGCTCCTAGAAGGGGAAAAAGCAAAGTGAATGGCAGACAGGAGTGAAGTGTTTCAACAGAGAGGGAAGACTTGCTCTAAACTTCAAACAGGAAACATTGCTAAAAGGAAAGGAGAAAGGAAGAGCATGAGAAAAGCCTATGAGGGATGAAAGGAAGCTAACATGAAGGAAAAGAAAACCAAGCAGGGAGAATAAAGGGAGCTCCATGAAGTAATTCTGCCAGGGGACCATGTCAAAAGCCAAAATCAGTGCAGCATTGCAATGGCATTTTAGTAGAGGAGAGAAATCCAACCCAAAGGTAACTAGAAGGACCCAGAGGTACATAAAGCCTTCATTGAATGGATGCACCATGAAGAAAACTGTATGGAAAAGAACAAAATTTGCACTAATGTCTCATACATTCTCTTATAAAGTCTGACCTTTCCCCAAATGAACACAGTCAATATAGCTAAACTACTTGCAGTACTTACATGTAGTGCCTGCACCTGTCAATAAGAGTGACTATTAATTTTCTGTGCATAGGTCAGGTATAAAGTCACGTAGTTTCTCTGTGATTTAGTTTCCCATCTGTAAAGCTGCCACCTCTGCTTCATTAAAGGCAAAGAGGCAATAAATTGACAAGGAAGAGTATAAATTAAGGACAAAGAAGATGATTTAATAGCAGCATCAGGCTCAGGTCCAGATTAAAATAAAAAGCATATAAAACAGCGAAGCAGATAACTGATGTATTTTATAATAAAAACATAAGCATCTTCCAAAATATATCTGAAAAGGGAACAGGCCAATTCAAAGTATCAGTATGAAATTAAATTTCTCTCTTTGTTGTAGGCATTCACGGGCTCTGCTTCCCTGTTGCCTCCCTTCTAGTAAGACTTTCCCCCTTCTTTACTCTTCCTAATTGTCAAGGTTTAAAGGACATTGAAGAGCACAGGATGGGTTCATTAGAATTGCAAAATATGGCTGCATACCATTTGCAGCAGGGCACCATTTATCTCTGTTGCCACACCATACTGTGAGGTGGCACCAAAAACCAGACGCTGCAGTCCAGAGCTAGGGAATTCTAATCATCCTACATCAGACCCAAACCATGCAGGATTCAAGGTTAACTGTAGTTGAGAACATCTGCTCAAGGCAATAAATGACTCCCAAAGGCAGTCAGGAGTGGACTTCAGATTTTTGAAATGACCAGCTTCTTTCTGTTTGCCTGGAAGACCTGGGTCAAATTCTCGGCCATTTGTTTCAATCTCTTGTGTCTACATAACCACTTCTGATCCCTTCCTTCAATGGATGGCTCAGCTACTTTTCCTCAGATCCTTTCAAGGCCACCAGGTTGTCACCCATGGTAAAATATTAACATGAACATGTCTTTCTTTGCTTAGTTGAAGCAAAGTATCAATATAAATTACAACTCCTGCACAGACCTCAGCACAGCAGTCTATGCATAAATACCATCCTGTAGTTTAGCTAAAGGAATCTGTCCAGCCAGTTGCCCAGGCTCACCTTTAATGCCACACGAGTCCTATCCTGTCATATGAAATGCCACATGTGTCCTGTCCTATAGCAAAAACAAGCAGAACTGGAAAAGGTACTCAGAACTACATTGTGGTGTCAAAGCATAACTAGGAAGTAACAATGAGGTTGCCAGATCAGAGACTGCATATTAGGTTACTTTGCATTTGGTCTAAGTCTGAAGTCCTGCTCTTATTGAAGTCAACATCACGCCTGCAGTTAATTGCAACAATAGTAAGATGTATTTTAGGGAGCCACCATAAAGAGGTAGGCTGGATTATCTAATGACATATACGTATTTTACTAAATGTGTTACTTGTCAAGCTAATTAGTTACCCTGTAAATGAAAAGGTCAACCCTGCATAATATTTGCATCTCATCTTTCTGAGTCAAATTTCCTGTGCATGGGTAGGTGGAAAGAAATAAATCTACTGAAGTTGTGAACAGCTGATAGGAACACTTTGGCAGGCAGAGAAAAATTTGAAAAAAAGCTGTCAAGGCTGATCTGAAGCTAAGAACATGGAACATGTCCATCAGGAAGACACCAATCCCATGGCCACCAGCTCCATATTGTACAATTTGTTTCAAAGAGCTCTGCAGCCAAGCAATACATTGAAACTGTCAGTCACACTTTACATTTTTTCCACTGCTTCTGCTGCTCTTTACTAAGCCACATATGCAAGTGGAGGAGAGACAAGGGTCATGGAATCACTTCACTGCACCAAGGTGCTACTTTTGACCTCAAGCTGCCACTTGGTAGAGAAGAGACAAGCCACACTATTGTGTGCACACTCCACTCTGTGCATATTTTCCCCCTATTTCTACAGCTGGAAGAGAAATGCATCACAATATAACTATTCTAAACCTGCAGCTCACTAATTTTGAAGCTCTCAGAGTCTTGCACATCTCCTGCAGCCCTTTTATTTCCAACGCCTTTGTCATTTAGATATATCTGAAATATGAATACTTGGCACAATAACAAATGCTTGAAAGATATTGACAAAGCCATCAGAAAGAGGTTAAAGAAAAAGCATCAGAAACCTTCTTGGGAAATATCAAACCAAAACAAACAGAATGTTTCCAGGCAGTCAGCAGATTAACCAGGAACTTTGGAATTTTTTTGTTTTTCAGTGAAACAGCCAGCTTTGTGTTTCAGTCTGTAAACATCCTTTGCCAGAAGACAATCTTCAGAGACTCTTTGTCCTTGCTAAAGGGCTTTACTTAATGGGGTGTTACATGAAAAAGCATATCTGTCTTTCAGGAAAATGTGCCCTGAGGGCTCACTGAAACAGTGGCAATATCTAGAGGAAAAGAAAACCAGGATATGAAATATGTCCTGGCTATGGTAGGTTTAAATATATTTTAAGTGACTCTGCCAGGACTGAAACCTCTGGTGTCATAAATTTCCCAGCAACCTATGTGCATTAAGTAGGTGTCAGGGGACCCTGCTCCCTTCAACAAGGAGTCACATCTTCCAAGCAGCGAATCTCGCTGTCAAAGGCTTGAGTCTTGCTGCCAAAGCTGCCCAAGCCAGCTCTGAGCTCAGTCTCCAGACAGGCTCTCCACTGCAGGGAAGCCACAGGATCCTGGGGCTCATCTCCCTGCCCGTGGGCTGACCCCCTGCAGCACTTCCACTGTGACTGACACATGAGCTGGGAATTTAAAGGCCTTACGCCTATACTGCAAATGGTTACATCATTCTTCAAATGAAAGGTCATTTGAAATACTGAATTATGCAGACTATTTCCCTTGTCAGCCAGGATAAGAACTTAGTACCCCACTTAGCTGGCATATATGTAACAGGAGCAAGTGGATTGCTTAGGATACAATATAAAGAAAGCTTAGTTTATAGATTGCATTTCAAAACCCTTCATTCCCCATATGTTTGAACCAAAATTCTAAATTCAGATGTACTTAAAGATGCTTTTTTTCTTTTCTGGTGCACATACAAGCTTATAGACATTTAGCACTAGGAATCAGCTAGTCCATTATAAAGGAAGTGAACACATACTCAGTTCTAGGCTCCAGAGAACACATATCCCCTCCATATATCTTTCATCAGGCAGGACTTTCCTGAATCCAAATAGCAATGAATATGGCACTAATGTTCACCCTCCTCTACTCATGGTTCATCTAAGAAATGCTTCCTTCTGGCTCTGAGTTACCCATCTTACCCTTATCAGAAGGGATAATAACTCCTCTGTGCTACAACTCAATTATCTAGAAAGGAAAAAACAAAATTTCCTAATTTTACTCATAAGACTTGTGCAAGAGACATTTAGGAGGTATCAGTAAATTTTTAAATTTCTTGCTTATATAATCCTGGGTGAAAGCTCTCTCTCCCCATTTGATTTTGATGTGGTTCAAGAATGTCTTGTATGCAACTGTTGAAATCTTCTGCAACTGTCAAAAATCCCACAATATGTACAATTGCAGAATTAATCTGAAAAGGTTTTGGTGTTTGGAAGGCAAATAGTCTGTGTCAACTTTAGCATTTTACAAGGAATATTGATATTCCCAGTTTTTACCTCAAGGGTCAACCTTTAAACCCAAATTACCTTTGAAGCCAGTAACCAACAGTTCCATTTGGTACCTCTCCTACTGGTTCAGTTCTGCTGTGCTATTTTCACCGCACCAGCCCCAACTGTCCTATTCTTGAATTGTTTTTTTCCTGCTCTTTAACATACAACTTGCTGTAGAAAGAGAAAATGTGAACACCAGTGCAGACTTATTCTTAAAACAAATGCTCCCTTAATCAAAATTGGATGACTAACAAGCATAAAATTATGGCTCTAATACCACGTATAATCGTTTATCTCATTGCAAAGAGGCATACATCATTTGCATTGTGTTCCAGTAGTGTTTTATACCCACTTTACCATAATCTAAATGAGCATACACAGCACAGACAAATGGAGATTCTAGCCCATCTTATGCATTTGCCTGGGGAGCACAATAATGTTTGTTGTGTGTGCTTTTAAAAATCGTGATCCTATAAATAAACACATTAAAATGTAAAGACAAAGCAGTAGGCAATCTCACTGCCCAAGCAGTTTTAATTGTACTTTTCACAAAAAAGGGATGTTTTTAAAATATTTTTTTTTCTGGACAATTTTAATAAAGTATATTTGAAACTTATATAAGCTATGGAATAAGTTTATTGAAGAGAATTTAAACCTGTGGATATATTAGCTCAGCATGTGGGTACTGTCAACCACACTTAGAGCTCAGACTAGATATTATTTTCCTCTGCCCAGTCCTCATTATCTGGAATGCACTTAACAATCCAAGCCAGGGACTGAGCTTTAAACAACTTTAAAACTTATAAAAATGGCAACTGCCAGAGTATGTATTTCTTTCCTTGACCTTACTTCTGCACAAAGGCTGTAAGAAGCTTTCACTTCTCCACCTGCAGCATCTTTCCCATTCCCAAAACCACCACAGCTGTGAAGTTCAATAATGCATAGTCCTTCAGGGAGAGCAAATATGGCTTCACGTGACAATATTTGCAAGAGCTGATTCCATTCCCATGATGACTTAACATCCTTTCCTGACCTTGTAGATCTGTGAGAAACTGGCACTTGAAACTGACATTTTTATAAGAGAGAAGCTGATCTTATACCTAATTTTAGAGAGCTGTATAAAGCTCCTTTTCCTGTTCACAAGGATAACTCACTCAGCACAGCTGATCTTACTGTACAGAAGTATGAGGCTTTACAAGCAAAAAGATATGCATACTAAAATACATGGCAAAATTCTCTTCTGTACTGTTAAAATCATTTATCTGTGACATATGTGGCATGAAGATGAAAATATGATATGGTCTAAAGGCTTTATTGTTATTTCACTTGGACTGAACTGCACTGCTTATGTTCAATACACCATTTGTGCAGCACGCTTTTCTGATTCTGCCCACAACCTAAGGCTACCATCCAAAAATCAAGGGAGCTGTACAATCTTGACACGGATTAACCTCAAAAATAAACTGTAGCTATATTAAAGAACTGTGAATTTCTACCTGGAGATTATTTGCTCAAAGAACAGGAATATGACAGCAATAGTAGGAGGATGAATTGAAGATGTCCCTGCTCATCACAGGTGTGTTGGTCTAGACGACCTTTAAATGTCCCTTCCAACCCAAACTATTCTAGGACTCTATGACTCTATGATTCTATGGATGATCCTCAGCAAAATAAAAGAGATAGATGGATACTCTGCACAGCACATTAAACCCTTCAGCATAGCATCATTCCTCTTTTTCCATCAGTCTGTCTTGTATGAATTTAGCACTTAAGGGAATAACTATAATTACATATTACAGTAATTATATTACATATTGATATAAGTATGTTTATATGTGGAAACAGAGGATTCTATATTATATCTTGGTAAGCATTGTGCAGTAGTTTATTACTATATGTCCAGCTATAATTATTGATTTTCATTCAGTGTTCTGCTGCTAGGAGTGGGTTTAATTGCATTCCTCTAGTATTTTAAACTTTACTATTTCTTTCCTACCAGCATAATATTAAAAACATTATTTTGTCTTTACACACTTATGTTTCTGCATTCACTCTTACTTTTTCCTGGAGAGTCTGATCTCTTTCCAATAACCCCTCCCTTGTATACCAGCTTTGACCACTAGTTCTGCCTCATTTGTTTCATCTCTTCTCACAAAGTATTCCCCTTTAACTTACATGCTTTATTTTTTTTCCTCCAAAATTACTTTAAAATTAATTTCATGAGTCCTTGGTGTTTATATCAGCTTAGCTTTTTAGAGAAATCAGTTTTGTGTGTGTCTACATATGACATTGTGTCAAGAGACTTGTATGTCCAAGCACATGTCCTTTATTTTACTTTTCTTTGGCTATTCAGGACTGTCCACACAGAAATATTGCACATTCATCAAGCCTGTTTGCCTGGTCTTTAAACAACAGCAATTGCCCTTTCCATATAACACAGCCATGGAAACACGAAATGTTCTGAGCTGGAAGGGACCCACAAAGATCATCAAGTCCAACTGTTAAGTTAACAAGCCATACAGGGATCGAACCCATGACCTTGGCCTTATCAGCACCATGCTCTAAACAGCTGAGGTAATTCCATTTAATTCTCCCTCCAAGTTTCTCCCAAAATTACAGAAAAACTGCTACTCTCTTTCTGTCTTTTGATGTTTCCCTAGCTGTTAACAGAATGTGAAAATAAAAAGGTATTCTAAAGGCTTCTCTTACTTTACCTTAATGATTTATCTGGAATTTGTGAATGTCATTCATCTAGATCAGTTACCTTGTCAAAATGTAATGGTTCCGTATATTAACAGTGTGCTCTAGCATAATCATAAACCTCTTAATACCTTCTGTGGGAAAATACATTTTCATCTTCCAGATGTGACCTTCAGCTTTTGTTAGAAACACCTATACTATGGGAAGACAAAAAATATTGAGTTGTCTGAAATACATTCTTTAGTAACAAATAACTCTTATTCATGTTGCTTTATGATCTTGCAAGCTAGGTTTGACAGATAACTCTATATATTCTATGCTTATAAAGCCATTTCTTTTCACCATATTAATGTTATAAATTAGCATTATTATTACCAACATTAAAGTCTAAATTTTGCTTATCATCAATTTATCAACATATTCAGCCTTCTTTGCAGCTACAAGAACTCTCCCTTGAAGCATTTTCTTCCTCCATAAATAATTTTATTGACTGTGAGGTAAAGTCTGGGTTATCTTGTCCAAGCAATCTGGCTTACACTTGGCATTCACATACTTTTCACATACGTAAGTGTACACTTTGAGAGCTTCTACCTTCTGCATCAGACCGTTGTACAGAACAGAACCATCTGTAGCCTTCTGTAATGACATATACAGAAAGAGGGAAATTCTATATTTGCTTCACACTACCAGACTTGTGCATGTGATGTTGGGTGTTATAAGAGGGAGGCAAAAGTTTGCAGGCCTAAGAGCACTTCTAGCAGTGGAGAGCACTGGAATAAGAGGATGCATAACATACATGAGCCTATTCATTCATGTAGTGCAAGCTGACAGCTGTGAAACTCCATACTGTAGACAGAGCTTGGTCCAATGTGTATGATATTACACACATGGCAAAATTTGAATACTCCACTTCAGATTTTTTCCACATTGCTCAGGTACGTAGCACCTGTCTGGTGTTTTCCAGCCTAAGCCTGTTGATAGACCCTGTGTCTATCATTTGTATCATTTCACTAAATGTTCTCTGAAAAAATGTTTTTGTGGGTATGCAGAAAGAGAGAACCTGGGTGTATAAATGTATCTATGCAATGTACAGGGTCTGGAGAAACTAACTACACTACCAACAACAATGAAAGCATCAAAGTATACTAGGACACTGTTGTTACTGTGAACTGCTACGTCACATCACGATACAAGACAAGCATTTGACTATTCAACCTACAATACATACACATATGTTTATATATATATGCTAAATAACAAGCTTTGCATGGCCTTCTGCATGATTAGATTATTACCTGAGCAGTAGCAAGTCCATGTTTGAGACAGCTGCAATCAATGCAAGAATTTTCATTTCATTCCATGAGTCTATGCCATCAGTTTGCACTGATGCCATTTGCACTGTCAGTTCATGCTGTCATCCTCACTGTCTTACACTGCTATTGTGCCTTTCATCTGCAGATCACTTCCCTTTCATGTACTGCCATCTCCACCTTTTTCCTTAGAATAGTATTTCACATTACTGATTTAAATCTTGCAGCTCTCCCTGCTTGCTTTGTCTAATTGGCTCTTAAAACCTTTTTCACAATGAAGTAACTAGTTAACTTATTTTGATCAGTTTCCAAAATTTTCCTGAGGAAATGAAAAATGATCAGTTTGCATTATCATTTTCTTAGCTATTTCATTAGGTACTTTTGGAGCATTTTTGCAATCTTTGGGACAGAAATAAAGCAGCAAGTTGGGCTCTGTAGGGAAGCTGGCTTGAGAAACTGTTTCCAAAGAGTCCTATATATCAGTCTGTGACTAAGTAATACAATGTAACTAAATTGTCCTTGAAACATAGACTAGAGAGTTCCAAACCCATGGAAAATCAGGGTTACACCCGCTCCTACTCCCACTTGGTAGCTCATTGAATTGTTAAATCTTTTATACAATCTGCCATATCTTCTGGGGCAGAATTTGAAAGTACTCATCCTCCCCAGCAGTCTATATGCTGGGGAACTTCCCAGGTCAGATTATGCTTGCAAAAGCAGAAAAAGGGGCTAAAACAAGATGTCCTCTTGAAAAGGCTTGAGGAGGAGGTGAGAGGAATCACCACCTACTTCTGCTCTGGTTCCCTTTAAAATAAAAGATTGATTCTTCTGTGTGTTTTTCTGTGGAGGATTAAGTTCCTACTTTCATGGCAGTAAATCATGTGTGGAGAGAAATGCATGCAGAGAAATGCACAGTTAAGTACGTAAGGCTCCAAGAGGGTGGGGATTTAAAACATGAGTCCTTGGGGCTTTGCTTTTGCTGCCTCAGCTGGCTCAATGCTTAGGGTTTTCACATCACTATGGATCATACATTCTTTCTTTACCATTGTATAGGAACCTACAGCTCCAACCCAAGGTCACAGATTCTGCCACAAGACTCCAAATATTACATGGTATCAAAGTCCTTGTTTGCCCAAAACTTAAATCTCTATAACTTATCAATAATTTAATTATTTCTTTTACACATCTAATACTGTATGCCTTTGATCATTCAGACAAGTGAAATGTTTCAGCAGCTGGAATAGAGCAGGATATACATGCAGCTATATGAATGTCAGCACTGTCAGACAACATACTTACTGATGTGCTGTATTTAAATTCTCCTGTACCAACGGGCACCAAACCTGGCAGGTGCTGAAACCATGGATGTGTGCCTCACCTGCCTTACCATCCCATGCATGACGCATCAGAAGTCATGCTTCCACCTGTTTTGTGGTTTAATGGCTTTGCCACAGTTCTGAATTTCTCTTCTCATCCACTGCTCCCATGACCACAGCCAGAATATTGCTCCCTGTGTGATCCCCCTGATGCAGCAGGAGGCAGGGGAAAGGAACAGGGCAGAGCTCTCAGATGCATTGGCATGGTTGGAAGCTCTAGGTCCTGCAAGAAGAGTCCATTGTTGACAGTCTGTATTTCAGGAGGGGAGGGAAGAGCAAAGTTGCAAGTTTCCTGACATCCTTATGCTCCAAACTGCAGTTTGATTTACAGTTCCTCTCTCCCTGGTCAGATGCACAATCATCTCCACAGCCAGCAAGACAGAGTGAGAAGTTAACTCTCCCCCTTCCACCACCTCTCCAAAGCTCAGAGAAGCTTCATCCCAAGGCCCTAAGAGAGAAAATATCACCTGGGGTGATTTCCTCATGCACTGAGTCACCGTGTGGGCTGAACACTCATCCTCAGCTGGGATGAAACCACATACCTCTGAACTTTGACAACCAGAGCCAATAAAGTTATTAAGTGATCGTGACCATTTTCTGTTAACTTTTTTTGCATGTTTCATTCACTAAAGAGGCAATTTTAGCTCCTGAAGAAGGCATTTTCAGCAAAACTCAGAAATGTGACCCAGAAAGATCATATAAATGGGATTTTTCTCTGTCATTTCTCTATGCTTTTGATTATTCCTGGCATTCTATAATGTTAAGTTATAAATAGAAAGCATTTTGAAAATGTCATAATATCCTGAGTGTAATAAGAGAATACCAGAGCTAGAAAATATGCTTAAGAAATCAAGATTACATAGCAGGCTCAAGAGCAAGAATTAAACTGGGCTTCACTGCAATGGAACTTAACAGCTACAAAAAATGTGAACTGTGAGCTCAGGCTGGAAGCTACAATTGAAATGTAAACATTACTTATTGAAAGCAAGATGCCACATTAATAACAGCAACCACAAAAGCTGAACACTTGTGGCATTACTGGATAGAGCAATGATGCTTTTTCACCCTTTCAAGTGAATCTAATTCCGATGATGTCCCCCAGCTAACCCAAACGTTCAAAGTCCTTGTACTTGAGACTTTGGTAGAGCATTTGCTTTGGAATATTCTAGCTGAATTGATTTCTTTTTCTCTTGACTTTCTATCTCATATATAAATTATTCTCATTTCTTTGCAGGTCTTCTGTGTCTTAACTCTGCACAGGTAAAATGGCTGGTACTGATGAATACACTACAAGCTTTTCCAATTCTCATAAATTAAATCAGAATATTTACGAAAGATCAAAATCAATTTTTTCTTTTCTATGCTTGAACCTGAAGCACAGAGCAATTTCTGCTTTGATTTGTACAGAACACTTTGCTGACTATATCAATAGCTACAAATTCCCCCCAGACTATGTGGAACAGAGTTTGGCTCCAAGAACATGCCTGTGAGTATTTCAGGGGCTCAGCACCACTCTGCATCACCAAGCAGAGGCACCAAGCACTGACTCCTCTGGAGCCTGGAGATGGCCAAGACGAGTCACAAACTTGGCTACAATTGTTTTTGACTAGTAGTGAAGCATAGCTAAAGTTATAATAATAAAACCATGGAAATAAGATGATATGATCTGCTGTAACTGGCAAAAATTTCAATGAGTGATCTGCAAGATCAATAAAAATTAGACTATCAACATAGTCAATAAAAAGGTTTGGAAGTATTTCAGAAATGAATATATGAAGCAGAAAAGTTTACAAATAACTAAGGCAATTTCTGTGGAGCTTTGCCCAAACTGACATTTATCCCATTATACCGTCCCATTCTAATAGTCCCTTGTTTAGGCATCTAAGGCAACCAATGAAAACACAATGAAATACCTTTTTGAAAAATACCTTTTTTGCTCTAGAACCTCAGCTTCTTGATTACAAAGAGCTGAAGCTAAGACTTTGGGTAACTAAAGGTGACTGGCCAGAGAAGAAAACATAAACAGTACCTAGTATCACTGTAATCTGACAGTCCCAGCTGCAGAAGGACAAGGTCTGTCACACTGCCACTGCCCCTTAGTGGAATTAACATCCACAGTAATAAGCAAAACAACAGGGGTCTTAAAAACTCTACAGCAGAGAATACAGATTTTTTTATCACTTGACCCAAGCAAAAATATTTGGTTGTAATTTCATGATGGGAGAAAGAGCACCCTTTGAAGTTTAAGAGTTACCTGCCTACCTAGAAGCTGTTTTATAAGATAGGTCATTTTTCTTCCAAATGTGACTGATCTGTTCCACATGAATGCAAATTCTCGTTTCTGCTTTGTTATTTGTCAAGAAAATTGCAATCAATATTATTTTAATCCATCTCTTATATAGTGTTGAACCTTTTTTTGTCTCAGTGAATAAATAATTTGAACTGAGACTGTACTCTGTGCTTTCTGAGTATCTAAAAATAAAAAGCTAGATTCTCCTTTTCACTTTTAGGCTTTGAATTATGGACCATCCCATTGCCTGGAAGCAACAGAAGTTCTTAAATTCTAAACAGTGAATTATCTTCTTGCTTTTGTCATTAAAATTAAAAATTAGACACATTTGATAGACAATAAAAATTAACATAATCAATAAAAAGTCTACATAAACTGACATTCATATTTTCTTTTGTTGGTTTTTTTTTCTTTTTTCAGCTTTTAAGTTAACATTTCCTGGACTTGATTGCATTAATTTAGTTTTAGGAAACATTGCCATGTTGGATATACATATGTACCAAACATTTACATTAACACTAACTGCAGTCATCAGAAGTTATGGGAAATTTGTGTGTACCTACTGATGGAGAAGGTGAATTCCCACAATCCCAACTTAAATGTACATAACAAAGGTAATTTTGGTAATGTTTTGAAATAACATAAATAAATGTTCTGTTATGACGCATATTTCTGCACCCAGACTGACATTCCTCTTTTGAAGAGTTTTAGCATCTGTAACAAGTAATATTTATAACAAGTGAAACGTAGGTCTTGAGAAAATCAAGCTGACATTTAGAGAGCTACATTTGGTGCAACTCAAATTCACTGCAGCTGCAGTATAAATAATCTGAACACTGCCAAAGATGAGCTACTTATGTCTGTATACACACAGAACAATTTAAACTTCTTCACATTTAATTTCAAATAAAGGACAGTTTTACAGCTGATCAGTGCAGTACACAGGATCTCAAGCATGACAAAACCATGAAATCTGAAGGAACTTCCATCACAAAGAACCTAAGAACACACCAGTTTCTTCAAGATTGCTCCACAGCCCTCTCCACTAAATCCAAGTGAAATGTAGAAATTTGGTGTAATCCGTCCTAATTATGTTGAATACCATTTGCAGATAAAATTTGTAGAAAGAGAGTCAATACTTTCTACAGCAATTTATATTTTTGATAGTGCTGGATAGAGAGGGCTGGGGGAATACAGGCAAAAATAGGACTGGAATTTTAGGAGAAATTCTTGCTATAGAAAACACCTCTGCACTAGTTTTTCCCCAGGTACTGCACAGAGCTGAGCCACAGATGCTCAGCTCCTCTGTGGGTTTGGAAGGGTTACAGGCAGCACTGCCACTCCCTCAGGGATGGCATGGGAGCCACATCACTCAGAGGGACTACAAATTTCATCCATCAGTTTAGGCTCAGTAGGATGGAGGAAAACCAGACATTCAGGACTCCGCTGGGCCAAGTCAGTGTTGGAAGATTTGACAGTTAGGGCACACTGGATTAAAGGATGGATCTCTTCTTAAATTATCCCCTTGAAGTCACTTTTTTTACAATCTCAAAGTCAGTTTTTACAAGACATTTATGGACCATGGGCTTTAGGGAAACATTTATGCCACTATAAGCTCAGTACATGGGAAAAAACAGTGTGCTGATTCATTTTAAAAATGGCATTGCTTACATTGCTTGCATTGCTTACATTGGTGCTTGCCTTATTGCATTTCAGTGTTGTCTCACAAACAGTATGGGCTGTGGTAAACTGGAAAAGCAATAGAATAATGGTGGAAATAAAAACAGAGAACTCTGCTGACAAACATTTATTCAGATGCTGTTTCTCATCATAACAATCAAGTTCCTATTTCCAGTCTTAGAAATTATATAATTCAGATGGTATTTTCAGTTTCTCCCTCTTCCTTTTATTTTCCCTTTGTGCAGCCTAGGGTGACTTTATGATGCTTGTATCACCAATCGTCTGTTCTGCTTGCGCTGGACATTACGTTCTGCACCTTTAAGACTGGTTCCGAGAGCGAAGTGGGGGAGAAGGAAAAGTGGTGGAACTTTTTCGCGGCTGTATTCAAAAACACAAAGAGCTTCAGCTCTCTCTCGGTGCGCTGTCTGCAGCACGGACAGCGGGACAGAGCTCTCCTTTGCTTTCAGATAGTTTTTTTAGTTAATTAGCTGAGACCAGAAGTTTTTTGGAAGTGTCCAGCTGTTGTTCGGTGCGGGAACATCAGGACTATCGCCCGGGGCCCCCCAAGCTGCGCTGCGGCCGGGACACGGGACCCGGAGAGTGAGAGAAAGCCGGGGACACACCCACGGAAAGGACTCTCTCCGACCCACAGAAGGACTTCCTGCATTTGCCATCTCCTGCATTTCATTGTTTAATGTTATTCATTTTCTCATCTTTGTGAGTACTTCGCTTGTTAAATAAACAGGTTTTATTCCACTTTTCTCGAAGATTTATGTCTTCCGAACCGGTTGGGGGAAGGGCAGCTTGAATTTGGTTTATATAGGAGACCACTTCAAAAGTTCCCTCCCAAATTTGCCTAAACCTTCTTAACAACAACATTTCTTAAATTCTTAGAGTTGTCTTATCATTTTCATGATATATGGATAACATCCAGTTTGCTGTAATGTATTGAGTTGGAGTTTCATTGAGAATTATTCTGAATATTTAAAGCCATAATGGATAGGCTTGAAAGTGTTCCAGATTTTTTTTAATAAATAAATTAGGCATGTGTTGGTGTTTAATAGAATTTTTGCTGAAATCTGTAATTATTAATTAACTCCCTTTGAAATCTTTGAGTCATCTCGTGAAGGAACAGAAAGTCTATGTTAGATTTAGGAGAATAATCACACAATCAAAGAACAAATTAATCCATATTCAGTGCAATATCTACAGAAACAAAGTCAGAGTTTAAAGTGTTCATTGCAACCTTTTCATGAACATTTTTTTACTTTTCAAGATAAATTACTCACTCACCCAGGAACATCATTGATTTTGCAGGAGTATCATCATCCAAAACCAAGCCACTCAAAACCTCGTAGATTTATAGCTGAAGCTACAATTAAGAGTAACTTCTGATAGATTTAGGGAAATATATAAAATTACATTACACAAATGCCCTTAACCATGTCCAGCAGATATGATATTTAGTAATTACATTTAAATATCTTATTAGGATCAATTAGATTTTTTAAAAAGTTATTTCTTCTTTTTGGCATCCTAGAGAGAAGAGATAAAGCTGATGAAGTGCCATATCTATGCATTCCTTCTGCTGGCTCAGAACAACAGCTGCACATACCTGTGGGCATAATTTTGCAGCTAGGACATAAACCAATATATCTGTCAGTCAGGAAGACATATAAAATGACTTAAGATGCATCTGTAATTAAATGTGCCTACAAAGTAGGGGCCAAAAAAACCCCACAGACAGCAATTAACAAAACTCTCCCTTCTGGCAGATCTGACATGACCCTGATCTCTAGTGTCACATGCGTGTCGATACTGTCATTAGTGCAATTGTTCTGAAGGGGAAGTCAGAATCAGGCCCAGAGGTGTTCAGATCACCAGATGGATTCCACAACTGTGATGGCCTTCCCAGTCTCATTCATAAAATCATTTGTTGCACCCACTGCCAATGGAAGTGTCCTTGCACAAAAAGCTTTACTCTTCGTGCCAGGTTTTTCAGGAGCAACAAATCATCCAACATCAAGCCATAGCTGATATCCCATGGCCTGTCCCTTAATTTTATGACTTCTCACAATGAAGCCAAGGCACAGAACATGAGGGAGAAATTTAATGCAGCTTCCCTGTTCTAAGCACTGTCTGAGCTGGAAAGAGAAGGATATCACAGCCAACATAAACTTACTGGCACAAATGCAAAGTCCTCACCTGTCTGAACTTGCACAGAAACACTCTGTGATTCCCTGCTGGAAATCTGAAGCTGAAGATGGTTATGTGCTTATAGTACAGATCATCTCTTCCACCTGGAAATGAAGAGCAATTCAGGATCTGAACAGGGTTTGTAACTTCAGGGCTGATCCTGTAGTGCTTGGTCCATCAGATTTGCTCCTCTTCTGAGAGGGCTGCAGATCCCAAAATTAGTCCTGTTCAGAAGAACATGGACGGAAATAGGTACAGTGGAGAGAGATCTTTAACCTGCTTTGGTTTTTTGTTTGCTTGTTTGTAAGACAGTGATTCTCTCACTCTGTTTCTATAACTTTGAAAAAATCCAGAATCATGGAATGGTTTGGGTTGAAAGGGATTTTGTTTAAATTGCCAACAGCTCTGTAACATCTTGAAACAATGCATTTAATGGCTACAACTTGAGCAAAAGGGAGACAAAAAAAGACCATTACTACATAGTGCTCATTCTGTTTCTGATAGAGACTTCCAGATATATAGATGACTGAAGCGAAGGCTACTGAGTTGCTCTGCCTTTCTGGCTTTAGAAAATGCCTGGCTGGTTGATTGCTGCTACATTATCCTAAGAAACACAAGTAAAGGAGCCCTCTTCTGCCTATAAGTGTGCTAATATCTTCTCTGTTATCTCTAAGGTGCAGGAAATACTATAAGTCATATTTTAAAGGTGAGACAATCTTTACGTTGGAAGAAGAAAACTACTTTCTTAAGGTAGAAAATTCTATCTGCATCAAAGTCACAGCTCCTAATTGACTTCTCTACACATTGGCTACATGTAGCTGGGGCAAAAGAGGAACTTTTAGGCTCCTGACATCAGCAATACACTGTCCAAACAAGCACATCTTCTGATGCAGCATGGCTGGGCCACATCAGCTCATCTTCTACAACCTTATCAGTCATTCCTAATCAACTTTCTTATCATAACTGCTTCTTCATATCACTTCTGTTTGTTGCAACATTATGGCCCACAGGCAAACAACTTCAATTTTTTAGCTCATAATTTCATGCATTTCTAATTTATTGTCTCACTTTAAATATCCATTAAAATGAAAATAGAAGAAGGGAAAAAACAGCCTTTTGCATGCTTATTCACCAAGCAGCTTTCTAAGGTTCTTAGAGGTCTAATTATGATATGAAAACATGATTTTCAACTTTGCAGATGATACTAAATTGGAAGAGAATAAAAACAAATGAGGAATAATTAGGTAGTGCAGCCAGATATAAAAGAATTTAGATCATGTTATATTTCAGGAATAATAGATGGCAAATGCAGGGCTGTGCAAATAAATTGAGAATAATTAGCCTCACAGTGTGGCATAAAAAGTGGGATCCTGTTTAGAAAGACAGGAGGCTACAACACACTAAGTGAGATAAATTCTGAACTTTGAATGCAAAATTCACATCTAAGATTCCCTTACTTATGTGACTTGCTAGCAGTCTCAATGGTACTCCCCTAGAAATAAGATAGAACTCCCTGTCAGCAAGAGAAACACCACTTGGCCTCTGGGAAAGGGAGAGCTACATGGTATAGTCCAAGAAGAACAGTTTCTTCCACAGTAATTACACAGGACTGAGTTAGCTAAATAATGGACCACAGGCTGCAAGACATCTCTGCCCAAACCAGTATCTTTCTCCAGGGGCAAAAAGAGAAATAGTGGGGAGAATACACCAAGGAAACATTTTCCTTCTTTGCTCGAGTGCTCCTGCAGAAGAACCACCTGACTCTGACTGCGGCAGAAATGCACCACTTGTTTGGAAAGAGCTCCAGGCTGATCAAGAACAGCCATTTTTTATTTTCTTACATTGTGTTATGTTCCTTAATGTATTCAGGCCTGAAGTTAGAAAAAGGTTTCCAACAGTTGAGCTGGGAGGTTCCAGGAAAGCTGTCAGTGGGAACAATGGTGGGAAGATACCTTGCTAGTTTTAAAATGTCACTTCATGAGCCATGGCAGATTAAATGCTGAGGTAGCAGGGTTGGCAAGGGACATCCCCCTAAGAGATCACCATGGTTTCCTAGGCTGCTGCTTTCCGCTCTATATACTGCTGCCTACTTCTCCTGACTGAAACACAGCCTGTCAAAAACGTACTCCCTCTTCTGCATATATCAGCACATTAATTTTCAGCTATGTGATATGGGATGTTCTTCTGTGTCAACCCAAGAAAAAAAAAAAAAGAGCCTTTTTTCTTTCCTGAAGACATGAAAATTTGTTCAGGAAATGGATTTTTTATTTTATTGAGTTGTCTGTTCATCTTGAAGGTGGGTGAAGACAGAAAATGGACAAATGCATGAGGGAATTAAGATCACTGCTGGTGAGTCAGTACTGCAAGGGATTACTGACTACAGAATATTTTCATGGAAAACAGAATTAAATAGATGGCTCTAGAATAATGATGTCTAAAATCCATCATTAGTTCATGGAATTTGAAAAGTGTTAGGTTGATCTATTTGCCCATCTAGAGATGCCTTTATGAGGGTGAAGATTTACCTTCCTAGGTCTTCTTATAGCAAAATTTTAGCTTAATGATAGCAAAATAGTGACAAAAGCTTCATTTTAGGGCATTTATACATTTCTTTCTAGCCATGTTTTCCACACAATAGGTCTGAGTTATTAGCCATGTTTTCAAGGCATGCAAATGAAAGACCATTGAAATCTTCCAGACGCAATGAAGTGTATTTCAGCATTTTATCACTAAACTCCTGCATAATTTATGGCAGGGTGCACATAATTTCTATGTATGGCTATACCTAACACAGGCTCATTTCACATTTGAAGTTCAATTCTTCCAGTTCTTCCAATTCTTCTCTTCAATGACTAATTGATTCATTTTCATAAACACTCTAAAATTTGTAATAAGAACAATGCTTTGCTGTAAGATACTGTTTTGGCCAGTACCAAAATTAAACATGATCATTTACTTTCAACAAAAGCCAGTGGGAGCAACAGCAAATAATGAAAACATAGTGATTTATAATTTCTTTTTGCAATCCTTTTCTTACGTGAGATTCAGCAAAATTTCAAATCCTGTAAACCATTCCCTTAAAATGCAGTTACTGTGTTACTCAATCTCAGTTTTCTGTTCTCTGCCTCCTTTTGCCCATTCCTTCCAGGAGCCCTCCCTCTGCTGGGATCCCTCCAGTTCTGTCTTGGGACATGAGACAGTGAACAAACTTCTGACACGACCTTTGATAGCCACTATATCCCTGATCCTTCACCAGAAGAGTTGAATTAGGATGTTTTCAGGGAAAGTGGGAAATAGTCTGATTCCAGAAAGAACAATTAATCATTCGCCAAACCCTTGAACATATATCCTGAAGTCACCTGGGCTTGCAGAGCAAAGACCTGGTTTAAAACACACAAGCTCAGACCGAGTGACCTCAGGAAGCGCTGATGAGGGTTCCAGTTCCACTCCCACAGGTCCCATTAGGCCAAGTTGTGCAGCTGCAGCAGGAAAGGTGAGATCAACATAAAGTATGGGAGGTGATTGTTTAGTGCAGTGCACTAACCCTTGCAGGCTCGGAGAGCAGCACCGGCACTGGTGATGGACACTTGTACCAGCTCTACACTTTTGGGAGCACAGCCCAGCCTTATCACATCACCCATCTCCCCAGCTGCAGTACAGCAGCTCTCCCTCCTGCCTGACCATTGGTCTGTGGAACTGACACCTGGCATATGGGAAAACAGGCAGGGTGGACCTCAGGTACCTTTAGGATCAAAGATATTAATTTATAAATAATATCAGTTTGAGATTAGCATGATTTCAAATGTATGAGAGGTAACTGAAAAGCTGTGACTATCACTGAACTCCCTAGGTCCCAAAGCTCTCTAACAGAGTTCAGGCACACCTCCCCTTGAAACCCATCAGCTTCCCAGTCTTCTTAACTCTGCACTATTGTCTTGAGCTGTTTTAGTGCCAGATGGGGCAGGAAGAGGCAGCAGAACCAGATCTATCCCCCAAAAGGGTTCTGTAGTCTTCCATAGCCACAAGGAGAGCCTACCATAGAAAATCTATCTTCAAATCCATCTGCTGTGCTGTAAGAGCCCTCACTCTCTCCCAGCCACTTAGGAAACCTGCCACTAGGAATCACAGCTGCTGGAGCACACACACCAGGAAGCAAACACCCTGTGAACCTGCACTGCCTCAGGCAGGCAGCTCCCAGGGCTGTGCCTGCAGCCACTGCTCCCATTGAACACTTGGACGTGGCAGCAGCTGGAGGCCAAGAGCCCAGAGCCCAGTGCTTGGCACCAGGAGCCCACAGCTTGGCTGCCAGCACCCTGCCTCTCCAGCAAATCCCAGCTGTGCCCTCCTCTGCACCCTGGCTGTGTTCTAGCCCTTCTTATTCTGCAGAAGATATGTACAGTTTGAGCCTTTTTGTTTCTTTTTGTTGGGTATTTTTTGTCTCCAGGAAGTTTTTTTGGCCCAAGAATTAATCATGACATTTAATTAAAGTATAATTTTGTTGGTGATATATACATAAGTCTTTATTTGTTGTTGAGAAAAGCAACTCAGTATAAATAAAAATAAAAATTATTAAGAAGTTTAAAAAAGCCTGACTTGCTCTGCAGAATTTTCAATCCTCCAGGATTCAGCAAAAATAGAATGAAGTACTTACATCTTCAAAAAGCATTAAGCCAAGTACTTCATCAAAGGTTAAACTGCAGAAATATGAAATAACTGAAAAGTTGGCTCACTGGACTGCAAATTGGCCAAGAAGAGGAAAAGAATTTATAAGGAGTTGTGATAGAGATCAGCAGATCTTCAGCCTTTCAATATTATATTAACAATGGTGTTGAAAATTTCTCCTGTCATTTCCTAATAGCAAATCCTGGTTAACAATAAGGAAAGAACAACACAGTCAGAAACAAGAAAATGTAAAATATTCATGCATTGCAGTACTCGTAAATAACAATATATGAGAGGGAAAAACAAGTCAAGAAAGGGATCACTATCTAATGGAAAATTGTTGCAGAATTACAAGGAAAACAATTCTACTCCAGAAAAGAATTCTGTACCCAGTTCAACTAAAAGTGCAGCTCCTGTAAATAAGACAAGCCAAATCACCTTAGAATTAGGCTCAGCTTTCAGAAAAGCTGAGAAAGTTTTAGGTATATATATACATAGATATAGATATAGATATAGATATAGATAGATATAGATGTAGAGATAGAGATAGAGATAGATAGAGATAGAGATAGAGATAGAGATAGAGATAGAGATATAGAGATAGAGATAGAGATGAGATATAGAGATAGAGATATGTATCTCTGTGTGTGTATGTATAATTATTAAAAAAACAATTTAGATTAAACTGAATTCAATACTCTGTTAAAGAGTGAAAGCATTTGAATAAGCAGACATTTATACAGTACAAATTTTCTCTAATCTGCAGGGTCCTATTGGTCAGCCCTACAGAGTCTGTGGTTTGTATTAAACCACATTCCCAAGTATTTTCCACTCTTGTCAGTTTTGTAACCATCATAGGTGCTCTGTTTTATCAGCTTGAGGTCCACCATGAGTCTGGGATAAACAGAAAAGTCATGGCCACCACGCCCTGCATCACTAGAGATGCATCAATGCAGATTTTATGAGTAGAGAATTAACCAGGCATCACCATTACTAGCTCAAGTTTAAAAATAGGGTGTTTTCTTCCAAAAGTCTTCATTTTTTCCTTCAAGCCCTATAGTTTCCTACACAATCCACAATGAAGCAGAAAAACTCACACCTTTCTCTAATCAAAGGCTTACGTTGGCCTTCCAGTTGCTGCCAATGCTCTACTGAAGTCTAAAATGAAGCATAAGATTTCAAAGGACTTTCTCACTTCTTTAAGAAAGAAAAGGGAAATAAACAAAAGAAACCTTGCAATTTAAATTCTTACATAGTGTTTGCTTTGCATGCCCCTTTGAAATATTCCCTATGGGACTGTCTCTATCTAGACACCCTTTGCAATTTTATCATTCAAAATTCCTGAGGAGTAGTATTGTGAATGACCATGTAAATGTAATAAATTTCCATCATCTTTTCAAGGGATGCTGGTTGTTTCCTTTGCTATTAATGTAATACATTTCTATCATCTTTTCAAGGGATGCTGGTTGTTTCCTTTGCTATTTAAAGGAATTTCTGCAACTCTTTTTGTCATTCTGAATTTCAAAAATTAGGGGAAAAACATATTAAAGAAGGATTTTCCAGGCATGTAACTTTTCCACACACTGATCTTGGACAAATTTGGCTAGGAATGCAGACAAACACTGAGCCAGGAGGCAGGAACTGACTCGAGATTTTATGTTGGCATTGAACCAGTGGACTTAGAGAAATTATGGGTTGCTAAAATTTCAACGTGACCACTGAGGACATGACAAAAGGATTTTGAGAACCTCACAGAGATGTCTGATGATATTAGGATAAGAATAATATTAAACAGAGGAGAAAATCTATACACCTTCCTCAGCAGAAAAGTGCCATCCTGTGCTGCTGATTGGTAAAATAAGCAAATGGCACCATTGAGTCAACAACTACTGTAGTGGCTAGATCCCTGCACAGATTCTGATGGATTTCTCCATTGTGAAAGGAATCTAAGCAAAATGTAATGAAATTTCTTTATGGGAAATGGTTTTAACAGTTACAAAGAGGTAGTGCTGTCTCCAAAATGTTCATTCCTCATTTTTCCAGTCAAGTCATAGCTATTCTATCCCATAAAATATGACTCATGTCAGAAGAACGGCAAATTTTCTGAAATCTGATACAGCACCTGTATTAAGTGTTTAGGCATTAAAACAAAAAAAGGATGACAGAAATGTAAAGACACCAGCTGTTTAAGAATATACACAGTGGAATAATAACCATACAAAGTATCTCCATAATAAATGTTCAAAATTAAAAGCTTTTGATTGCTCTTGGTTCTGAAAATTGTGTTTATCTGAGTAACCATAATTCTGTTTGAACACCAGGCTCTCCTTCAGCATGTGTTATTTTCTTGTCAATCAACAATTTCCACAGCTATGCAAGTGCAGTGTGGCCAGAGTTCTCTGGATACTTCATTGCCAATGGCTTTCACTTGTCCCTGTGCCACTCTGTTTCTCAACACCATGCACTCCAGGAATTACTATTTTTCATAACTGAAGGTATGAATGAGAAAACATGGGGGAAAAGAATGTGTCCACAGATCTCTTCACAAAAGAGCACCATCACAGGATATAACAGAGACATAAAGCAAAAGCTGAAGACTCATTTTCTTGTTTCAGCTGACTCTTTCATTTTCCACACATCAGTCTAAGAACATTCATGCTAAAAGCAGTGGGAAATAACCTGTAAAAATTAAGTAACTTCATCTTTATAGACAGTGCTTTGTAAGAATGAACTTCAGCAAAATCTTTGATACTTCTATGCCTTAGAATCATGGAATGAGGGTTTCCAATTTGCCTAGCTATGGAAAATCCCCAAACAACAAACTTCTCAAAAACAAAAGCTTTTATGCATCTTCTGGTTCAGAGCTTACCACAAAGGACTGTTCTTTCATGGGCAGTTTTCTTAATTCTTTCTCAAAGGTAGGTTTACATCTTTCCAGTGAAGAGCTTATAATTTTTCCTTTATTAGATTCATGGTCATCTGCATTCATTGCATTGACTGGTTTTTGACTTCTTCGTATGACAAGCTTTATTTTGGCCAGAATTAGATTCCTGCTTTCAACTGGAAGTTATGAATCTTCCAGTAAAAGCAAGACTTACATTAAAATGAAGATGTAAATTTCAAGTGTGTATGTAAAACTGAAAAGGCTGTGAAGCCTTTTCTTGAAGAACTATGAAGACAAACATAAGGCAATACATCACAAGCAGCATCCGATTCTTCCTGATGTGTCATAACATATCCCATAATGTCATGTAAACATTGTATCCCATAATGTCATGAAACAAACTTTATAAAGTAGTTTCAGTGGGCCAGACCTTCAATTACTATGAATGGAAGTCACAGTCATCTAACTGCACTAAATGGATCCCCTTTTTATTGCATTTTTAGACCTTCCAAATACTGCAATTTTTAACTATGTCTCCAAAAATCAGTGTTTTTTGTCAAGCTACACATTACTTTCTCAAATTATCATCACATATCTCCTTCCATGTTATTTTCTGTTTCACTAAGGAGCTCACTAATAATCCAGATGGAAATCTGTGCAATCACTTACAAACTGCTTTCTGTTACAGAAAAGTAACAGAAAGTTGAACAAAGCCTTTCATGCATCTATCTGAACTATGAAAATATAAATTAGAGAAGCCAAAGATTGAACATAATGGGCAGAAAAAAACACATGAAAATAATTTCCAATATACTTGAGACACATGGTTAACCACAAAGTCAGGAGGTACTAATCCAGAAAAGACGTTGGGCAGAATCTCTCCCTCTTTCCAAATGCTAACATAGATATTCAAGAACAGTGATCATTTGTATGTTGAATCTACTTGACATAGCATGACAGATAAAATTAACCTACAATGCTAAGTGAAAAATAAGTCAGTGCATGCTGATCTGAGCACAGGCTTTCTGTTCTACTGGAAAACACCAGATTTGTTTTCATTATGATAGAAACAAAAGGAAAAGCTGAATTTTTTTTCGTAAGGAAAATAATTGGATAAATTAATACATTCTACTTCAAATTGAGTATTTTTGTTCTGATTATGATTTAATATTATGTTCAAACTATAGGTTGTAAAAATAAGAACTATTTTGAAATAAGAAACCACAGAATTTCATTATAGATAAGACTGAAAATAACATTTGCATCATTTTTCCTTAATTAGATTTTGTTGACAGTGAAGCTTCACACAAGATTTTACTATTTATAAATAAAAATTCTTTTTCCAATTGTTTCCAACTTGTCTTTTGGAAACCTTTCCAGTTTTTACTTTCAGAACTTTCATAAGAAAATAATGGGCTCATATTATCAGTCCATAGTACAGCTTTTAAATGGCTGAGAATTTCATCAGAACCAAATCAACCCAAAATCCAGTTAGGTGAAAACCAACTTGTTGGAGCTGACAGACTGTTAAAAGTGTAGATACTAAAGACAAGCCAGAAATTCAGTGCAAACTGTGTGTCCTGTACACTGAACACCAGTAAGCAGATAACATTAGAGAATGAAGAGCATTAAATGTCAGGGCAGCGGACACAGAAAGAAGAAGGTAATGAATGCACTTAAGAAGTCATCAAGAATAAACATTCATTGAAGCATTTGTCATTGAAGCATTGAAGAAACATTCACACAAATGTGCTACAATGTGAACAAAAATGATGCTCTTAGAGGCTGTTGCAGGAATACTTTATGGGGAGGAAAAATTGAAGTATACACCATGACTTTTAAGTGTAATCACTACAAACCAGGCAAAATAGGAAGAAAAGCATCCAAGGTATTTTATAATAATAATAATGACTTGCAGACAAGTCTTTATTCAGCAATCAGTTTGGGGTACTAAAATTCTACAGAGTCCCTCATTACACTCAGTTTTGTATCAACCAGCAAAAAATGGGAAAAAATCATTTTCAGCAAGAGATTAAAACAAGCAATGGCTCAAAACATAAAGACCAATTCATACATGAAAAATTAGTCCAAACACTAAGAAGAAATCAGAAGAAGCTGATTAATCTCAAAATCAGAATATTTTTTATGTGCTGAATTATGTGCACTTAGCCACCCAATATTAAAAATTACAATCCAGTAAAACGAAGCAAGTGGTTGTACTTGAGACTGTCATAAAATGCTGCTTGGAGAAGTCAGAGCTGAAAAGCAGTATGTTGTTTAGTATCCTGATAAAGGAGATCACAGGTGAGGAAGCCAAAGAGAATGGACTGGGGGTTTTGCGGGAGCAGAGCGGGAAAAGGGGGTCACTCCAAAGGATTTGCTACAAGCAAGTTTTTCTTTAGCAGCTGTAGGACAAACCATGACAGCCTCACTGCTTTAGAGGATGGATATAAAACATGCTTAGTGCCTTTTGGGTAGTAGGATGCCTCCTTTCCTCTAGAAGGCAAAAAATGCTAAGGTGAAAGATAAAGTTTTCCCAAGCCAAGTTCCACCACATGAAAATATAACTGCAAGCACTCAGCCCCAGGGACCTGGAGTGCTCAAGCAAAGAAACACTCTTACCTCAGGTTTTAATTTTTATTTGATATATATCAGAAAGAATATTTAATAGGTCCCCTATTCACCTACGTGCTCTGCAATACTCACACATACAGAGAATGAAGATTATGAGACAGACTAATGCCTCTCTCCACTGAAATTACTGTAATAGCAAAACCATTTTGCAAATGACAGTGTAAGTATCAGCTCAGATAATTCTGGAAAATTAATGCCTCAAATGAAATGCTGCCTCAGAGCTGAGGGAATACATTTTATTCTTTGGCCTTTTTACTCTTACTTTATACATATTGTTTACTACTCTGGAGTATAGTTTCTTTTTTTTTTTTCATCCCCACTCTTCAGCATGAGGCCAGTGCAGTCATTTTAGCAGGCTTTAAAACCAAAAAGGATCTCAGAATCAGCTGACATGAATGCTGAGTGCTACTAAGTGGAGAAAGGTGAACAGCTTGCAGGATGAGGTGGAGATCAGAGGCATGCGCTCAGTCTCCCTTAACCTGAAAAAGGGGATGGGAAAGCCACACACAACTCTAGGCAGCAATTCATTCATCCTATGTGCCCTAAAATTGCTCTGCAGTGGAGCAACTCTCTCTCCACAATGATAAGCGGAGGCCAAATCATTAGCATGGGCTAAAGCACCTGATTTCTGAAGCCTTAGAATACATTAAAGAGGTCTTGATAGATAAAGACTATTTGACTGCAGGACAGTGACAAGGAAGAAAAGGTACACAGGACATTATGAGAAGAACAGTAAGGGTGGAATAACAAGGTGACTGGAAGAGTAATACAAGCTTGCTGGTTGTTTGCTTGTCCATTTGTTGATATACTTCTATTTTTAAGACCTAGAGATCTACCTCATTCTATTTATGCTACTAGTAACTTGGTATTTACTACTACTAATAATAATTTTTCTTAAGCTGAGGTTGTATATGCCTCTCATTCTATCAGACTGTAAAATTACCAAACAAAAAGGGCAAATTCTTTCCTTGGATGGAAAGCTCCTTGGATGCTCTTAGCCCCCACAGCACTAAACACAGGCTTTATGCATTATGTGGAAAATATCCATAATACATTAAGCACACTCCAAGAATCCTCTAAGAGGGCTGAATATAAACCAAAATCAAATAGGGCAAGTGTATGGAGTCTATATACCTCAAAAATGATCTGAACTGCAGCACATTTGGATCTGTGTCATGCAGTGAAGATAAAGAAAATTCATTCTTTCTCAATATAATATTTACTATACCCAGTTTTTAATTACTTTAATTTTAATATCTGTTTTCTTAACCACATGATCTTTTCCAGCTTCAAGGCTGTGGTATCAGCTTTTGATACTTTATGTTTGAGTTATCATAGGGTTTTAATTTTCATGTTAATTGTAGTAATTCATGTCTTGTGCAGTCTTTCTACTGAATTCAGGCTCCAAGTCAATCACATAAATAGATTAAATTAAAAGGTATCAAGGCTGTGGTATCAGCTTTTGATACTTTATGTTTGAGTTATCATAGGGTTTTAATTTTCATGTTAATTGTAGTAATTCATGTCTTGTGCAGTCTTTCTACTGAATTCAGGCTCCAAGTCAATCACATAAATAGATTAAATTAAAAGGTATCAAGGCTGTGGTATCAGCTTTTGATACTTTATGTTTGAGTTATCATAGGGTTTTAATTTTCATGTTAATTGTAGTAATTCATGTCTTGTGCAGTCTTTCTACTGAATTCAGGCTCCAAGTCAATCACATAAATAGATCAAATTAACTCTGTTACTGAATTTACCTAGTTTCAGGATATCAAAAAATACTTTGCAGAAGCTCAGGTTCCCAATCTGCAAAAACCCTCATTACAGTGGACCACCCAGTGGACAAGAAATTTGCTGAATGGTGACACTCAGAGTTGTGTTAATGGCTCGATGTCCAAGCCAAGGTATATAAGTGGAGACCAGTGACAAGTGGTGTTCTTTAGGGAACTAAAAGGATCTGCACGAACATCTTTGTTAGTGGCATGGACAGTGGGGTTGAATGGGATCTCAGCAAGTCTGCCAATAATCCCAAGTTGTGTGGTGTGGTCAAGATGCTCTAGGGAAGGGAGGTCATCCAGAGGGACCATGACAGGCTTTAAAGAAGGGCCCATGTGAACCTCATGAATTTCACCAAGTGCAAGGTCCTGCACCTGGGTCAGGACAATCCCAAGCACAAACACAGGATGGGCAGAGAATGCACTGAGAACAGCCCTGGGGGGAAGGACTTGAGGGTGTTGATGGGTGAAAAGCTGGATGTGAGGTGGCAATGTGCACTTGCAGCCCAGAAGGTCAACTGTGGCTGCATCCAAAGCCCTGTGGGCAGCAGGGCCAGGGAGGAGATTTTGCCCCTCTGCTCCACTCTGGTGAGACCCACCTGGAGTGCTGCATCCTGCTCTGGAGTCCCCAGCATCAGAAGGACGTGCACCTATTGGACTGAGTCCAGAGGAGAGCCAACAAGATGATCAGGAGACAGGCTGAGGGAGCTGGGGTTGTTCAGTGACAGCTTCCAGCATCCTCCCAGTACCTAAAGGGGCTACAAGAGAGCCAGAGAGGGACTTTTCACAGGAGCAGGTAGGGATAGGACAAGGGGGAATGGTTTTAAACTGAAAGAAAGCAGGTCAAGGTTAACATTAGAAAAAAAATTCTTCATTGTCAGGGTAGTGAGATACTGGCACAGGTTGCCCAGAGAAGCTGTGGATGCCCCACCCATGGAAGTGTCCAAGGCCAGGCTGGATGGAGTAACCTGGTCTAGTGGAAGGTGCCCACAGTAGGGGGTTGCGACCAATCTATGATTCTATGACTTGAAGATTTGAGGATTCCATTCAGGGCTTGTCAATTATTGAAAGTTCAAAGTTAGAGCTGGGAAAGGGATTTTGCTGGTTTTGGAATCCGTAAGTCTGTCCGTTCCTACTGACTTAACTGTTTGATAGGAAACAGAACATTATAGTCAAAAGGACAAAATTAAAAGCAGATGAAGAAAAGACAGAAGATAGTCACAAGGTATTTCGCTGCTAAAACTACTGGAAAGCAGGTACTACTTGCATCTTAGAACTTAGACAATAATTTTCATTTTTTCTTAGATTTTTATTAGAGTTCTCCTTGTGTGCAATTACACTATTGCTTTAGTTAAGATCAAAAGTGAATCTTCTCTCTCCACTTGGGTTCAGAGAGGTCTCAGAGCAAGAGAATTGGTTTCCAATTAGGGTTACTCAGTGGTCAGTAATAATTGGGCCTTGTACCTTTAATACTTTCCTGATAACCCAAGCATACAGAGGTCATGCTTTGTTAGATAACGGAATGTGCAGGACTGAAAATACTGGGAGACAATAAATGTTCTTGACAAACTGGAGAAATGGTCCAGAAAAATGCAATTCATTAAGTGTAAATTCTAGCTCTAGATTAGTGTACACAAATACAACATGAGAAACAACTAACTATGGCAGCAGCCATTCTGGAAAAGATCTGGAGGAGGCAAACAGAAAATGACTCAGCACTGATCTACTGCTGTGGAAATTAAGGCCCCTTATTCTAGGATCTTATATACCTTAGCAAACAGGAGTTTAATCTCTAAGTGGTACAAAATAATCCTCTTTCCTACTTTCTTCACCAGCCCTGGAGCCTCAGTTAATCTGATGTGTCAGGTGCTGGGTATCCATTAAAGAAGGATGTAGACAATCAAAAGAGAACATAAAGGAGAATGCTGAACAAGGTGAAAGAGATTTGATCTCTGAAAAAAAAAAAATTGAAATTTGGAATTGTTTTATCTGGGAAAGAGTGCTTGCAAGGCACAAAAGAAAGTATGTTCTTTGTGAATCAGAAGAAATACAGAAAGGTTAGATTGTAGCAAAGGGCTTTGAGAAGTTTTTTATATTGGCTAAACCAGTAGAATAAATTTTTCTGGAAGCTGTGAAAAGTCAGTCAGCATGGTTTTAAGCACTGTTTATTTGAAACTGTCAGAAATGTCACAGGTAGAGGGATCTTGGCTTGAAGCAAGAACCCCCAGTCCAGATGGCAGACACAGCTCAACTGAATAGCCTGCAGTCTGCCTGTTACACTTCATATTTTTGCTCTGAAGATGACAAAAAGATACACTAGGATTTCATAGTTTGCAATTTCCACAAGAAGATAAACATAAGGTTGGCTGGTCCAAAACTTGCACAAAGCACTGCACCTACTGTGTGTGTACAGGAAATGTTAGATGGGAGAGACTTCTTGTACAGCACATGTGACCATCAGACAGCCCTGGCAGCACTGCTGCTCACACTGCATTAACACACTGCACATGGGGGTGATAATGAGGGGAGCAATGTCCTGCTGACCTCTGTCCTTCGTCCCATGACCCCCCAGTGTGCCCCCATCTGAGTTTCAGGTTGTTTTTGAGGGATGGTCAATTAGATCATTGTTCTTTTCCTCCTTCTCATTGTTTCACCGGAAGCCCTTCTCGATTTCATTTTTCTTTTGTTTTTCTGTCCCATGGATCTCCTCCATTTCTTCTACTTGTAGCAATTTTTCAGAGCCCTGTCTCCTATTCTTCAACATGGTCTGCATCCATGTAGAATGTGAAAATGTACTATTAGCTTCTCTTCAGGTTTCGCAGCTGGGGTATCTGTCCCTAAGGCCTTGTCAGAGATCATCCCTTTAAGTGCCAAACATGGAAGGGGCTCACAATCAACACGGAGATGCCAACAACTCAAACTATCTCACTTACCAAAAAAATTCTGTGCATCAGCCAGTCTGCTTAGTTTTCTGTTGTCAGATTCTTGTAGGTTATGAGCAAACATCTCCAACAGAAGTGATGCGGATAACCCAAAAGCATATCAAACCTGCTATAATGAAATACTGTTGGAAGACGAGAGACTTTGACTCCTAGTGACTTATGAAAAGAAATCCTTAAATATTATTTTATTTGAAAGACACCAGTTAATTCTGTATAATGTACACTATTAGCAATTGATACACTTGCTTTGTTTAGGGAAATTTGAAGAATAGAACAGATTGTTGTTTCCATCAAAACACTTCAAGCTGGATTTAATAGTGCTGAAATGCTAATTGTGAATTGTATTTCACATCATACACTGCAGACTAATTTAAAAAGAGGAAAACATATTATGGTAAATACCACAATGCATTCACTATGAGTCATCTAAGCATATGATGAACTGGAACAATACCAGCAGCACAACATAAAGCAGGTGAATTAAAGCTAGAGGGAGTACAATACCTTTTGATCAGGCCTACTATATACAGAGAATATGTACAGCTGCACATACACCATTAGGTTTCTGGCAAAGAAAACAGTGTGAATTTTTTGTCTCTCCCTCTTCTTTCCCCAGTGCAACACTTCCAAATATATTTGCATTAAGTCACTAAGAAGCAAAATAAGTAGTCTTGCTTGTATGAAGAACAGGCAGCTTCAGCATCTGTTCCCCACACTCCACTGTGATGTTGACCATGCTTATATTACACAGATGCTTGCTTTTAGCATCTTAATGAGAACTTTCAAGAATTCCATTACTATTAAATTAGCTTTACTGAATGTTATCAGAATACTTCTGAGGGTTTTGTATTATCCTATCAGGACAGGAAGGAAGGAAGAACACACTGTCAATCCAATTATTTTTTGTGTACTTTTTACAAAAAGGGGAAGGGTCAATCATATGATTTGTCTTTCTCTGAGGAAAAAGAAGAACAGAGCTGACATCTCTGGGAATTCAGTACCAGTTCCTTGGAACTTGAAGAAAGCCACTTTTGTCAAAGCCTCTCAATTCTCTCAGTAACCAGCAGCTTTTAATAGTCACTGTAGCATTTCCAGAGACACTGGCTCCCTCTGAAATAGCTATCAAGTAGTCAGGATCTTCATTATCCACAACACAGTGCTGGAATTCAAAAGACATTAGTTTCTTCTCTGCCTCATAAAACTGCAGATCTTCTCTGAGGTGAAAGAAGCTCTGAAAAAGCCCACATGGCTTCCTCCAGCTGAGTTCTGAAGCCCTCTTAAAAGCCCTATGACTATGACTGTATGATTCTGAGATACCTGGGTGGGATTGCCCCCAGGGATAGCTCTACTTTCAGAAGAAACATCGGAATACTGGACCCTAGTCCTTCCATCCAATAACTATTTTTTTTTCCCCCAGTACCCTGAAGCATTGTCCAAAGCAATATTACAGAGGGCAGTGTATTTCAGTTATAGTTTCATGCTAACCTTATGTGAATGTTAGATATTTGTAAATAGGCATTACACAGACACATTACATTTTTCTCAGCTTTCCTCCTTCACATCCCTGTATACTCATATTTTTGTCTAAGATGTGCACTAGAAAGCTCTTTGGTACTTTACTCCTTTGATTTCCATTCTGGTAGTTGTGTTTCCACAACTTTTTTCTGAGGTTCAAGCATTAACAGGCTTAATTCCATTGGTTCAAAACTGTATTCTGTTTCTGAGATGTGTAACAACCCTGTTAAGAACTGAGCCAGAAACTAGAGTAGGGATTTGATATATAAATCCTCAGACGTCCCACTGTGCCCATCATTCATCAATAGCTCACTCAACTGCCCTACTATTAGAAATAGAGGATGCCAGCAGGGATCAAAGCACAGGGGACTCTGAGTGCATATTAACTGAATTAAATTGTCAGTGTATTAAACTTCCATGAATTCACAGGTTGATTTTAGCTTGTTTATAAACTAAACTTCCACCTGGTTATATAAGAATACCCATATTCAAATACATACCTACAAATACATACCTACATTTCCCTATTGAGAGAATCAATACTCTCAATTCATTGCAAATTTAAAAGAATCAAATACAATTAAAACCTGTTCAGCTTAGCAGTAATGCAGAAGAATATAATTATTTCTCTCAGTGCTTAGATTACCTTCTCTGTTAAAACCTTTTCTTCTGGAAAACTTCAGCTGTTTAGAGAGCATAAAGAACAGTAAATAAATACGTGGCAATAGTAATTTAGTTATTCATATTACTGGAAAAATGGTTGTATTTATCTCTTCAGCATACACAGTGCCATAAGACTGCCTTTTCTAATTTATTGAACTAAGCCAGGAAACAATTACCATCCAAAAATTCCAAATCCCCTGGTACACATACACCCAGCTAACTCCCGTTGTGACTGTAATCTGGAACATCCCTGTGCCATGCAGCCACAGGGGACCTCAGTGACACTGTAAGGTGGCAAAACACAGCACTGAGCTCATGAAACAGAGGCACAGCACGTTCTGTGCAGGAGGCAGCATTCAGAGGGTGCAACATTCTTCCAGCATCAGTCACTTTGGAGCCAGGCAGGTTCCATCCCTGGGGGGAGGGCAGCAGATGTGCTCCCATCTCCCATCCTTCAGAGCTGAGGCAGGATGTGTCCTGATCATTTGCACTCCAAGACAGATATTTCCATGAGCCACCAGCTGTCACAGCACCAGGAGCCTCTGCTGATGGAGGGCAACACACAGCAAAGGGATGTCAGGCCCAGGCAGCTCCCAGAGGAGGGCAGGGTTTTCCATTTAATGCTGTACAGACACACGCATGTATCAGCAGCCTTTGTAATGCCAGAAGAGCAACCCACTTCAGCTGAACCACTGCAGAGAAGTCTCCCCACTGCCAGTAAATTGGAGAATTAGATAAGACACCGTGTTTTTAAAGCTGTGCAAAACCAGAACAAGTTTCCCAGCTACTTTCCTTCATGCTTCTTTTACATTCATTTTTCTATGAGGTTTTAGACTAAACTTTGAAGGTTGTTTCAAAGGCAGACCTATCCTGTGATTATTTTTACCCGGCTGAGCTTCCACTGAATTCAATTTTAATCCAGTAAACTTGGTCAAGAGGAGCTTTGGGGGGAACTTGGTATGTCTAAGAACAGGGGCTTCCAGCTTTCCCTCCTCCTCTGCTACTCCAGGATAACTGGCAGCAGCACCACAAGCTACCTCTTGTCACCTCACAGTAATAATCAATACAAACTAAAAAAGCAAACAGTGCAGCTATTATTTGAGAAAGAAACTGCAAAGACACCCATGGTCTATGGTCTGTGGAGATGACTCATTCCACAGCACAATCTAATTCCAAAACAATTACAGCAGCATCAAAATCCTCACACAAAGGAGAGACAAAACACAAAGTCTGGACCTCTGCTGAGTACATGACTCTATAAAGCTGACATGACTGCAGAGATTTCACTGCCTTCTTACCATAAAGCAAAACTGTCCATTTTCTTTAAACTCTTCCATGGAGAATTAAATGGTAAAGAAAACAGACTACAGGGCACTATGGTTCAAATGTGAGTTCTTGTGCACCAGATTTGCTACTGCTGTTTAATTCAAAAAGAGAATTAGCATTCTTTTCCTCCACTGTAATTTAAAATAAATTACCCACTGACCAAAACCAATAGATTATCATATTAATTGGTAAGTTTTATGTTCATTATATTGTAAGAGAAAACCGCAATTTCTCTAAATATGTTCATTACTCAGATAATTATCCAAAACAATTATGCAATACAATTACCCAGACAATTACTTAGGAGGGAAATTATCTCCAGATGCATCACAAGCTATTCTATAAAGTGCTCAGTATTTATCGTTTTTGTTGTATTGGCTGTGATTGATCAAATGAGTCATACATTGTTCTGTCAATTCTCCATTGTGAGCAAATACTTCTAGAGCAAATATCCACTAATTCTAACTTCGGGTGGTGTAAATATCACACATGTGAGCTCACACTTCACATTCATACTCTGTGGCAAAAAAAATAATCTGAACTAACCGAAATCTAATCCAGGCAAAATGCCACTTGACTATGTATTGCACTGTCTGTACTTGCCCTTGAAGCAGTATTTTCTACCTGTTAAAAGCAAACTAGGCCAAGTTCTATGAAACAACCAGATGAATAGTCAGATTCCTTCTCTTGATCTGAAACTAGTCACTAATGTGTTAGCAAGATTATTTTAAAAATCACAGTTTTCCATGTCAATGCAGAAAATTAAGGGGTAACTATTGTGATCTCATATAGTATTGCAAATTCTCAATCATGCAAACAAATCTAAACTTTTATTTTAGATCTGAATTTATGGGCTTCTTGTTTAATACTTTAAATAGATTGTCTTTTAATTATTAGCTTTTCTTGAGGTTTGGAATGAACCTAAGAATTCAAAGCACAGCCACAGCCAAAGTAGGCAAATTTTGCCTGTGTTTGTGAGCAAAAAGAATGGAAATGACAAAGCAGGCTTCAGCATCTTTAACCCTGAGTGAAAAATTTAACAGATTAGCTGTTTTATAATTAAACTTTCAGGACATGCTATGAAAGCCTTAAGAAAGTGTAGGGCTGAATCAACAAATTCTTGAGCAAGTTCACCGCCAACTCATTAGTATTTCTGCATCATTGCATTTCTAACAGTTTTTGGAAGTTTCAAGGGTCATAATGCCAAGGCTCACTGAGGTCCAGTATGGTCTTAGAATCACTGTAAGCAGCAAAGTTTAAAAACCCCACAAAGTACACCTCGTTTTACTGTTTTAAAACATTGCATATTACAATATTCCAGTTTGATCATTACAAAGACTTGCCATGGCTTACCCTGACAGCACATTCTTCAAAATATTCTTAGGCCCTATTTTCAGATGTTTTTGTCCTCGTTGGACAGATTTGACAGTACAGATAGGCAACTAAGCCCTAGGGCTAGGCATGAGTTTCACTTCTTAACAATATTTTATCTACAAAGAGCAGCATAGGAAAAGACAAGTTGCTCTGTGCTCTGCAGCTTCTATTGATTTTAAAACGCAAACTCATACTTCCTCCTCTGCTTTCATAGAAGAATTTAATTGGTGCCAAAGTGAAAGATCCCAGCATGACCTGTCTCCACTCTAAGCCACTCCAGCTGTGATTGTGAGCAAATTTGTACATTCAGACACTGCTGCAAGAGAGACCTTCCTAATAAGCTGAGGTTTTGCACTTATGGAGGAAAAAAAAGAAGTGCTGGTTGGAAACAGGGGGAGCTGAGACTCGGCTTACCCCACCCTTAGAGTTAAACAAAGCTTTAAAGGCCTCAATAAGGACCAAATCTAATAATAAGGACAGAATAAGGACTTGACTATTTACTCCACACAGAAGAGTTAGTACAGGTAATAGTGCTAACAAGTTGTGTAGGATAAGTGTTAATCTATAGTTTATTCACCTATATTGTGTAAGCATTAGGATTGCAGTCCCTCATACATTTTTTCCACTTTTCTGAACAGAATCTCACTAGGGATGAGACTCCTTTGCAGTCTCTAGGTTTTTCACTGCACTGTAAGCAAGTCTCAGCTTTAAACTACCTGCTGCTGCTTATAATGAAAAGTGAGTCACTCAGTCTCAGCATAGTATGTTCACTACCCACCAGTGCAAGGTGGCCATGCTTTAGCATAGAATCATAGAATGGTTTGGGTTGAAGGGCACCTTAAACATCACCTAGTTCCAATCTCCCTGCCATGGACAGGGACACCTTCCACTAGACCAGGTTCCTCAGAATCCCATCCAACCTGGCCTTGAACATTGCCAGGGATGGGGGACTTCTGTGGGCAACTCCCTCCTGTGCCTCAGCACACTCACATTCACAGTAAAGAAATTTTTCCTAATATCTAATCTAAAGCCCTCTTCAGTTTAAAACCATTGCCCCTTGTCCCTGGAGCCTTCTCTTCCCTGGATGGATCAACCCTAACTCTCTCAGTCATCATGAGCTGCACTGCTGCTGCATGGGCATCCCTTGCTTTCACACACTGCCCTCTCTCCTCGGTGTGTTGGGAACGGGATGGTCTGAGGCAAATATACTACACTCACCTGTCACTGGTATGGCAATATCCACAGCCAACACACATGTGGCAACCTGCTCCTCTTTCTGAGTTTGACTTTACAAAGCTTAATCCTTGCACATTAAAAGAAGAATTTAACCACAAAGAAATGTAAGTAGTAGTCTGAGTGTGTTGAGCTAGATATTAGAAGAAGAGGGTTTTGACTATTTTTCAGTACTGTCAATGGAGAAACATAGCGTGCAGGTAAAGAGCAACAGAGTGAAGAAATTATTGGAAAGATAATGCCAGTCATTTAAAAGTGCTTCAGATAGGGCTAAATGTGAACACAGGCTAAATGGTCTCAGTGTCCCAATAGTCTTCTAAGGAAAAACTGAAGCCTACTGAAAATAGTCTTGTTCTAGAAAAATTTTCCCAACCTCGGGTACTTTTCTATGTATCTTCAATATATCACAGACATATAAAAAATATGTCGCACACATCTGGACTGAATAATGATTTCATCCAATTAAATGTATTATTTTAAACCTAGGAAAATAAAGAACAAGAGAAATACACAAGCAATAGAAATGCCTTTAAAATTCTGTGTCTTCATAATTAAAACATAAAACCACTTGGTTTCCCATAACTTCCGCTTGAAACAACTGAGCATCACCTCCACATGCTTAGAGGAGTGCTTTCTGCAGCTAGTAAAACTACAAAGGACATGCAAAGCCAGAGGTGAAAGGCAGAGCTGGCACACAGGTATTATTCTTTTCATGCTGTTTTTGTGCAACTGAATTGGTCCATATCCTGAGTTTGTCATATTCACTCCTTTCCATCTCAGTCATAAGCAGGATACCTCAAAAAAGCTCCACTTCCAGTTTTGATATGGGAAGGATGGATAAACCAAACATTTTATTCTTCAGTAGAGGTCCTTTCCCCAGGTAGTTTGTCTGAAAGAATGTTCAGCTTGGGGCACTTGGGAAGTAGTTCATTGCTAAGAAAGAAACCAGGTCTGATTGAGCTGCCATGCCATGAGAGAAGGCAAGGGAAAATAACCTGCAGGATGAGTTCAGGACAACATCACTCAAATACAAATAAAGGACAGAAGATTTAATGCCCTTTGGGGTACCATTAAGGCTGAAATTTGTGATCCAATGAAGCATTTATTTGCCAATGACTGTAATGGGACTATGATTTAATTGTTTTTGTGTTCTCCCAAAGTGTTCAGGACTCAATTTTTGAAACTTCAGGCACAAACTGGGAAGGAATGAGAGAAAGAAACTTGTCATAAATCAGCAAATGTAAACAGTAATTACAAAATGAGTATTTTCTTTAACAGGATTTTTGAACAGAGAAATTGCCACGTAGATTAAAGTCAATCAGACTATTTTTTGGTAAGCTAAAATGTTTTAGAGAGAAGCATTTATTTCAATGACATTTTAAAGAGGGTCCATGCCAATTTCAAAAGGAAAACATGGAAAAGAAAAAGGAATCAAAACACTTCCTTTCTCAGTTTGAAAACTGACATTTTGATTCAAACATTTTCACCTAACAGAATTATAACGGTGTGACTTTGTGCCAGTTTGGAACAAAAATAGATGTATAACCTTCAAAAAATCATCATAAAATCAATCCCTTTCCTTTGACCTGCTCTCTAATTGTCTGGAATTATATCATATAGCTTAAGAAGCTGCCAAGAAACGTCCAAATTCAAAGACATTACAAAAGTAAGCAAAATATAAGCTATTTTTTAAAATGTAATCTCACTGATTTTGTAAAAACCTTGGCTTGATGGCCTTTTTAAATTGCTTTTTCCCTCTATATGTGAAGCTATAAATCCCTTCTTGCTACTAGATGTTTCTGTATCTCTAGTGATCTCAGATCCAACCACATCACTTTTTATTAGCATAAAGAAAAAAGAGTTGTTTGCCCTACCACCAAAGTCTGAAAACATTTTCAGTTCTTATCTATAACTCTGTAGGTGAGAATTGTAGCTGCTGTGGATGGGCTTTAACTGGAAGCTCACTTTTGCTTTCAAAAATATGCATTGATGGCAGGATGAGGCAGAACCCCTTCCTCCCGGCAGCCTGAATGTCTGATGTTGGCAGGTAGGAAATCAATGCTTCTTTGGTCAGGAAAGCAATAACACAAAACTTAAGATGGGTCAGAGGTTTTTTTGGTGTCTCTACACAACCAAACCTCATCTTGGGGACTCCCGGAGTCCATCCCAGAGCCAGGTCTTTACTCTTCACCGCTGCGCTACCCCTGTCTGGATGTGTAGAAATCCAGTTGGAGGCAACACCTGGCACAACTTGGAAAGGTGAAGTGGAAACAAGCTAATTAGGAGCCTGTCACTAGAGGGCAATGCGGTACTTTAGCTGTCCCGTCCCTGCCACCCCGTGCCTCCCGGCTGAGCTCCCCGGGATCCCCGGGCAGATCCCCGGCGCGGCACAGGGCGCGGCCGCGCACCCCGTGCCTGCGGCTTTGCTCATCCACCCGGGCACGGCTCTCTCTGCGAGGAAACGAGAACAACTCGCTCCAGTCCAGAGGAGGACACTGCTCCAACAGAATCCATTTGATTAAGCGGAGGCACGTGGGATTTTGCAAAACCTGGAATGCTCGGTGTGTAATTGGCAGGCCATTAATTAGGTCGGGTGATACCTGTAGGTAACGGGACCTCCTGGCAAGGTGATATGGGAGACAAGAGCAGAAGAGAGGCAAGAGTTGAGGGAAAATTGAGTCTTCATATAAGCAAGCAAGAATCCCATTTAAGACCAAGAATCACAGCAGTTGTTGGGCATCCAAAACAGCATCATTCACAATCAGTTTTGTGCAGAGAGAGGGAGAGCAAGCAATCAGGTTTTGAACGGGAGGGTCCAGAGGATATGTCAAATTTTGAACTCAGTCTTGATGTTCAATAACTTTGGTGCCGCTGTTACATTACAAGAGTTTGGTCTAAGATTCTAAGTATTTAAAGAAGATGCTTATTTTCACAGAAATGGAAAAATTTCTCCTTTTAATGCAGATTAAAATTCTCTACCCAGTTATAAATCAAAAATTAACAACTTTATCTAGGTCAGGGCATTGAAGCTACATTAAAGTTTTATCCTCATTCACTAAATTTTAATTTTAATATGGCACATCTGACAAGTCTTGTGGGACTACTTAGAATCCATTGACATCCTTCTGTCACTGGTATCAAAGGCTCATCTTTGAGACTCTTGTTTCCAGATACCTAGCTGCCACTGGATTATTTTGTCCCTGCAATGGTGTCACAATCGATGGCTGTGCAGACATTCACATGCATGTCACACATGTCACCTAAATCTCACACACCACAGAAATAAACAGCTTTACCTTTAGAAACACAGATTTCTGTGTAATTATTTAAAGGGGACGTTGTAAATAATTTTTTTTTATCCTTTCCAGCTTTTTTAAAGTTACTGGAACTGGTTGCCTGTAAATTAAAACTCCACAATAACTCTACAGTTTAATTTGCAAACAATATTTAATTACAGGAATGGCCATGAGAAGTAAAAAAATATTTTCCATATCTCGGCCATCATTTTTATGACTATTTATGGCAGAAATGTTGATACGCTATTTGAAAAAACTGTCTGTGGACCTGGAAGACATCTAATTCTGGAAAACAGCACCACATGATTTACCTAGTCAGTCAGTCCAGAATTATGGCAGAAATTTAGTGTTTCAGCTATTGTGGCCTTTAGCATCTGAGCAATTACCAGGCTAAAATACAGGCCTCCTACAGAATAATAGTTATGACACATTCATGGAATGTCAAAGTACATTCACAGATCTTTTCCTGGCCAAAAAATCAGTGCCAGTATTTCAAAAATACAAATGGTGAAATGAATATCTATAAGGTAGGTATAAATGGATTCATATCAACTTCTTGGAAATCAATTTGACCCAAAAAAGAATCCCCAAACTTTTCTTCTCTTTGTATTTCCAAGCAGCTACCAAGGCTTGCCCTGGGATCTCAGGCCTGCTGTTAGCATGGCTGTGACTCAATAGAGGAAATACCCTGTCTGCCAGGGCTTGTGTGCAAGAGAGAGGGGAAAGATGTAAGTCAGAAAGAGACAGTCCTAACGCATCCAGAATGACAACACATGGCAGAATTACAGAGAGATTTTCTTTTCATTTGCTGTTGTGTTCCATAGAGCATTCCTGCTTCCCATCTTGCTTACAGGTTCCACCGAATGCTCAGGGGAATCACCACTGTCCTTGTGTTTCACAGGATGGAAGGTGTTGCACTAGGTCTGAATTCACCAACGTATTACATCAGCCTGCACTTCCCATCACAGTCCTGAAACCTTTTCCTACTGGAGAGCTTTTAAGTCTACTTCTTCCTTCTGTGATTCTGCACACAGACCAACTTTTAGGCACCAGAGGCTTCTAACTGGGATGAAGGGAAGGAAGGGCAAAACACATTCAGTGATATATGTTGTATCTAATTAACATAAGTTGGCAGTGCTCTTACTGCATCTTTGACTTTCAACGCAGCATTCACTCCATTCTGTCTTAACCTGCCCACATCATTATACACCAATCTTTTAACTTGAATTTACAGACAATGCTAAATGTTTTACCAGTGTCACAGTCACTTGAAGCTTCCTGCACTGTTTCCTCACTTCTCTCCTTCAGAATCACTGCCTTGTACAGGGGAAATTATGCTTCATTTACTTTCTTCTGTACGAAAAAAAAAATGTGAAGATAAAACTCCAAGAGTGCCAAGAAATATTTCTGCCCATTAGAAATACTGACCTGGTTCTAGCTAGTCTGGCCTGGTCTTAGGGTGAGAAGACTAAATAATGTACCTCACAGTAATAAGGCACTGGTAATTTTTCTTAAGAGAAAAATATTCTGTCTCCATGTGCTTGATATTGATAATTGATCTTGTAGTTCAAAGCTGAAGTTCTACTCCTGAACCCAGCTACAACTAAGTCCCAAGTATTTGTTCTTCTTGACATATTAGGATTATATTTATTGAACTTCAGCTGTGAGTTTAATTGAATGCTGATGCCTAATCTTACCACTTATTAGCCTTATTTCTCTTTCCTGTTGCAGATCCTTAAGTGTTCCAAACACCATTCCTCCTTAAAAATAAAGCTTCTGCTTGTTTGCTTTTTCATTTCCTTAGCCAGGCTTCAGATTGCATTTTCCTGAGCACCACAGCTATTTATCCAGGGGAAGGACTAAAGGACAGATTCCTTCTGACATTCTCAGCATGCTGCTGTGAAGACTTCTGGCTTCAAGGGCCCATAATAATGGAAGATGAAAGCTTTTTAACTGTTCACCTTCTTGAGTAAATTACCAACACACAAAGTTCAAAATAGGTTCAAAATTTATATTCTCCTCCTCAGGAACTGACATCAACAAAAGCAAAGTAAATGCATCAGGACCACTGAACACACATCTTTTTATTTACATATAGCAGAGAAAAAAAATTACTTTTTTCCAAAGGAGAAAAAAAGTAAATAAAAAGGCCTTTTTATAGAGCCTAATTTCAAGGATATTTCAGTATCCATTTTCCATTATTTGTGCCTGGATTAATATCTCCCGGCGCACAAATCAGCCAATTCTGCAACTTGGCTTCATTAAATTACTTTATACATAATTCAAGATGGAAGTAAATTCTTTTCTTCTTACTTGCACCCTCCCTCTTTACACCTGCAGTCAGTCCTATGACTACATTTTGACAGAGTGCTTCAGTGACTGTTACACCTTCTGACAGCAGCAAACTGAGAAACATTTTTTAAGCACAGCCATTCCTGTGGCCATGGGCAGGGGTGAATTCCAACTTCCATCAGTAAAACATACGTGGGATACAAGGAGTACAGTGAGCATTGGTACCACAGAGTCCCTGAAGCCATGAAACCATCCAAAGCACTCAGAACAGCTCAGGCACTTTGTCCCACTGACCCACATTCACCGCCAGTCCCTGCCCATTCAGATATGCTGTTTATACTCCCCTAAGCCCCTGTATCAGCTGATGTTTGTCAGTGGTTAACATTCTCAAATACCAAGGATATTTCCTAATTCCAAACAGGTAAGGACCTCAGATGGTACAGCAAGGAAGCACTCTGATTAATATTGACCAATATATGCCAAGAAAAGACGAAGAAAAGAGTCACAACTTTCTTTTAGACATCAGATACGGCACTTTGCACCAAGGAAAATCCCTACTGATTTTGTAATTGCCTAGTAGGGGAGAAGTAAAAAAGTAACTCAAATAGTTTAAAACTTTGCTGATCTGTCATCACATTAGCAATTTTCCAACTTTAACACAGCCCTGAATAGAACATAGGCCTAAAAGCAAAAATAAAATGAAAAAACTCCCCAAACACCTTCATCGTCACATTAAGATGGATTTTTGCAATGAATGAATAACCTCTTTCACTTTTAATTTAGACCTACCCATCAACATGGCTGTTATTATTCACAGCAGCAAAGTCCTTGCCACACTACAGCAGAAATAATAGCTGCATCTCTGGGTTCTGTTTTCCCCAAGAATTCACAATGTTATTTAAATAAGTCTTGTATGCCATAGGTACAGCAGACAAGGCTGCTTCTAATGAAGGGCTATTTTTATTTCTGTCCCAACTTTATATAACATGACTGGAATTTGCTTGTGGAAGAAAGGATCATTAATAGCATGTCATCTCTCCCCTGCATGCAAGGATTCATGACACCCTTGGACATTTTCAATAGTCATGCTGACATCTATATTCTATCAAGAAGCACTATGTCATTTACTAAACAGCACAGGGAAGACAGTATCCTTGATGTTTCCATAATACATGATGCAGTGTTTTCCTGAGAGAAGCAAAGCAGGAAATAAATCTACTGCCAAATAAGTCACGAAGTGTGGAAAAGCCATCAGCTTCTTCATGTATGCCTCTCCAAGACTGAGCACAATGTGATGCCACTGCCTGGCTCGTGACTGGGACACTGATCCTGCTGCCACACAGGACCATTGGGTCTTCTCTCCTGCATGGCAGGGAAGTGAATTATAGCATTGGGCAAAGCTTTCCCCAGCCTAATTCCACAGTTCAACCTTTCAAAGGGATGTTAGTGATATGCCCAGACCACGTGCTGTTACGGTAAGTGCTGGGGGTTCATGTCCCCAGGGCCTACCTGACTTCTCCCTCCATACTTTCCATAGAGATATTTTAATTCAGGATCCAGAGAAGTTTCCCCTGCAAAGCTGTATGTGTGCTTTCCAGGTTGCTTTTTGAAAACAAATGCAGATATCTGCAGTCTTATTATCCACCACACATAAAATGGTACAGAAAAAAATAATTACAAGTAAAACAAGTGGCTAAGTTATTATATTTTATTTAGAATCTTCATCCTTTTTGTGGATAGCCTCCAAGTGTACTTAAATTTCTTTAGGTGAAGCTCTGCAGCATATTCAGTATTTCTACCAAAGACATCATTTTGGATGTATCAACAAATGTAACTATTAACATATAGCCTACCTTTCAAGAGAGTTGACAGCCAGTTGTGATGGAAGATGTAGAGCCATCTTATTGTAATTCAGATCTGCTGAAAACCAAACAGAAAATTAAGGAATGAACTGAAAAAGGACCTTGATGTGAAAATATGTTTAAATACCTCAAAAATAAATGTTCCTCTGGTTTCCAACATATTTCTTATGTCAGGCTTATTATTTCAGGATTATTTTTTCCCAGACTTTGGAGCTCATCTTAAAGCCACCATTTAGAGCTGTTGTATTCAGGGGTAAGTGATCACTAATCATAGAGGAAGACAAGAAATGATACATAACTGAGGGAAAGGACCTCTACAGTAAAGACAATTTTGAAACTAGACAGGACTTGCAAGCAGAGGCTAAAATAAAAATAGGACCTAGATGGACAGGTTTTTATGTATACAGATGTTCTACCTTTTAACTGTCTATTTGTGAAGAGATACAAAATACACCAGGCCCTGAAGAAAAGGCTGTCTTGAAGCGTGTGATGACCACTGCCAGGAGGCAAGAAGTTTCTTCCAGGACCTGGTTCTCAACATCTTACAGCTGCAAAAAAAGAAAAATCACTTCCATGGGTGGTTTCTTCTCTGCTCACTAAATGTCAATCAGTGCAAAACCAGAACAAACCCACTGAACCAGGAGAGGCTCTGCCACCAGGTGCACTGTAGATGTAAAAGAACTGAAACACTTCATCTAAGAGGTAGGGCACCTGGAAGACTCTGAAGCTCTTTGCTCCTAGCTTGCTGAGATAACCTGGCTGAGAAAACTCAAAGGCCCTTGAGACTGCCTTTCATGGTTTATGTGAAGGTATTCTATATAGCCAAAATTAAGAACATATTCTGAATACCTACTAACCTCAAAATAATGTCCAAAATAATAGGCACACTCCTAAATTCTACTGAAGTTGATACCATTTTTCAGTTCAAATTCTGAACATTAGGAACTTTTATGGTTGCTGAAGTCAGAGTTTTATATGGCCCAATTAGGAATTCCATGTAGAAAATATTTCAGCCTGAAGTGCTGTAAAAATGGGATCCTCTTTGAGCAATATTCTGTTTTAAAATAAAAATCCACGTCCAAAAGTACACAATATTACAAGGAATCCAAATCTAAAAATCTTTTTAAAATCAAGCAGTTGTTTTAAATTGTGCAATTTAAATCAGAGTTTGGGCTTAAAAAAATAAAATCCTTATTCAACAAAAAGTAGGTTTATGTCACAGTTGGAACACAATAGACAACTTGTAATTTATTCAGAGCAACCACAAGTGATTTTTGTCTAGGAATATCTTGTTTCTATCAGTATAACTATGTTATGCATCACTTACATGTGTGTGTAACAGCAGTTCCCAAACTGTGATCATTTTACTCATTTCTACTACAGTGCACAGATAAGTGATTAGCTCCTCATTTCTCTGATTACAGTAGGTAGCAAGAAAAGAGGTGTGAACAGTATGTTGCTAATGAAAAAATGTGGGTGCCAGGAATGAATTGCAATAATTGTAATATTTGACATTAAGAAGATGAGAGAAAGAAATTACTGACAGACTTTCTCAGCTGCTCATGCAGTCACCATACTGATAGGTAAGCTGCTCAAGATGTGTGAGAGACTTAATACAGCTAATAATAAATTATAATGAAGTCTGAACAAGGATATATGAAAATGACTGTGTCCACATGACATTTCATACTGCAGGAGGAAAGGCTGAGTCAGCAGGAGGTTGGAGAGCCATAGTTATGAAATGAAAATGAGTTTTTCAACTCAAGGAACATCAGAGAGATGGAGTTCTGACTCCCAGTGAAAGCCAGCAGGCAGAGCACATAACCCACCTGGCCCTATACAAAGTGATAAAGTAAGAAAAATGCAAGCCCTCTCCCAGTGCCATGCCTGGACTAGAACACTGTGCAGAAAACATATTTATTGCAGCTTTGTGCCACATTATCTCCAGGGCTTCAAGCTTCTACTGCAGGGTAGGATAGTTAGCTTTCCTATTAAACATGGCAGGATACGGCTGGGAGCTGAAGCAGAAGAGATTGTGTTTAATGAAACTTCCCTGGGTCTTACACTGCAGTGGTGTATTAAGACCTAAAAGCATTTTAACTAAAACCTTGGATTCTTCTGTAGAATTCAAAACACAGACCTTGTGTTCCAGCTCTGCAAATGAATGATGCAGCGGTCTATCAATGTTGAGAAATATTTTTTCCAGGTGTCTGAGTACAACACTTGAGCTGACTAATCCTCTACCTCAGTTTGAAAATCCTAAAATCAGTATTTTAGCTGACGACAGGAGTGTGCTTTTGAAGAGACTCCCCTGAGCATTCCCCATTATGTCACTTTGCTTTCACTGCAGGGCAATCTCAGAGCACAGAGACTGTGTTCATTTAGGATGAAACTAAACTGGGGTGCCCTGAGTGTGCTCCATTGCTTGTGAGCTCTCATTCAGCCGGGTGAAAATGCATCTTTAAGAGGGTGTTAGTGTGGATGCTGAGTCTCCTGCATTCTCTGCTCACCCCTGCAGTATCATTCCCATGCTAATAAGAAACACAACTGTGCACTATACATACATCACTACTGCCAACATGTACATCCCAGCCAGGAAGTTAGGAAAACAAAATTCTGACATAGGAATTATCTCCTTAACTGAAGTGAACATTTGAACAAATGGGTATTTGCAAAGCTACCAATATAAACCCCTTTGTACAACTTTACAAGGACAGGGAATATAAGAGTAACCAAGGGCATTTAGACAGACTAGACAAGCATATTGTACTTATGAAATGCTCCTAATCATTACTGCAAGAACTAGTCCTTGAATACAAGGCATGTAATTCTCATCATGTTGTCTGTAGCATCATGACAGAGCTCACAGTCTCAGGAGGGATGTGGGCTGAAGATGAATTAATTTCATATGCATTCAGATATTTTCATATTTCATTTTCTCCCATATGAAAGAGATGAAAAGGCAACTTTGAAGGAAAAACCTTATTATCTTAAACATTCTTTCCTAAAATTTAGTATTTTCTCTGGAACAGCATATTAGTCTTCTTTAAAAGAAGATTTGAAAAATGAATAATAAAATAAAAATACTTTTTTAATAATGACATTTTGGAGCACTGTGTAAATTTCTTTGTTGTTGTTGTTGTTGTTGTTGTTACTTGATTTTCTATTTCAACGAAAAACTGTTTGATACTTGTAACCAGGTATCAAACAAAGAGGAACAAAGAGGCATGCATCTGTTGAATAATGCTAATTCATATTCAAGCTGTGCTACCTAATTACAATGCATTTTGCATGGTACCATCACAGATTACCATGGACGATTCTTGGTCAGTCACGACTTAATTAGCAGGAACTTAACTATTATTTTTTTTGACTTTTCATGGATTGTATAGAGTATGCCTTTCAGCTCTCATGATCAAACATACTCCCTCCCCAAAGTATAGGAATAAAGCCATTATACTGATCAAATCACAAGCAGGCATCTTTTTGCTTTGCTCCACAAATGTAGAAATGAAAGTAATATTCAAAAACCAAATATATTACAGTGAATAAAAAACTGACTCAGTCCTGGAAAAGCAAAACACAATGTATCTGAGGAATTTCACCCTAAAAAGCTTCCTTCTTGAATAATTATAAGAGTATTTTTAGATATGAGTGTAGGTGGTGGGGAAAAGCCCACATTGCTTTCAAGTCTGCCTTTTGTTTAAAACACCATTTCAAGAGATGATGTTATGCAATTAGAAAGAAGAAAGGAAAAGAGTCTAAAACCAAGTGATTCAACCCAGTTATTGTAATAGAATTTCACACAGTCTGTAGAAGGTTCTGTCTTAGAAAGCTTTAGAAATATTCAGGTATATAGTTTAGTAGATCATTGAGATTTATGTTCATATTAGATGAAAATATCAATATAAATATTTTTTTCCAAACAGGTTTAAGCCAAATTATTCTCTTTACAAATAAGTCTTTATCCATATGCCTGTATGAGTGTCTTAAATACAAAGTCCTAAAATACAGGAATGTTAAATGGATGTTTTAACTGCTGCCTTAGATTAGCTGCAGTCCTTTGTGTCATGCAGTGGGCGCTGAATCAAAGAAAAATTCATCTGTGTCTAGGAAAGGCTGAGCTGGTCCTGGAAGGATACTCTCTACAAAAGAGGAATAATACAGCAAAGAAAACACAACATTTTTTCCACAAACCTTAAAGACAGAGACAGTTTCTGAGGGAGAAGAGACTATTTACTTTCAGTGCTGCTTGCACAACTTAGCCTCTGCTTAGGACTGCCAAAAAACTCATACATACCAGGTCACATCAACAGGTATTTCCAAAACAATATCTTTTTTCTAGGACAGCCACTAGCAGACACTGGGGGCAGTGGAAGGAGAGAGAAGGCACACAATCATATTTTGTTTTCATAGGCCCTCCAAACTTCTGGGAGTTTGGATACTACCCAACAAGGAGGTTACAGCCATAACATAGGACTTAACAGATGTCAGCCATCTTCTTCCCATTAATCCTCTGGATTGCTTTTTACCCAGTTATATTTTGTACACTGACAAACTCAAGCTTCAGTTTCTGGATGAATTCTTGGTGTGGTTTAAACAGCCTTCACAAGGTATCCCTTATCTCCAGACATGTAAGAAGCAGTTAAGGGAGAAAGGGGAAGAGGGAGGACAGGACTGGAGATCAAATCTCTGTCTCAATAACAGACGGTTTCTGATCATATTGGAAAATTTGTCTACTCTTCTCTGTGCGCGCTTACCTGGATGCCATCAACTATGTTATTTAAAGTCTGTGTAAAACAAGACTGTGTAAATTGTTGCCCTGGCTTCCAGCTGGAGCCTCTATTGCAATATATCAAAACATGACCTTTATCTCTCAGGAAGGCACGACTTTGTAAAATTTTTGCTTTTTGTAGCATAGGTCTGTTAAGATAAGAAAATTCCAACTAAACTAGAGACCTTTGGGAAAAGACAGTCCACTGGGAGCTTGGAGCTACTCACTAAACATGGCAAACAGGCTACAAGTCAGATTTATTCCAGTGGAGCCTGCATAACATGGTGTCACCAGCCAAATGGAAGATTTAATGTCTTCTCATGTATCCAGGCCAGAAATCTTCACACTACACCACAGATAATCCTAAGAAGGGGGCATTTTAGGACAGCAGAACCTTAACAATGAGAAAAATAAGGCTTTTGTATTTTACTCTTTTATTTTTTTTTTTTAAACCCAGCTGAAGAAGTTCAGTGCCTGTTTTTTAGTTCCATTCCTCTGCATCTCAGTAGAGGTAACAGAAATGACAAGGTGGCAGACAGGCAAGTAAGTTGGCCACATTAAGTCACATTCTAAACAAATAGCAAAGGCCTTTCCTTTCAGCAATTTATGCACTGACAGGCCACTCCAGCAGCTGGCACATCTCTGGTGAAATCCAGAGTGTCATCTTTAAATACTTTTCCACTGACGATACAAAGATCCAAAACTCAAAATTAAAGATTAAAATACTTTAGGTAATGACAACTAGATACATATTTAAACTTAGTTCCAAATGCAACAGGGTAATTATTTACCTATGAAGTCCTAAGATCAGATCATTTTTCTTTTGCTAGGAGTACTAGGAGTTGTAGAAACACATCCAAGTATTTTAATGTTATCAGCTTGCCATATCTATTCACCTGTGAGGTGCTGCACCATATTTAGCAATTCCTGTCAGCTCTACGATGATATTTGTCACTGGATTGCCATTTTTGGCCTATTCCTGAATACCCTGCAGCTGCTTCTCTGAAAGAGTGAGTCATCTAAAACTGTTAAATCTGAAAGCCAGTCTCAGTTTGGCTCCCAGCAAAATCAACACATATGACAAACCATCTACACTTGTGTGGAGGTGTTCAAGGGACTTATAGTGAAACCCTAAAGTGTTGTGAGGAGGCAAAGATTCTAGAACCTGCACATTTTTTATGGTGTGGAAGCTCAGTAACTCCACTGTAATCTCTGGGGGCTAACCAGGAAAGTCTGTTGGCACCACATCATGAGCTGCAATTCAACTCTGGTGAGGCACCTATCCCTTAAAATAGACTTGATGAGCAAGAAAAATCCCATGTCCACACCCACAGCAAACTTGATGTGATCAGCGCTCAAGCTATGCCAATGTCACCATTCTATACACAGACTTCACAAAATCACAGAATATGCCAACCTGGAAGGCCCCCACAAGGATGATCGAGTCCTGATCCCTCACAGGACTAACCCAGAATCCCACTATGTGCCTGAAAGCATAGTCTAAATGCTCCTTGGACTCTGTTGGGCTTGGGGCTGTGATCAGTTCCCTGGCCATCTTGCCCCAGTGCCCAACCACTTTCTGCTGGAAGAACCCTTTTCTAATACCCAACCTAAACCTCCCCTAACACAGCTTCAGGCTACTCCCTCAGGTCCTGTCACTGGCTATCACAGAGAAGAAACCAGTGTCTGCCCTTCCTCTTCCCCTCATGGGGAAGCTGTAACTGCAGTTAGGTCTCCCCTCAGTCTCCTCCAGGCTGAACAGACCAAGTGACTGCAGCCGCTTCTCACACGGCTTCCCCTCAAGGCCTTTCACCATCCTTGTGGCCTCCTTTGGACACTCCCTATGAGCTTAAAGCCTTTCTTATATGGTGGCACACAAAACTGCCCCCAGATCTCAAGATGAGGCTGTCCCATAGCAGAGCACAGCAGGACAATCCCTTCCCTTGCCTGGCTGGTCACGCTGAACCTGATGATCCCCAGGACATAACTGGCCCTTGTGGCTCCCAGGGCACTGCTGGCTCATGTTCAACTTTCCACCAGCCAGGACCCCCAGGTCCCTTTCTCTGCAGCATTGCTTTCCAGCATCTCATTCCCCAGTCTGTCCATAAATCCAGGGCTGCCCTGTCCCATGTGCAGAATCCAGCACTTTGCCTTGTTGAATTTCTCAAGGTTGTCAATTGCCCAGTCCTCTTATTTATCAAGGTCTCTCTGCAGGGCCTTCCTGCCTTCCAGGGAATCAACACCATCTCCCAGTTTTGTAGAGCTGCTCAGTATCCCTTCCAATCCTGCATCCAAGTTATTTATGGAGATGTTGAAGAGCACAGGGCTGAGGATGGAGCCCTGTGGAACCACACTAGTGACAGGCAACCATTCTGATGTCACCCCATTCATTATGACCCTTTGTGCCTGACCTGTGAGGCAGCTGCTTTTTGAAGTTTTTGTTCTGCTACATAAAATTTTAAAATGGGGAACATCCCATGAAGTGTTTGTCCAGTTATGTGCTGGACATTTTGTCCAGAAGGATCCTGGGAGAGACAGTATTTAAAGTTTTACTGAAATCCAAAAAGATTACATCAACTGATTTCCCTTGATCAACTAGGGAGTAACCATGTCATGTAGTTATATTATACCAGAATCCAAGCCAAATTTAAGATCAAATCTCACCAAACTATGACAAAACACTACAGAGTTATGAATGCTATATACTTAAAATACTATATATGGAGACATATATATATATATGAAATTCCATACTTATGCATATGAAGCTTCTAAGGAAGGTGCCTTCTGATCAATAAAACTATTAAAAACTATTTAAATTAATTTCCAATTGATCAGTCTTTATATCATTGAGAAAATATAAAATGGAGCTCAGCAGGATATAAATTGTTCACATTAGGCAGCCTCTTAAATGCTAACAGCAAAAAAAATTGATATTTAGCTGCAGGAATTCTTTCAAACAGCAACAAGAAATAAACAGTAGCAATACATTTAGTTACACACGTATGGGAACAAAATAGCAAAGTTATACCCTGACATTTCGTCAATCATTTGCTGTAAATGGTTCATTTTTAAGATTGCCAGAGATTATCACCAATTGCCTGATGTTCAGTGCCTTCCCCGACAATGATGTTTTCAGAGGCTATTTGAATTTTGCTTGGGGAAGTCCCAGGAGGCAATTTTATTTGGTTTCAAACTTTTCTCTCCTGTAGAAAATCTGATAGGATATTTTCAGTGGTAAATGTCGATGTTCTATTATTACTTTACATATTTCAGGTTTATAACTGAACTACTGAGTAGCATTAGACTATTTTGTGTGTTTCCAGCTATTCCAATTCTTTGCTTCATAAACTTCTGAAAATAATAAAATCTTGTTTTGATGGAGCAGCTTCTAAACATGACCACAAGGTAAAATAACAAAAGCAAACCTTCAGGCTGTTTATGTAAGCACTAAGGGAGTGATCACAAAGTAAAATGAAGATGTGTCAGGAGTATATCAATCAGTGGCAACATTTCGTAATTAATTAATTAATTAAAAATATTAAAGAAAAACGAAATAGTTAAAATGTATATTTCAAGGTACCCAGTGGACACCACACTTTTCTTTCTCCCCTACACTTCATCTCTTTTCCTCCCCTCTGAAAATTCAAATTTCAAAATGATTTTGTCATTAGGCTTTTTTAATTATACAAGAAAAGAGCTAGGCAGCCAAAGATAAGCTCAACATTTATGTATTCAAATCTGCATTTTGCAGCCATTTCTGCTCTTTTGGCGTTGCTGCTGTTCACCAGTTCCTGTTCTTCCTAAAATGAATTGCAGAGCCTTCCTGCAGCCTGGAACCGGTCAGGACTGATGAATGTCCCCTTGAGGTCTAGATGTGGTCAGAGACACATTCTCTCCTAGGAGATTCTTGCTGCAGAATAGTGGAGTATGATTCACCAAGTATTGAAAATTTATAAGAATTACTAAGATGATTAGGGGCCTGGAGAATCTCTCTTACCAGGAGAGACTGAAGGAGCTGGTTTTGTTTAATCTGGAGAAGACTGAGAGAGGATCTCATTAATGCATACAAATGCCTCACATGTGAGTGCCAAGAGGATGGTGCTTTTTTCAATGGTGCCCGGTTAACAGGATGAGAAGCAAAGGCCAGAAACTAAAACCCAGGAAGTTCCACCTCAACATGAGGAAGAACTTGTTTACATTGAGGGTGGCAGAGCACTGGAACAGGCTGCCCAAGGAGGTTGTGGATCTCCCTCTGGAGATATTCAAAACCCACCCAGACACATTCCTGCGTCACCAGCTTTAAGTGACCCTGCCTCAGCAGAGATTTGGATAGGATTATCTCCAGAAGTCCCTGCCAACAGTTCTGTCACTCTGTGAAGAAATGTTTTTAAAAACTCATGGTATCTCAATATTTACTTGTGGGAGAGCTGCATCAATGGCATCTGTCAGAACACCACGGGCTCCCTGTCACCCAGGACCATGGAGGGCTCCCCATGCTGGGGACAGCAGGGCAGGGCCTGCAGCCAGACAGGAGTAGGGCAGGATAAGAGGGCAACCCCAGCATCAGGCATGTCTCTGGGGCCAGGGACAGGAATGCTCTGAGGCCGGGCAGGGCTGTGGGGAGCTGGAGGACAGCCCTGCTGCAGCACCCCGGGACAGGGGCTGGTGTGGGGTGCCCAGACCTGGGCAGGGAATGGGAGCCCTGGGCAGGGGATGGGGAGCCCTGGGCAGGGAATGGTCTCTTTTGCACGGCCTTCGTTGGCACAGGCAAGACTGGGGGTGTCCTCAGGGCCCTGACACCACAGGGTATTATTTACATAGGTTTAGGCCAAGGATTAGATCACGAGGCATAGCCTCTCCTAAGACGAGTGTTTGGTGACCAGTGGGAAGCAGTGTGTCCAAATTAGATTTGCTGGTGAATGTTTGGGCTGTTTTCAGAGGGCTGGTACTGAGTAAGGCTGATTTGATGTTTTCTCTTTTGCACGGCCTTCTTTCCTCACTACTGCGCTGATGACAGAGCCAGCTCTAGGCATGAGAACAGTGTTTCTACTGTTCTAGTGCGTCTGAGGGGGCAGATTGCTCCAGCCAGCAAAACACATGGCCCTGTAGGATGGCTGGTGAGTCTGAGGAAGATACATGTACAAAAGCAGGTATGGCTGGGGAAGATGGGCAGAAATGCAGAGGAAATCTTCCTAAGAGCACCAGTCCTAAGACTTCCAGGACTACCCTTTCCTGGGTATGACAGTCCATAAGCAAAGCCCAGCTTGCCAGGGCTTTTCCTCCTTGCTCCCCAGCCAATGTCATAGAATCCAAGCTTCACCAGATGGATGGGGTTGGAAGGGACCTTTGAATATCCCATAGTCCTACTCCCCTACCATGGCCTGGGACACATACCACTAGGCTCAAAGCCCCATCCAGCCTGGCACTGAGCACTACTGGTGCTGGGTCCCTGTAAGTAGTAGTGCTGCCTGGCACAGATTCAGTTCTGGCTCTGGGTTGGCCTATTCATGACTGCAAGGTTTATTTATTAACTCATCTTGCTGGTGAAGTGTGAAGGTATCGGAATTGCTCCAAACTTATGTTCTCCTACAGACCATTAAAATGCCCACCTTAGTAAGTAGCATGATGCAACAGCAAAAATTTACAAAGAGAAACAGGTTGGCTCCACCATGAGATAGAAAATTATCCAACTGGATAGATTCTGAACAAACTACTGAGTATGGACTTTTATAAAAGGAGTAAGAAGAAAACATACAGGAAAAACAAAGAAAATTTAATGTCTGAAGAGACTTTAGTGCTAATTTTGCATTCATTTTTCAACAAGACTCCTACTGGGTCTTGAACATATCCTGTATCCTCATCTCTTTTGAAATTATGTTTGCAAGCATGAAATCTACTACAGTGAAGGTGTCAAGTAAAGAGAGCAGTGCCTCCTTATGTGCCATGTGATAGTTTACATGCAGCTCAGAGAGGGAAGATATTCTCCCATTTTTCAGTGAAATTTTTATTCTGGTTCAAGAGGTCTATCCAACTTTTAAAAACAGTTGAGCTCCTTTCAATTCACTCTTCCTCTCAACTTTATACTTATATATAATAACATGTTTTCCTATCAAGACTGATGGAATTTCAGAGCACTCAGTGTTGGGTTTTTTCCTAAATAAATGAAAGTGTTAAGCTGTGGGAGCATTTTGTCAGATAGGTGTGTCACCTTGTGGTTCTGTCAGACACCGGAGTTATAGAATAATGTAGATCAACAGTGCAGAAATCAGAAGTGGAGGATAGCACTTTTACAGTTTGGTTTATTACAATAATTTTATATTATTACCATTGAAATAGAAAAGAAACAAGTGGCTATTCTAGGAATCTTTTCTAATTGCTAAAGAGCTGGGAGAATTTTACAAAGACAGAAAAGCTTTCCACAGATAAGCATCCAAATTTTTTATATAGTTTGGCTGAACTACAGCAGTGTACCATGATAGTTTTCACAGACCTCTCTCCTCCTGAGGTTCCTAGGAAGGTTCCCAGGCACAGTTCCATAATAGTGTGTGACTTTATGCACAAAGTTAAGCATCTGTTAATTAATGTGGGATTGCCTTTATCACAGAAGATTTCCAGGAATTTCCTAACAAGATAAATTGAAGGCAAAACAGCACAAAGAAATAACTGAGATTAACTGAGAAGATCAAGAAAGAAAACTGCTGATTGAGACTGCTTGTGCTGCAATAAACTTATTTTGTTAACTGCAGAAATAAGATTACCATCATTCAGACACAAAACACAAGCATGCATTGACAATCTGCCTTAGTTTTCCTCAATGTAACCTTTTGTACATTATCATTTTCAGCTTAAAATTACCTGAACCAGAGGCCCCAAATGCAGCCACCCTCCTGAATGCTTTTATCAGAGGGAACAGGTTAGAGGTTAAAATATTTCTAGCAACATTAGTTTTCACGCAATTGCTCAGAGCAAATTTTTAATGCTCCCACTTTTCCTAAAGAGAAATAGGTTACTGCATGCAAGACCTTTCCCCCCAACTTTTATACACATTAAGTAAAAGCCAATGTTCCCAATTTTAAAAATTTGTGTAGCAGAACACAAACTCCAAAAAGTCTACAGTCTAATCAAAAAAACCCAAAGATTATTTTCAGAAGAATACTTCAAAATATTAAGAACTAACCAGAACTCATGGCTTTTCAAAGTCCTTGCCTGAAAAAGACAGTATCTGTATATTTTATATAGATACAAAAAGGAAAGGGAATTGTAATGTAAGAAGAGAGTCTGCTGAGAGGAAGGGACAGGTTGTTCTCAGCAGGCTTGAATATGAACAAACTCACAGGCAAGCTTTGAACCTTACCTGGTAATTGGTGTTGATATAAGAAGAGTGACTGTGTGCAAGAAAGGAAGACAATGCCCCTGTCCCTGAGGCATGCACTTCAAACCTGATTGAGAGAAATTTTTCCCTTGCTACAATCACTTCTACTTCAGTGAAACTCCAGCATAACAAGCATTTTATATGCACTGTAGAGGGACCAGAATACTAATTTCTAAATGGAAAATGATAAACATCTTCCTCTGTTTAGGCTTGTGGCTATGACAGGGAAGGCAGGCATGGAAGGAACTCCAAATAGAAATGCCTCTGCAGAGATGAAGGCATTCACAATCCAGTAAATACACAAGTCTTTTACAACAAATAAATCCCAAACAACATTTTTTCTGGTACCAGAACATTCATTCACAGAAAGATCTTTTAAAAATCATCACATTTGATTTTGCTTCTGGATAGTTGAAAAGTTATTACATCCCAAAAGGCAGAACATATTTGAATAATAAACTCCTTACTATAACAAGATGATTATGTATAAATATTTGCCTATTACAACAGTGTGCTTGAACTATTGCATCTTTAAAATTGTATTAGCTATCCACATATGTCAAACTGGAAGTGAGATTAATATAAGCAAGTGTCTCATTAACTTCCCTTCCTGCATTGGGAAAATGAGCCATGAACAAATTTCAGAAGTTATGAGGGTTAATTTGGATAAGCAGAAAAAGTGTTGATGTTTGCCTGATTTATCTTGAGTCTGAACCATAAACCTCATAAGCCTGAAACTCTGCTTAATTCAGCAAGGTTTTCCTGATTTTGTAGCTCAGACAAAAATGAAGGGGAATTCATGGCATTCTTGTGCCTCAGGCAGGGGATGTACAGGTCTGGCAAGTCTGGGTTTTTTGTAAAAGAGGTTTTTTATCAGCAGGAGTCACTTTTCTGCCTTGTTGGTGCTCAGGACAGAAAATCACATTTTTAGTGAGCCATTTTTTAATTTTTAGAATGGTGGTATCATGAGTGATATCTCTTTTCCCTGACTATTTTGAAAGCCACAATCAAATGACAGACAAGGAAGAGCTGCTAAGGGTCGTCTTTTGGATGTTATATAATGACTGTTCCCCATTGTCTCAAAAAGTTAATCTTGCACACCTCAGGTTACTAACAGACATAAGTTTCTCCTCCTTCTCACCACCTACACTGGCATGTTGACCATGAGACACATTGGTAATTCTATGTGAGCATGCTGTCCTTGCTTTCATCTAGTGTCAGGGGGTCAAAAGATGGTTGGGCAAGGCACTGCAGGAACCAATCCCTTCAGTTTCGGGAGGGAAAAGATGACTTTTAGCTCTGACCCTGAGAGAGGGAAGAAGGAAGACCCTCCTTTTGGGACACATGCTGGAGGAATGGATGATGGCAACAGCAGGAAGCAAAATGATGAATGCAAAATTCACGAGACAGAACTGCAGCACAGCTACAGCACAGTGGGGGCAATGGACAAGACACAGTTCAGGAACTGGCTGTACTTTCAGACTGTGAAACCAGAATCTTCTGATCCCCCTCAGCATTCCAGCAATCATAGGAATTTTTCTCTGTCTTTGTTTCCAGAGGCATTCAAGACTGTTTCTATTATATTGTGTATGATCCCTATAGATCATGATCAGTTCTGAACTGAAATACACTAATAAAATCACCACTGACAATTTAAAGACACCAAAGTTTTATCAGCTGCAGTAAGAAGAAATCTGTCCAGCTAAGTCTGTAAGGTTATGTTAGTGCTAAAATAGATTGCAGACTTACAGACTGTTAAAGAAAAAGGGGTTGTCTTCAAGACACTGTTTTTTCCTCAGAAGAAGCTCTTCACCACAGAACCACATCTACTGGCAAAGGACAACTGGGAAGCAGTCACTTCTGATTGATTTACCTGAATTTATACAAGTAATAACAGTTTCTCACAGAGTGAGCTTTGCATCTGGCATTCAATTCTGCCCTGGAAGCACCCTTACATCTGTTCCAGGCTTGGTAACTTTTTTGAAAATTATGTAAAATGTATTTGACAGAAACCACTACTTCCATTTAAAGTCAGCAGCAGTCCATTCACTTCATGCCCATATATACAAGGATCGTTAGCACACAAGTGACAGAGCAAATAAAATTATCTATAAAATTCAATCTTAAATGGATAGTAATTATTTAAGATGTCCCAGGGCACTTTGTGGGCAATAAGCAAAAAATGAAATATCATTGCTTCCTAAGGCATACATTTAAATTCCAGTATCTTGTCTTAAAACAAATAAACTAACCAAGCAACCAACCAGAGAAAAAATATCTGCTGAAAGGCAAATACAGATCCCTCTGCCTTCCTATCAAGATGACAGTAAGACTTAAATGAAGAAGGTTCATCTCTTTTTGAGTGGAATTTAGTGTTTTTCTACCAGGTTATACATAAAAGCTTGCACTTGAATGAACATACACTTTTCATCTTCATGATGAGTTATGCAGAAAGAAAAGACAGATTGTGCATATGTCTTTCCTTAACAAAATTTTATATTTACATGAATCTGTTCATGGCTTATGCCATTTCTTTCAGATGTCTTCAGTTAAACAGTCCTGTTTTCTCTTCATTCCTTTTGCAAATTAGGCTGTCACTAGGTCATGCCTTGCTGTTTAGTTATTTTTAGCCTTTCCATTACACCTGGAGATGTTTGCAGCTAAAGTGCTGCCATCTGGAGTTGTTAATGGCATGCTGGTGGAAGTGTAATCACTGCATGACTTTGTTCTGCACTTCCCCAGGGTGCAGAAAAATGTGATACACATTTAATTTATGTTAGTTTGGGCTTACAGCTGCTCATCATCAAGTGTGATAATATACACAATTTGGTGTTCTCCTTCAATATCTTGCCATCAAAAATTCCTTTGACATATGAACAGTTCCTACCATAACCAAAATATACCTGTACACACTAGAAATAGCTTTAGGTGAAACACGTTTAATTTTTCTAGGAATTACAAATCTAGGAGCCTTAGAAATCAAGATGCAATTATATTCATCTTAGTAGGAGGTTCCTCTCTTGTTTCTATTGCCACTGATTTTGGGATAGCAATTTATCTCTGCTTTTCACTCACTTTAAGCCACAGAAAGGAGATTTTATCTGCATTATCTGATTTGTCTCTGTTATGTGATAGCAGAAGATGATGTATTACTGTCTTAGCTATAGCAATTTATAAACCAAAAACCTAAATCCTGCCTTCCAGCCAGGGGCTGTTTAGGCTTGGGAAAGGACATTAATATGTAGGTGCTTCGCTGTTTCATTCGTTGTTGTTTGTGGCTTTTTTAAACTACAACATTTTACCTGGGAACAATCAAAATCGCTCATATTCAAAACAAATTGAATCTTTTTTCCATATTAACACATTATTCTGTCTCAAAGGAGACTTGGCTTCCTAACTGGAAAAAAATTGAAGTCTGAATTACAGAAGAGGAAACACAAAGAGCTTTAATAGGCATGTAACTGCATAATTCACAGAAGATGAAACAACACATGCAGCATGGAACATGGAACCTGTTGTACAGAAGACTTTGAGCTGCTGAGCAGCATTACCAGTCACAGCTCTTGGCATTGCTCAGATGTATTCTTCCTAAGCTTCTCACTTTGGCAAAAACATCATTGATTTTCACTTAAAGGCTTGACTTTATTCCACAGACTGTACTCACCAAAGATGTACCCCTAGCTTGGGCTCCATCCTCACAAGTTCTCTCCTTGGGCACCAAGCACCCCAAAATGCAGGTCAAGCCAGAGACAAGACTCACTCACTGTCAATCTTACGTGGGAGGTCTGCAGTGACTCTTCTCTCATGAAGTCTTGCAAAGAACCCAGAGGTGGGAGGATTTGCTTGAGTGTAAATTAATACCAGGTATGGGGAAAGCTGATGTTTTACAGACTGGAAGGAGCCTTCTCATCCCAGATAGGAAGCAGGAGGGTTTTTCTGAGTTAACACACTCACACAGATCCTCTCTCACATTAGTGCTGCCCAAGCAGCCCTGATGAGGCTGGGGCCTCCCTTTCAGCGCCACAGAGGCATCCAGCCCTCAGTGATTTCAGTCTCTACCCTTAGGAGGAAATGCCACCCAGGGGGTTACGAGACATCTTTTTCTCCCCCCTCACACAAAGTATATTCATTTGAGAAACACCACAATGTAAAGGCAGCACTGAAATGAAATCCCAATGCTTCAGTCTCAGGCCAAAAAATAGAAAACTTGGCTGAAATTAGACAGTTTTGAAAAGCAGGGCATGTGGTTAGGCAGCCAAGCTGGAAAATTTTGACTTTTATAGTAAATGTACGTTTGACAAATAACAATTTGAGAATTTTACTTCTTGTATAACCTGCATGTTTGAGTCACAAAACTCTAAATATCAACCAATCTGAGGAACTGAGAATAGTGGACGTGTGGATGAAGGGGTATGTAAATGTTTCTAGATACCATGTTTATGCAGTTGCAAATTTCCATATTGCATTGCAGCAAAAAGACTGTAATTTGTCACAGTCACACAAAACAAATTTGGAAAGCTGTCTTGGCAGTATTTTTCCTAAACAAACTTCTAGTATCTCTCAAATCCGTTCTATATTTTCCATATTTACCCAAATGCTCTAAGGTTTTGTTTCTAGTTCTATGTTCCTTGTGTATTTTTTTTAAATTACATCCTATATACAAGATGAGAATATACGTGAAGAAAACAGAAAAAAACACTAATTTTTGGAAACAGAGGTTGCTTCATTCAGATTGGTGGGAGGATAAAGGCTACTCTGAAGATCCTGTTGTCCATTGAGATGAAGGTGTTGAAAATGCAAGTGAAAATGTGTTAATGTTAATATTAATATTCTGCCAAGAGATAAACAAAGAAACTGATTTTTATATTAGAGGACCTTACATCAGAAGGATGCCTGGAATGGACATGTGGAGGGAACCTTTATCTTTATATGTGGTTCAATATTTACTCACCATAGTTTAAAAAAAAAAAAAAAAAAAAAAAAAAAAAAAAAAAAAAAAAAAAAAAAAAAAAAAAAAGGGGAAAGACAGAAAAAAATAGAGAGGAGAATTTTGGAGGCTGTTCCTGTTACTAGAGTAGCAAGTTCTGAGGTGATGGAAAGAAACATCTCTGGCTGAACTTTATTTTCCACATTGGCAAAACATACATCTGGAAGTCTACTATCTTTGGACAGCAGCTGGTGTGCTTTGTACTCCAGGCTGAAAGAAAAGAAATGAAATGCTTCTGTCTGTGAAAAAAAAGCAGGTACAGCCTCTTAACAGAATACGCCAGGACAAGAAGATTGTGTTATATGACCAGTCACAAACTTTGGCTTTATAAGTTCAATATGAAAACTTCTAGTTTGTTTCTACTGTATTCCTAGGTTTGTATTCTTGAAGGAGGGAAACCTATAGATTCCCTTCCAGGCATGATTTTGGGCCAAATTTGTCATAAGTGAATTCTCAGCAGAATTATTCTCCAGTGTGATCATATTGTTCACATGAACAGGAGGGCAGTGCAAACACTATGGTTTTACTAAAGTTTCTTAAATAGAATTTTTTTTAAAAAAGTGCAAGGAGGCAGTGTAAGATGCCAAATTGCTTCTCCCATCCCTTAAAAAAACCAGGAAAAATTTTTATATGCCAGGTGGAAACAATGACCTTGTGAGAACTATTTACTAATATAAGCCATCAGAGGATAGAGTATTCATAATAATTGGGAACTTAATTAGGTATCTGGAAGTGCTTAAGCAACTAATTTATTTTAAAAAAAAATCAACTAGGGTCACCTCTCCAATGAAATAAGTGATAACAATCTTTTCTTTAATGTGTATTCAAAACAAAAGTCTGAGTATCATTTCACTTTAAAAGAATGTTTTGACAGAGAAGGATTTTCTTTTGGGCTAATTTATTTCAAGGTTTCAACTATTGTTGATTCTAAAGAAAATAAAGGAATGTCTCCTCAAATAGTCTTCAGAAAAGAAAAATCTAAATTGATGAAAATACTTTTTAAGCTTCCTTGAAAAAAGAAAGACTAATATATCTCAGGGTATGGGATGCAGGTGCCCAGGTAATGTCAGGAACAACTTTAAGGAGCATCCAGGCCTTTCCCATGCCAGGCACAGCAGCTTCCAGGCAGGAATTAAAGACTGAATTTGAACCTGGAAAAGGCTGGGGAGAGGGCAAGTGTTTTAATTTTGTATTTGTTTCTCATTACCCAAATCTACTTTAATTGTCGACAAATCAAATTAATTTCCCTGCAGTAAAGTCAGTTTTGGCTGTGATGATAACTGGAGAAAGCTTCCTGTCCTTATATCCACCCAGAAGCTTTTTCATCTAATTTCCTACCCCTGTCCTGTTGAGCAAGTGTTGGGGGTTAAGTTTGTTCCTTTTTTACTTAGAGAATTTT
>VYXD01002321.1:2209602-2290802 GCA_013397195.1 Hylia prasina
GGTTTGTTAGCATTGTTATAAATACTAGTAAAGAACTGTTGTCCCTACCCCATAACTCTGCCTGAAAGCCCCTTTAATTTCCTAAATTATAATAATTTGGAGGGAGGGGATTTGAATTCTACATTCCCTAAGGAGGTCTTGCCCCTCCTCAGCAGATACCTGTCTTTCAAACCAAGACAGCAAGGGAGGGAGGGAGTGGCTGGGTGGGCACCAGGTGCTGGCCGAGGCACCGTGACCCAGCAGACTCCGGGTGGAGGAGCCAAAAATCACCTCTTGCTGTCACCTCCCAGCTCCCATCCTATCACACCACACCACAGGTATGTCTTATCCTGCTAATGCAGGCTTTGGTCACAGCAAGCAGCATAAGCCAGTCCTACAGCTGGGCACTTCCAAGGAAAGCAAATTCCACATTATTATCAAGAAACAGCTAGCTTTTATTTCTGCACCATGAGTAAAACTGATAAGATGAACTTTTTTAAACCACACAGAGGTCAGTACAGCAGGTTAAAATTCAAGGCTTGTTTTACAAAGTTAGTGAGATACAGAAAAAAAATCACTACTATGATACAAAAGAAGCAGCCTTTTCTACAAATAACTATCATTACAAATTCTATAAACCACCAAATGGGGAACACGAAGCCTTCTACTTCCAGGCATGTGAGCTAACCTTAGTAAATGGACAAAAGGGTACAATTTCATTTGGGTCTAAGATATGTGTATATGCTACTACTATATAGTAGCAAATAAAAAATAAAACTACTTCAAAAACCTTTGCAACCCACAATCCTTTTGAGTTACGTTACATACCTTGGGGGAGCCCTAAGCTTTAACAGCAGAAGGACATTCATTGAAACATGAGCAGAAACTGAGCAAGGTCAGCAAGGCAAGGTAGATGGTAGATGTCTTAATTAGTAGGGAAAAAATGTATTTTCTTCAGGAGAGGTTCTGTTTATATCTGGGTTATTTTATCTGAGTGTTTGCATTCTTCTTCAGCTTAAACCACATTATTTCTCTTTTTAAGGCTGCTTAATCCAATTTCCTCTTGAAATAATTTCTATTTATTGGCAATGCATACAGTTTGCTACAGTATTCCCTTATGTGAGCTCAAATGCTTCACTTCAATTCCTTGTCTACAAGTTTCCAAGTCTACTTGTCAACTTTATGGTATGTGACCTCATATTTTTGAAGCAACTAGTCTTAAACCATGGAGAGGTATCAATCTATAGCATTTCTTCAGTATATTTCATACCACTGTGAGATGCCCTCTTAGCCTCAATTTATCTATGCTGTCTAATATACTACAGCCTGTAGCTAGGTCTGTCTAATCTGTCTTCATAACTCATATTCTCACAGTCCTAAGCACTTATACAATTCTTCACTGCAGCTTCTTCAATCTTGACAGCAGGTTTTTCAATATGGGAAAGAATTTGCTCACAGCTTTTAGAAGATGGGTAAAACTCAAATTACATTATTATAGATTTTATCATAAACTATAGACTCATTGGAAATTGTTTGAATGACTCCATTTTTTGCATATTGTTACAAAATTTAATAAAGATAAAACTATGAGTGTTCATTTGATAGTATCTTTCAAGCATTTAAAGGAAAGTAAGGAACTTATAATTACTGCAAGCAATGATTTCTTCACTAAACACAATCAAGTGGATTTTTTCAAGTGGATTTTACTCTATGTGGTATCCATTTGGGAATTTGCTCCAAAAAATCTTGCAAAATATACATATATATGACAGTATGAAACTCCTAGAAAATTGATTCATTTGTATTTCCAAGGATAGTAATGTCAGTTTTCCCACACATTCATAACCACTGCTTAGAGGCTTGACTTAATTCCACAGACTGTACTCACCAAAGAATGTACCCCTAGCTTGGGCTAGTTTTCCCACACATTTATAACCACTTTATGAAACCACAGGGTTTCATAAAAGTATATACTTCTAAGGACAGACATGGGAAAGTTCAGGCTTTATTTGTGTGGATCAAACAGCACTGAAAGCACATCTGCACGCAGAAATGCAGTACAGCACTGAACTTGTAGTGATATGGCATTCACCCTGTGGGGAGATCCAGCGAGGCACAATCCCAGATCCAGGGTATAACCACTCTAAAGGGATCCAATAGCATTTCCTCTGTAATTATTAACAGAAACACCTGCTCTACCACATTCGTCTGGGAAGATTTATGGACACTGGGAAGCCTCAGTTGTGGGTAAGGTGAAGTCATTTTATCTTGCATTCTTTAACTAGTAGCTCATTTTACACAGAGAGAATCACAACAAAACCAGACCCATCCATCCTTCCATCACCAAAGAAACACTTCCACTCAAATTGAAAAATTCCAGCACCATCTTCTTGGAATACTTATTACCAGCATTGCTTTCAGCCATTTTTGCACATACCATTACACACACATAAAAAGGTGAACAATCACTTTTAAAAGATTCACACGCAAGAAAATAGTGCAGAATGTTTAAGTGAATCAGAAGATCCAAACCTGCATTTTATAGGTTGCAAAAATATTTTGTGTGAAAAATACACTGTCACCCTCATTTGGCACTTTGGCCACTGTTACACTGAGAAAAAAAATCTGGGATTTACTGCAAAATGCAGTAACTGCGAAACAAGTTTATAAAAGTACATCATTAAAATGAAGCATTTTAATATTTAATCATATTTCATCACTACTATTGTTTGATTTTTTGTAGAAACTCCCAGAAGGACAGGGTCTGAACTGATTCCTTGACTGGATTCCCAATAAAGTCAAAAAAATAACCAGAAAGAGATTAGTTAATGGAAGAAAAATCACAAGCAGAAAGAAACAGAGCAAGGAAGATTTGGAACCTTGGTTACATGCATAAAACTGATGTTACCTGAGGCACCACTGGACAGCCCCATATATCACAGAAATCTTACATCTATTTCAGACAGTGGGTTATTATTCCTACAGAACAGAATGCTGTCTTGCCTGAGCTTTGCAGCCTCGTGGATGTTCTTTTCAGTGACAATGAAATTGCATGTAATCTCTTCTGATTACACCAAAATTGCTAGGATTTGCAAAGAACACATTTGAGTTCATACATCCAAAAAGTAAATCAAGCTTATAATTTAGGCAACATAACTTTTGTAGATCTGACATCATACCATTCTGACTGAAAGATTTAAGTCTGATAAAGGTTTAAGGAGGCTATTTTTGGATCTGTCAATAAAAGATAGTTTCCCAAGGAATCGTGATATTTATGTGGAGGGAGAATATCGGTTCTGCCTGCACAGATAGGAATGTTCACCCTTTATCTGTAAATGTGACATTTTCTACTATGCATTTTGAAATAAGGATTGTTCAGCAGTGTCAGACTTCCACAGCCATGATGTGTTGCATGAATATAACTAAGCAAGGGATCCTGTGCATCCAGTCAAAGCTTCATTGAACTACAACAGTACAATACAGCAATAATTACCAGACAGTTCAGAAAGAGACCTAAATAGGTAACTACCATCATCATAAAAAGGGATGGAGGTACTGAAAAGATTACAGTGACAAATCTACTACTTGCATTTTTAGCTTAAAGCAATCTTTCAATGCTGAATTATCACCCAAGAAAATGAAGAAATGCCTTTCTTCCATTCAGCATAAAGTCTGTTTCTGCAACACCTCCTTTTGACTTCAGAGGTGATTCACTAGGATTTCCAGACCTGGATGGTTAAACAATCCAAAAAATCTCTTGGGTTTGGGGTTTTTTTAATTAAGTATTATTAAACAAAACACTAATTCAATTAATTTTCTTGGGAGATACAAAATCAAATAGCAATCAGAATACCTTTAAATCCCTCTTTGCTGATCCACAGTGCTAAATGAAATGAGAGAATGGCTTTTGTTACCACAGTGTTAAATGAAATGAGAGAATGGCTTCTGTATTACTACATCATAGCAGTTTCTTTGTGTGGTTTTACACAGGTTTTGAACACCTGGTTTGGCAGCTTTATTCGAACAAAAATTCAGATCTAACCTTGCAGAGATGGGAGGAGAAGGGGATTTTAGGATTCAAACAGAAAAAATTCTCATGGAGGACAGGAAGATTTGTGTTCCGAGTTCCCTACAAGAGTGTTAAATTTATGTCTTCTCACCATCAGGACACCCTTTAAAATTCCTACCTGCTAACAAAAAGGTGAGGTCAGCGGCAGTAAGTAAAAACAACTAATATCCAGCTAGAGAGAATCAAACAGACCAGAAATCAATTTGCAGAATCTTGGCTGACAGCAAAAAAAATGTACATCTTTCCTGAGTTTCCTAGTTTAAATTCTCTGTCATTGTATCACACACAAAGTCCTGCAGCAGCTGACTTCATTAGTCTCCTTGTCCTCCCCAAAGCATTAAGGACCAAACCCCATAAGCATGGCTGTCCTCACATGTTAGCCTCTACTCATTGGAATCTATGCCCACAGGCATGGAACAGTTCCCTTCCTTCCTCTCTAGTCATGGACTGAGTTTTACCTGTGGGGGAGATAAGGGCCATGCCCTGGGACTCTGTGACTGTTTCCTCTTCCACAATATTCATTTAGAGGCAAGTGGGAGTTGGAGTGGAAGCAAGACATGAGAGATGGGCACTTTCATAGGTTTGAGTTGTTCCTGCAGCTCAGCAGGACACGAGAGCAGCAGTTTGGCAATGTATTGCCATTATATTTGCTCTCCCCTGTTTCCCCATTCAGAGGGGGAAATTCAGCCCAATCCTTTCTGGCTATGAAGAATTTTGCTTAACCAGAGTGGATTTGCTGCTTCAGTCACATCAGACAGAGACTTTTAAAAGAAAAAAACTCCATTCTCTAATATGTTCTGCACCTTCACTGTCATGCTCAAACTTGAAGCTTGAGATTTTCTGTATAATCAATCCACTTGTTAGCAAGATCTTAATCACTGCATGTGATTAGGATCTGGACTTAGATTACACCCCAAATCTAGAACAGGAGCAGCAAAAAGCCTCCTCATACTAATGCTACTCTTATATACCATGGTCCGGATCTTCTCATCCTAGAATAACATACATGTAGCGTTCTTCATCACAAAACAAAGGAAAGAAATTAATGAAACAGTCTACTGGCTTCTAAACCTTCAGTGCAGTTTAAGCATTGCCTGCTTTGCAAGTTACCACCTAGTCAGGTTGATTTTTAACATATAAAACTTTAAACTTTACATATTGTATTTTTTTATTCGTTCTTTTATTTATTTTAAACTTTGTTCTTTCAGGGTGTGGTGTTCTTTCAGGTTTTTGGCTGTTTTGCTTTCTGCTGCCCTTTCTTTCCTTTCCAACATAGTCTTTTAAATAGTCTAGCAAGGTTTTGTTTTTTGTTTTTTTAAAAAAAATATTTACTGTGTATCTGTCTACAGCAAAGACCCACAAATGTACTTCCCATAGAAATAAGTGGACAAAGGCATATAAACTCCCTTGTGACTTTTGCCCCCAAGGCTTGGTGGCACCACCTACAAACTGTGTTTAGAACACACTTATTATTTTAAGAAACAGTCTTGTCCCCAGAGCTCATCATCTGATTAGAAAAAACAGCAGGAGGACAAGGTAAGGTTTATTCCCATTAGCAGATGAGAATAGAGCCATGGTTTCATTATCTAAGGTGATCCCAAAAATCCGTGTTAGAAGCACAAGTCAAGATCATTTCTTCAGACTCGGCATCCAAGCAATGTCCAGCCTCCATATAAGATGTTTTTCTCCTTAGCTGCAGTAATTCCTACTCTAGCTCAAGTTTTGTTTATCTAAATAAGCACAGTGAACAAGTCATTCTGATCACATGAGCCAAGTTACAACCACTTCTAAGCTGGACCAATGCACGCAAATATGGAGTGAGGAGGAGGCACAGGTCCTTCTCTTGGACGTGGCCTCTTTCTTTGTAGGGGGCCACACAAGGCCAGCAGAACAAATGTCCTGAGCATGAGAACATGATTCCTGATGCCTGTGGCTGGAACTGCTAGTTACAGTTCACATGTCCAGCAGATGTTTATGAGCTCCATCAAACTGTTCCACAAGTCCTGCATGAAGGAGTTATAAATTGAAACTTTCTGCCTTAGTGGCTGCAAAGATCATAAAGGCTCCTCCTAGCATGACAATTTCAAGCTGAAACAGGGAAGCTCTTACCACTTCTTTGGTTCCTCTTTACTGCATCTCTTTGCACAGAACTTTGCAAGTGTTACTATCCCACATTTGGATAATGAGATTAATGAGAGCTGAGCTCCAGAAAGTTCTTTATTAGGCATTTTTGTAATGAACTGTAATAAGTACTGTGCCTTTTGTGACCTACAACAGCCATTTATTTGTGAGTCAGGCTGTGAAAAGGTGTCTCAGCTGACCAATACTGTGACAGTAGAAATACCTGGAACATAGTAATATGTGACAATTGTTTTACCAACATAAATTATCTTTGTTCTATTATACTTATTTACAGTATAGTTTTGCCACTGAATCTGAAATGGGAGCATTGCAGCTACAGTATATCAGTATTCTCACACTGGTGTAGCACAAAAAAACAATTCTGGAAGCTTTAATTAATTCTAAACAATCAGCTAGGAACCTTTCTTCTTCAGCACACAAGCAAATTCCCAATGACAGAACAGCGCAACCAGCATATTTACGTAAGGATTACTTCTTCCCAGAAGATGTAAAATGTGTTTTTGACCAGACAAGAGTGTTATTGTTCTGCAGTATACACAGAATCTTATTAGCCTGGCTGAGAAGATAAAAGGAATGGCATTAGCGCGGTTAGTGAATTTTAATAGAAAGCCTATATATGTACTGACTCTTGGTGAAATGAAGTAAAAGCAGGATTTTTTTTTTACCATGATGAGACAGAAGACAATTAGAGGAGTCATTCCAAAACAAGATACAATTTTATCAACTGAGTAAAGTCCTATCTTGATAGGCCTTTACTTCCTTTCTGATTTTGCCCTATACACAGTGAATGAGCTTATGACTGATTCAAATGAGACAATAATCAGGAACCTCACTACTGCTCAGTCATTTTGTCCTCCCTACTGAGACCATAACCTCTGTCCCTATGTCAGCAGCTTCCTCAGATGCCATTTAAAAATCCTCTTCACACGAAGGTGTTTCTTCTTTCTCCCTTATGCTTTCTCTGCTCTTCCTTAAACAGTTTTTGTCTGATCTTGGTTGAACAGGACTATTCTGCTGAAGGTAAGTGAAGTAAAGCCCACACACATTGACATGACTCCATCCCAAAGTATATACTGAAAACAAAGAGGGACAGCAAGTTGCTATTACTGAGAGATGACACGTAAAAAAAAGCCCTACAAGGAGATCAGTATTAGCATATTACTATTTGGTAAGAGAGGACAAGAAGCAACATCTTTCAGGTCATACTTGTGAGAAAGAAGATTCTGTGCTCAGTTCATCACTAGCACATGACTCCAAAACAAATTGATTATTGCTTCATTTTCTGCCTCACTCTAATATTCTGTCAATTTTTGCTGATGTGAGCATTCACTTTAGTCCCTTTGCATTTACTTGTAATTTGATGTCCAGTGCTGATGTAAATCTCTCACCTTCTTTTCTCCCTTCAGACTGCACTAAGCTTCTTTTATTCTTCTCATGCCACGCCTTTAACAGTTTATGATTCACAGGATGTTTCTCCTACAACCTTCTAGGCTACGCTTTTCCTATGAAATATTTACACAAGCTTACTGAACATGGGAACAACCATTGCAGCACTTTCCCCAGTTTCTTTGATTCATTACTGGGGATAATCAAACAATTTTACTTCCATTAAAAATCAGACATTACATATAAGCAACTGATGTCAGAAAGTAAAACTTCTAATAGACTTGGGTTAACTAACAGAGAAAAGTATGTACCTATAGCACAGCAATAATTAAATGAGGAATTACAGTAATTTAAGTGATGTTTTATAGCAGAAATTTCATTTGCATTAGTTATAATTCTTAATCAGGTCTCAGAAATACAAACTTAATCCCAGCCGTTTGAATCTTCAGGTTAATGAGCTTCAACCTGAAATAAGGAGAATATGTTGATCAGAAAAAGAATTCCTAACAACAGAAAAGCCTGACCTTGAAAACATTCATGCCACATCAGGAGGTGTTACTTCCTCTTTATTTACAACATAACATCAAGTTGCTAAAGCAGTAAGAGAGTAGAAGTGTTTCAATTGTAATAAAACTTTAAGCAGGCCAAGGTACCTGATATTTGAAACACTCTCAAAAAGGGGTTACTTTTTGAGAGTGTTGTTTCAAGTATCAGTTACCTTTAAAAAGCACCTCTAAGGTTTATTTTTTATTGAAGAATATTAAACGAAGTTTCCTGGAGAGTAAACAAAAGTTTCAAGCCTTGAGAACTCAAGAGGATGCCTGTTTATTACCAGTGTTCTGTGAGCTGAAGCAAGCACTCCTAGACCTAGTGCATGGCCATGCTACATGTTTTGAGGCAGAGAAGGTTTTGGGCAGGAAGGAGGGCTGGAGAAAGGGACTGGTGATCTGTTTGTGGGAGACTATAAAAAAATCACACCCTGAAACATCACCGTGGCCATATTACTCCTACTCTGCTGCCACACAGCAATCACACAAGAATCAAATTAACAATATGTGCCAAACAGATGAAATCAGGATTTCCTATTTTCTTATAATGAGGAGATCATTTCTTATTTCTGGTCACAAACAAAGAAAATGCAAAGAAGTAAAGCCACATTAGATGCCTTCCCTCAAAATCTCTTGAGGAGATACAGGGACAGAAAACTGCCATCTGAGGTAGGTGAGACCTAAACCAAGAGAGACCCTTGGAGGGGGGTGTAGAACCACCCACCAAAGATGCTGAGCTTTCTTCAGAGATGAAAAATGACAAGCCACCCACTCCTACCTTAGCCCCAGGATTACCATGAACATCGTGATAGTAGAAAGCAGTGATAAAAAATGGTAACTTGGAATAGAACAAACAAGGACAACTAATGCTCTGCTGAGGCCTGAGATTGCAGAGTGATCAGTCTTTGCTCTGAAGTGGCTTTCCATGGTCAGGCACTTTCCTCAGCAAGGTGCAAATAGCCTTCGGACATTGAAAAAAAAAAAAAAAAAAAAAACACCACCAAAACAAATCCCCCACCTTTTGGGAAACCTTAATTTTCATCATAGAGTCAGGAGATGTTAAATAATGTCAGCAAGCAACAGAAGAAAAGATGGAACTGTGCACCTTCTTGAGAAGGAGTGAAGAGATGGTCCAATAATCCTCTTGAGGAGCACCCGGGGGCCATCATCCCTCCAGCTTCCCAGAGAAAAGGGAATGTGTCAGGCAATTCACCCCAAATCCTCACACTGTGAGGCAGTCACTAGACTCCCCTCCCTACAGTTACCACACACCCTAATATCAGCAGGGCACAGTTCAGGCCAGCCTCTGGGTCATGAGGAACTTGAAAGCCATTCTGTAGCTGTAAGCTGAAGTGCTTGTCAAAGGATTCATTGCATCTGCAACATCCATTCATCTGGGTTGGTCTTTTGGCTAAAGAACACAGAAAAAGGGGCCAAAGGACAATTTGTGAACTACTTTGATATAACTCCAAATGAAGGAGACTGATGTCTTGTGCAGTCTAATGACTGTAACGTTGTAAAATCTCCTTTTACAGTACATTCTATCCTTACTGGTAGCAGAGGCTCTGAGGGGTTTTCTGCTGATATTTCTTATTTGCTTGTTTTGGGGAGTGGTAAATTGCAAGTTCATAGACTGGTAAGAAGTAGTTTTGCTATGTATCACTGCAAGTAAAGGATCTGTACAGAAAGGAAACCAATCAAAAGAAAAAAATGCTACCTAAAGATGCCTTCCTAAATTAATGAAGTTGAGAAGCTGCTGCAGTTACCAGTTGACAGATGTGTAACTCTAGAAAGGAGTTAATTAATATAGTCAAATAGCTGTACCTTCTGTTCCTTATTACATTTTGTTGTGGACAACACTTCTAGGAATATCTCATTTCCTTTGTCATCCAAGCTGAAGGGGGAAAGTGAGCTCTGATTTAAGATCCTATTTCTCAACATCTACTTCACAAGCTAGCTACTATACTTAATCAACAATGAGGCTATAAATATGCACACCTTGTTATTTCAATGTTTCACTTGATGAAAACATAAGAGGCCACTAGTGGACAGCTGGAATGAGAATGAAGGATTACTGCAGTAGCTCTTAGATGACCTGATATAATGCAAACTTGATGATAGAGCCAAAACTGGGGGGAGGGCAATATTTCACTCTGCCAGTTTTCAGTGACATAGACCACATCAGGGCTATTATCCATGATGGAAATTTAGATATGTTGCAATTTATTTGGGAAAGACAGGCTGTTTAGTAAAGAAACAAAGGAAATAGATTGAAACAGCAGAGTCCATCGCTTGTGACGAGGTGGACTATCCCAAAACAGAATAGCTGAGAGACTTTTATGAAAGATGCAACACCACTTTTCCTAGGCCATGTGATATATTCCAGTCTGAAGGGACATTTTACACCTGAAATAATACTGAGAGTCATCTGAAAACAGAAAATGAGACCTGGCTGCACATAGATGAAAATGTTATGATAAATATTCCACCTATTGGTAAGATTAATATAGAAAAGGATATATTGAGGAGGAGGGAATATATATATTTAAGGAGATATACAGGGAGTAGGTTACAAAAGTATTCGCAGGTGACAATCCATTTTCTATAGGAAATAAGGACAAATTAAGCTTAAGTTAATGTCCAGATCATCTCTTCAACGTGTTATGGCATTGACTCTCAGCACTTTTGTAGCACTGTTGCTATAGCAAAAGAAAGGGTGAAAACAAAATAAAAAGAGACAAAAGGATCAGTGAAAATGATCCGCTTCCTCCCACACATGCCTTTATCACAGAATTTTCCTTCTGAATGAGGTTGCCCTTCTGTACATATTCACATGAATTGAGGAGATAGGGTTTCAAGGGACAGAGGCTCTATGAAAACGACTTGCAGAGCCTTAAATTTTTGGAATTTTCCTCTACGAAAAAACAGCAACTGCTTAGAAAGCCCCATCTCTAACAGGGAAACATCAGGTTCAATGAAATGTTCTCTCCTCAAATAATACATTCTTTTCTTGTGAAACTAAAGGAAGAGAGAAAAGGATTTCACAGTAGCCAGTTGCACAGGGACATGATTCAGAATAGGGGCTGGAACACAGATCTCTCCAAACACTCCCAAATGTGCTAGCCACTGAGTTTCTGGCAATTCACTTCTGATCCCTGCTGGGAAGAAAATACATTCTGAAGTATTACAAAAATTTAGGCTATTTCAAATAACAGGAGCTATCATCTAGTAAACCCTAATCTCCAGTCCCAGAGATGCAGTTAAAGGATCAAAGCTATTCCAAAATCCACTGTTGGCTATGTAGCTTCACATCATATCTTTGCAACACTTGCATGGACATTCTCTAGAAAATCAGCAGTAACCCCTTTGGAAATTAATTCTTCTCTCTTTGTACCACAAAAGAGCACAACACATTTTAATCCATTTTCAGTGTATGAAAATCTTTCCTGTTGGGATTTAAAAGAGAAATTAATCCCAAAACAGTGATTCCAGTACGATTCACAACCCTCCCATAAACTCCTCAGCACTGTTTCAGAACTAATTGACAATGCAGTTACATTGTTGGTGATATAAAAAGAACTCTACTGCAGTATTTCTTCAGTGTCTCATGACTTAAGTACAGCAGGTATTTTCTGAAGCAAATAAAACTATCCAGTAAATCCTCTGTAAAATTCTGGGGTAGGGAAAAGAGAGAATATTTTCAAAAGGCTGCTGCTGTAAACTTGTTTTCATGACCCACCTGGGGAAAAAAGGCCATAGCTAAACTGAGTAAGACAACTTCACTTAGTTTCCCTGCAATAAAGATGAAATCATCACTGGGCAACAACACATTGGATTTTAAACTCAATGCATGGAAAGGATATTTTGAGGTGCAAATATCTTTTTCCTTTTGTGCTGATCAATAAGTCAAGCACTCCATCATCAGAGTTCATGATCATAAATGTAAAGTGATTTAAGCCCCAGAATTCACAAGAAGTCACAGGAAATTTTGCTTTCTTACCATTACATTTTTAATAGATTGGCAGTGTGGCAGAGCCTCAATGCTGAATTGCAAACATCAGATTTAAAAATTCCTGCCTGTGCAGCACAGAACTATGATCCAAAGGAGCTGGGCAGGGGCTGCTTTGCAGTGATCTGGTATCTGGGCCAATACTTAGTTCATCTGCAGACTTTTGCGTCTATTAAGGTTAATAAATATTTAAAAGCTCCACCACCAGCTCCAATAGGAAAGAAGACAGAGGTCTGATGTTCTGATCTGTTTTCCTATTTAGACAGTCTTGAATAATTCCATGGCAGTTGCAGCCAACTGCACTGATATTCCCAGTCACTGAATTAGCAGAGAATGTTCTCTCTGGTGATCAGTACCAGAATATGTATAGCACTGCATTTGTACCCCTATGAGCAAAAGGCTCAGACACTGGGTTTAATGGATGCAGTAGTCTTGTCTTCAATGGGATCAGGATATCCTTTCATAAATATTTTTTTAGTTGAAGAGTCCAATAAATGTGTGTTGTAGTGAACCTGTCCTTATCACATTCAATTTAAGAAACCTTCATCTTTTTTGCACTTCTTTTGGTGTTTAAGACAGAGGCAAAGAGTCACTTTATCCAATCTTGGTGATACCTAATTCAGTTTTGTTTGCATCCTGCTGAGATCATCCCACCCCCTTGCAGACAGGATGAACTTAACTATTATAATCTGCCAGAGTGAATCAGCAGGATCTATACAACTTCTCACTGCAGACCTCCATGTGTTGCAAATCAAGGAAGGCAAGAGAAAAATGCCTGGTTATATCCCTGATTTAGAAAAAGTCCAAGTTACTAAAAAGAAGCTGAGTCATTTTTTGGGAGTGAAAAAAAAAATCAAACAAAAATAACCAGCCAACCAAAACAAAAACAAACAGGGTAATTAGCATAAGCCAGAGATGGCACAAGTATATTGTTTCTTTCCAATAAATCACAGAGACACCAGCAAAGCCCAGTACCAGCAATGATTGCAAAACTGCTACTTTATATAGTTGTTTTTTCTCTCAAGTACACAATTACCATTATCAATAATTTCATTAAATGAATGCTTTATATATAAAAGAATTGGGGTTTAGTTAGGAATAAACATCTTTTCTATAACGGCTTTGGAAGACTGGGATTTTATTTGGTTGGTTTGTGTGTGCCTGTTTTTCCAGTAGAATTTTTATAAGCACGAAACTAAAGATGACTCAGAATTTTTATGAAGAGAATTGGGATAAATATTTGTGATAAGACAGAGGGGACAAGTCTATTGCAGAGTCCCACAGTTTTATAAAAAATGCTAAAGCTGGAGCTTGTTGAACTCTGGACGCTGTATTAGCAGGCAGAGGCTAGGAATACTAATCACAGAAAACTTGTTGTAAATTGGAGAGATAAACAACAGGGTCAGGGACTGAAAATTTCTGGCAGATAAGCTTTGTGCCAGAAATATTTTAAAGATGGTAAAAAATACTGCAAAACTGCCATAAAATAATGGAAGAGGTTATCACTTTCTTTCCTGAGAAATCTGTTCTTATTTAGGTGTGAATCACCACATACTTGAATGTAAGACCCTCTTCTCCCAAGCTGCAAATTACACAAGTACAGTAGCACCATTCCCACCAGCAGTAACAGTAGCCAGCAAGTCCTTCATGGAATTGTTTGCTATGCTGTTCATACAGAAAAAAAGTGCCAACATGCTGAACGTGCATACACCCATAATCAGTAAAATGGAGAAGCTGTTGCACATACATGAGCTTTTCCCCATTATTTACTTTTAAAAGAATATCCCTACCACCTTGTAGGAAAACCAGAGCAGAATGACAAGGAACTAATGGGAAATTTTTAGTGCATCTGAATAGTTTGAAAATAGAAAGGTGATGTTAATTACACTTACAGTGAAAAACATGGAAATTAAATTACTTTGGTAAACAAAATTATTACAATTTTCTGCACAGAGTCACTACATTGAAAACAAATGTGAAAAGTTTAGATTTATAATCAACAGAGAAAAAGAAATTACATAACTGTATTAGCTTTAAATTAATTCTGTTGTTGGACAGATGAGATATGTGCTAGTGCAAGATACCTGAATAAATAATTTGCAAAATTTTATTTAAAAGCATGTGATTTTATCACTAATCAAGAAGAGTGCATGACTTTTTTGCATCATTTCAAGGTAATGGGCAGGAAAATAGGAACTGTAGGCTTTCCTCTTAGAAACTTGGGGGAAAAAACCAAATAGTGATAAGACAAGAACTGTTGGAGGATTTCATGATTAAAGGTGGAGTGCTAAAGTCTTTACTATGAAAATGCATGACTTTTTTAAAGAACCAACAAGTTGGTTCTCCAGCCCTCACTGCTAGAAGCTTGCACCTCAGTCTGCAATTCCTGAGCTTCAGCTTCCAGTTGTCCATTCCCTGTGTATCTACTTGTCATGGTTTAACCCCAGGCAAGCCTCACGCAGCCACTGGCTCACGCCCCCACCAGCAGGTTTGGGCAGATGGTTGGAAGGATGAAAGTGAGAAAACTTGTGGGTTGAGAAAAAGACAGTTTAATAGGGAAAGCAAAAGCAATGCACACAAGCAAAGCAAAAACAGGAATTCATTCATTGCTTCCCATGGTTGGGCAGGTGCTCAGCCTTCTCCAGTCACATAATGGTGACTTGGGAAGACAACCACCATCACTCCAAACATTCCCCCTTCTTCTACTTCTCCTTATACTGAGGATGATGGCACATGGTCTGAAATATGTCTTTGGTCAGTTGGGATCACCTGTCCTAGCTCTGTCTCCTCCCAGCCTCCCATAAACTCCCAGCCTCCCATACACTCCCAGCCCCCTCGCCAGCCAGCCTGGCAGTACCAAAAGCAGAAAAGGCCTTGGCTCTGTGTAAGCCCTGCTCATCAGTAACAAAACCATCTCTGTATTACCAACCCTGTGTTCAGCACAAATCCAATACACAGCCCCATACCAGCCACTGAGAAGAAAATTAACTCTACCCCAGCCAAAAGCAGCTCACTCCTAAATTCATCAGACTTCTGCTGTGAGACAGCTTCTTGCCACACAGGCACTATGACTACTTTTAAATATCCTCTGTAGTGAAGTGGATTTCTTTTTCCTCTCTCTTGCACAGAAGACTATGATGAAGTGTCAGCAAATAGCCTTGTATTTGCCTTTTGAACTCTTCCCAGCTAGCCAACATACTTGTATGTAAGTATGCAGACAACACAAATGCACTGAGTATCCTGGCACTACTTTCATTAATGCCAAAACATGGCTGTATTTTCATGGCTATGTTTTCACTCCATATGAAGCCCACTGACATTGGCTAGGACCTCACTTGTCATTTCTGGCACCACCCTGTAACAGGAGCTCAGTTCAGGCTGGCAGTCACTGCACCTCCAGGGCCCCTGAGCCATTGTCCTGCACCTGCCCAGACAGCCCAAGCAAGCGAGTGCTGCTCGCTGTTGGCTGCCCACTCTGGCTGTGGTTCACACGTTGTTCTGGAAGGCCCATCTTCTCCCATGATAACCCTGATACTTCTAAGTGACTCTTCTGCCTTTACTTTACACTTCATTAACCTCTGGTTCTCTGAAACTTCATCAGCAATTATTTTGTTCAACACTGGTAAAAATTAAAAAAAACCAAAACACCAGCATTTTTAGAGCAGGGCGTGGGCTTTTTCACCCTACCTTCTTGGTCTCCCACTCTTGCTAAAGACTAGCATAGCCATTTCAAACAGAGCATCTGAACTTGCTCATTGAAACATCTTAATTATTACATTTTAATTCATTTAATATATGGTATATTGATTTCACTTGGCAGTAATTATTTTTCTAATCAGAGTATTTCTCTGCCAAAAGTCAGTTGTTTTACTGGAGTCTGTGACCACAGTGTTGCCTTTATCTCCAGATTCGTAATTTAATTAAAACTGATACCAAAGAAATAAATGAACTGTTTATTATAAAACCATGTTGAATAACACTCATTAGAATGGAGAGATTACAGTTTACATTGATTATTATAATTCTTTTCATGATTTGTTGAGAACTGATAAAAGGCTGGCCAATTTAAAGCTACCTAGCACAGCCTGTTAATTTATAAACAAACAGACAGAACATTAGTTTTTATTGTGTCCCCCATATCTTCTGTAACACTTCCAGAGATACAGAACTGAAGTGGTTTGGAGAACTCCTCAGCCAGTTCTTTCAGCACTCCTGGCTGCATTGCAAGATTGCAGTGTTCAGTAGCAGCAGCAGCTGCTCACCAACAATGCTGCTCACATACACCACCACATTTCCAAGCACTTGCTCTTCCCTCTGGGTACTGACATTTGAATTTGTGCATTTGCTGACTAGGTGAAGGAATGAAATAACAGCACAACACTTCTGTTCTTATGAGAGAAACAAAAGGCAACATATTTCAATTTTTTCCAGTGGAACCCAACTCCCAAAATTTAAATCAGTGAACATTGTCTTTCTTTTCTTAAAAATACTTGAAGAGTAGTGAGTAGCTCTGAAAAGAGAAAACAAACCACAAACAAACAAAACCAACAAAAATGCAATGAAGAAGCCCAAACCCAAGAAGGCAAACACAAGAGGAGAGAGCAAGTAGCACAGAAGGAGAGAGGCCAGTAACAAAGAGCAGCTTGGGCAGTCCCCTGGGAAATCCTGTGATTGAATCACAGCTCCTGACCTCCCAGCCAGGGCTGAAGCACACAGCAAGGCAGGGCATCCGCTGGGAAACAGAAGCCTTTGCTGTGCTGCCAGCCTGAAACCTTTCTGATTGCTCTGTTAGTCCTTTCCAGCAGCTCTATACAGCTCCATATTTCACCCTCACAGAGGAATGTAACACTTGTCTAAAATCTTTCCACGGATGACAAGCACATACTTACTCCTATGAGCACAAAAATCACACTGAAGAGTAAATGTATTAAATGTGCCTTCTATCTGGGGATTATGGAACCCAGCCAAGGAGTGGAGTTCCCATCAGTACTGATGAAAGACATGTATTTTACAATATGAGCAGGACATATGGTGAGTGGACACCACATAAAATATGATATTCACCAGCAAGGGTCAAAAAAACCAGAAGTCTAGCAAGAAATAAGCAACTAAATGACCAGAGTATCTTTACTGAATCAACAGAAACTTAGGCTCTCAGAGTGCTTTTATAGCACACCATTTTGAGGAGCTGGACTGATAACTATCTCTCCTGGTTGAGAGAGAATAACAACCAACACCTGAGAATGCTAACATAACGTTTAGAAGAAGTTTTCAAAATTCTCCAAACAAAAAAATATAGAGATAATGGTCCAAATCTAAAGTCTAAAACTGAATCATTGTACACAGGCATTACACCCCTGTGATCTAAAAGCATATCTTTTCTAAAATTCATGTCAAAATAATACATGCACAGACAGAGAGCTACCCATAGTTTTTGAAGTACAAACAGAAACACATAGCCTATTTTGCCAGAAGGATGTGGCTAAGTCTGAGGTGTTCCAGAGTAGAAACCAGCAGCCTATGCAGTGTAGGTATCACATGCTTTCATCTGATTGCTGCCTTGAAAAGGATAGGACCACACAGCTTCAGTACCCAGAATATCATCAGACCTTTATTCTGATTAAAGCAGAGTACTACATGTGCTAGACCTCAAGGTAGTAAGAAAATAACTATCCATGCCCAAAATATTTAAATGCCAGTATTGCCTCTCAGACAGGTGATTTATTACTAATAAGTGATATTACACGCCACTTCTTCCAAGGTCTAGGAGCACAACCATGTTCCTCACGTCCCATGGGTTTTGAGTCACTCTCACAGTCATATGGTAAACAAATGTTCTTAGCTGAGGAGCCAGTCCCAGTTCCTACCAAATAATGACCCAGAGTGCTGTGGCAATACAAGAGAAACAGAAAGGGAACTCCCTCTTGTGTCCAGAGAAGAACCACCAAGATGATTGGAGGGATTGAGCACCTCTCCTATGAGGAAGGACTGAGAGAATTGGGATTGGTCAGCCTGGAGAAGAGAAGGCTTTGGTGTGACCTAATTGCAACCTTCCAGTACCTGAAGGGAGCCTACAAGAAAGAGAGGGACTTTTCACAAGGTCATGTAGTGACAGGACAAGGGGGAATGGCCTCAAACTGAAAGACAGCAGGTTTAGAGTGGATACTAGGCAGAAATTCTTTACTCTGACAGTGGTGAGGCACTGGCATGGGTTATCCAGAGAAGCTGTGGATGCCCCATCCCTGGAGGCATTCAAGGCCAGGCTGGATGGACCTCTGAGCAACCTGGTCTAGAAAAAAGGTCTCCCTGTCCATGGCACCAAGGTTGGAATCAGGTAATACCCTTACAACCCAAACCATTCCATGCTTCTGCGGTTCCCTTCATGTCCTCACAATCACAGTCTGGTGTTTCAAAACTTCACATGTAGTCAGTCATGCACACAACAGGATCCTTACCTTTGTCAACATGTGGCTTCATCTACATGCCACCCACCATCAAAACAGAACAGTGAGGCTGAAGCTGTGAACAAGAACACTGGGGGATGAATCTACTGAGAGAGAGCTGAAGACAAAAAATATCTCCCTGTGGTGCTAAGAACCTAATTCTGCCACCTGATCAGTGTTCCTCTCAGTGTTCTCTGAAAACAAACCACAGGCTTCACTGGATTTCAAGATCACCTAAATGGTCTTTGTATCCCAAAACAAGAGTTATTGTCCCTGCTGGAAATAGAAAAAGGCTGACTAACACACCCCTTTTTACCGTGTTCAAGCCTCCAAAGGAATTTTGCACAGCAACCTGCAGGAGCACCCAGGGGAGTCCTGTGCTTGTCTCATCAGCCATGAAATCCTGAGCTGAACAAAGCAAAGTCAAACGTGTTCTGTACAGATACTGGTGTCACCTTTTCACAAGAATCAGTCTTGACACATTTTTTTTCTGTTGTTCTCCCTTACAATGATGCCATATTTCAACGGTTACAAGGAAAAAGAACAGCCTGAAGGCCAGAACAGAACTACAATGGAATAGCAACCTGACACTCTGGAAATACACTAAAATAAGCCCTTCTCCTCCTGGTCAGCTGGCACTGAGGAGAGCAGTGTTCCCAGGAACTATGTCCTGTTTTGCATCACATGTAACCTCTGCATCCAAAACCAAGGCGGGGGGGTTCAAGAGCTTGTGAGTGTGTTTTGGATCAGTCCCATGCCAAAATCAACAGTGGCACTGCAAGAAGGTGACAGAAAAGGTGAAACCATAAATGTGCAATCAAGATCAGGAGAAATAGGCAAGGTTCTAGTTAGTTATTCTATATTGTGGGTGACTGCATCTACAAATGAAAGAAATTATGAAAACCTTTTGAAGTTCAGTGAAGGTACCATTATAAGAGAGGAATAACAGAAAACTAGTCTTAGCTCACATTCCCCAATATCATCCTTACACTTTTCATGCTAGACAGAGATGTTTCCTTCCTTTTCTTCCCAACACCTTAACACAGGACCAAATGAACTTGCAGATGTGTACAGACTAGTGCCCATATGATTAATCCAGATTTGAACCTGCAATTATCATCATTAGTGCTTGTTCTGAGGAGCGTGGATGTTTTTCTCACAAAGTGCTCCCTTTGCATCTTCCAAGTAATCAAATGCTTTAAAAACAGCTCTGATAAACTACAGTAGTTTACACTTTATTCTTCCAACAAACAATCCTGGCAATATTGATTAATAGTGAATAGTTAATATTACATCATTTTAAGAACTATTGTGGAAACTACAGCATAGAGAAAAAAACAACTTCTCACTGTTTCTGATTGCAGATGTTATTGGTTCCTCTTGTCTCATTGGAGGATTTCAACAACAACATGTAGTATGTATATAGTAGTTTGCTTACTCTACAAAACATTGAGTGAATTATCCACTGCATTAAAATAAAGATATTGTCTCCAGAATATTCAGATAGGGTTCCCCTGTTGTACAGACATTACTGTGTTAAAACCTTTGTGAATTAATTTCATGGTAAAACATGAAAACAGGAGGAAAAGCTATGATCTGTTTATCTGTAGAGTAATTGCCTGCAGATAGATGGTTTGTAGCAGACCATAGTTTTCCTTTTAATCCAGAGATCAGATCTCAGGTCCAGTATTCTGCTCCCTTCCAAAAAACCCCACAGATTATCAAGGGTACAGTGAATATCCAAGGGCTCTACAGAAGGGCATCCAGTGAAATATTGCTGGGTCAAGGAGGGAACCAGGAGGGCAGCATAGGGTAAGCAAAAAACAGCCTTCCTCCTAAAGCTATATACAATTCAGAACAGCATCTTTGCTGTGATTTTCTTCCAGTTTTACCTACACTAGAGTGAAAAGGAATTATTCCTTGTGTGGCAAAACCATACAAGAGGAAGCAAACTTATATCTATTCATACTATATTTTCATATTTCCATGTTTACTGAGACAATTTATTGTGCTTTGTAAGCCTACCACCAAATGATGAATTTTTATTGCATTTAAGCTTCCTGATAAATATAGCACCTAGCATCCCTAATTATTACACCTTATGCTCATTACCACAGGAAGCTAGATTCCAAAGTTGTTTAGGGTAGACAACTCCCCCAGTCCCAGGTCCTTCCTCATTAAGCCACAATTAGTATGATAAATGCGGATGGTTATTTGGTTACAGGCAATAATGGCACCGCTTGCTCATCAAGAAATGGGGAGAAATAATTAAATATCACAAGAAATGATGTCTTAATAATTAATAATACCTCAGTCACCTGTAAATAAAGCAGAACTCCATCCAGGTGTTCATTAAAGGCTGCAGTTCAAAGCCAACATGGCCTTAACCTCAAAATAGCTATCTGCATTAATGTGGTAGAAGGCAGAAGGTTGAAATTCAACTTGTCCTTGACAGGAGTGCTGCAAGGTGCTTGAGACCAAGTGTGTACAGTCAAGCTGCAGCTGGAGTTGGTAATCATTTTGGCTAAAGCAGCTGCAGCCTGAGGAGCCTGTGAGTGCATCCTTGGTGGCTCCCTAATTTGCAAGCACCATCTAGGCCAGCATTTCCCTCTCCACAAAGTGACCTAAAGAGCACTTGAGGATCCAATTTTTTAATATATATTGAATTAAGGAAGACTCTTCTGAGGCATGTGGTCAGTACTAGGTTAAATGAAAAAAGATTCACTTTTCTGTCACTTAGTTACAAATACAGCATTATATAATCTCGTTTAATTGCACTCTTCACCTCTTTAACATCCTCAGCCTTCTGTCTCAGTCCATCTCTCCTCAAGAAACATCTCCTGCTGACTGAAACTGCCTTCCGATAATTAAGCTCAGTATCCTCTTTTCTCCCATGGGTACACAAGACCATGTCCATGTCATAGAAATCAAATGCAACAGGGCTCAGCAGCACCTCAAGAGGGTCACCTAATTTGCCTTTCGTCCCCAAGGCAGGATCAACTTCTTCTAAATTGTTCTTGACAGAAGTTCATTTAATCTGCTCTTAAATCCTCCAGTGGCTCCACAGCCTCCCTCAGCAATCCAGGCTGTGATCAGCCTCCTTTACCATTAGAAAACTCCAAATGCTCAAGGTACATTTCCTTTACTGTAATTTAGCCCATCACTTCTTGTACCAGTCTGTCAAAGTTACAACTGCATCAAGTCAGAGAATTTTACTTGACTTAATTTACTGCCAACCAACACAAATATACAATCACTGGTTCACAGTGAGGGGACAGAAGAAAAAAACCAGAAATCACTGTGCAAAAACCTACTTAAATTCCTGTCCTTCTCCTTCCTGTGCTCAAGTACTCTTACTTTTGCCTTTTTTTAATCTCAGTGCACCAAAATTCCTCCAGGGAGGTATGGTTGCATGGGAGGCTGCAGCAGCGCAACTCATTCTAACCCTTGATTGTTAAGGTTTCCAAACATGTTACTTAGCTTCCCTTTCCCAGTGTGGGTTGCCCATGATCTCCAGTCCCTCAGCGATGTCCCATTGTGGGTAAACCATGGCTACAGTCCCCCTGTGGTGTCCTTTGCCCAAGCATGTTCAAGCATGCAGGTTTTTTGACTTCTCCAGGCAAACTGGTGCCCCCAGCTTTGCATGTGAGTCATGGGCAGTTCAGGGAGGAGGGGCTGGCAGCAGTGCAGTGGTGGACAGCTTCCTTCAGCCTCATCTCTAGGCTCTTAAGAGAGCTGGTGGTCACTATCTGCAGACAGGTCCCTGGATTTGGCCTTTTGTCTTTTGTTCCCTTTGTTCCCAGTGCTGCTCCTCAAACAATTACAGTGTGGTGCTGGTCTCAGGCTGCACAGGCAGGATGTGACTTTTGCACAGGTATCCCTGGGGGTGGCTACATCCAGCTTATCTCTATCCCTGATGGAGCCCTGATCTGCTCAGCTGCTCAGAATTGCTCTTATTATCAGCCCTGTTACTCCTCAAGTCAGCCTTTCTTACTTCATATTTCAGTTTCATTGCTCCACTGTTGAAAGGTACTTACATTTGCACTTAAGTACTTTCCTTTGCTTAATCAAAGCCTGTGTACTTGTATGCAAACACACTAATTGCAGGCAAAATTGCTCTTATGTAAGCCACTACCTGATGTTTTTCATGGAGTTGGAAATGCACAACAAAGACCTTTGCGCCCATTAAACATTTTAGGAAAAGCTTTTAACTTTAGGTGAGGAAATGTGTCATAGGGAATTTGAGTGCATTATCATCAATATCATCAGAAGAGAAGAATAATTTATTCCTGACAGTTGTCTTTTACAGCATGTCATTAGAATGATCCCTTTATAGCACCCATTCATATACATGACATCTTAAGTCATACCAATCCATCTTCCTCAGCACATAAAAGACTATCATCTTTCTAATATCTCAATTTTTTCATCTGAAAGCCTGAGTCAAAAATCATTTCACAAGCATTAACAAGTCCAGCCTACCAATTTCCTGGAATCCTCAAGCATTTTCTACAGCCATCTCTTCTTCCTTCCTTTCTGCCCCCACCCTGATCTTGTAAAAGAAAAGTAAGTACAGGAATGCAAGACACTTCCCAAATAAAGGACTAAGTGAAACAGACCATTCTTACCAACCCAGATTACTGATAAGCATGTCTTTGTCATCAAGAAGCCTGTCTGACCAGGTGGAATATACACCTCCACAGTTTGGTTGTCAAAGCCATCCCCACAAAAATAATCTCTGAGTTGGAGAAGACTAACAGCACATATGAGGACTGCTGTCCCTCTGAGAGGCTTGGAACAGACAATAAACCAGTTGGGATTTGGTGACCAGCCTAGCAAAGGCTGTTTGCTCTGGTGCTATGTAAAATTCTTGTAATAGTTAACATCTGACCTCGAGTTCTACTCAGTCCTATCTTAGATCCCTACAGTTCATTTGCTCATATCTCTGACTAGAGATAAATATCTCTTACTAGAGAGACAAATATATCCACCCCACATCTTGCTTTCCTCACTTAAGGCAGTCAGGGAAACCAAGGTATCTTCCACACATATTTACATCTTCACAACTTGGAACACCATCCTGCAGCTGATCAGTTTGTTCTAAGTTCAACTCCTTTTACATTCTTGGGGCAAATCTCAGTCAACAAATATGCTTCCTCTCCTCTGCAAGTAAATATTTTTCCATACTTGGGTTCTTGATACAACTGTTACTGGTTCATCATTTCACACCTTCCTTCTTCAAGGACTGTAACAGGGGGACTTTTCATTCCATGCACTGCATTTAGATGGGTATGGTCCAATCATTCACTCACAATAATGGTGGGATATTCAATCAGACTTATAGGATGTGTTCCCTTCATGCATAGACTATTTCACAGGGTAACTGTATTCAGACTATGGAAAGGCTTCATGTACTGACTCACAAAGTGCTTCTTTACATATCCTAAGGCTTAGTTGCCCAGTCTCATATTAATTGTTTTCATTGCTGGTACTCAATGTCAGTATGCTGTCACTGAAAAAAACATGGTATTATGATAGGGCTTTGTGCTGGTTTGAAAGCAAAACCAGTGAGAGACTCCAAGTCAGAAGTACAATTTAATAAGAGCAAAAGAAAAGCAGTAAAATAAAGTAAAATAAACTAAATTCAATAGTATAAAAATACCACTGACAGAGTCAGAATACAACCTGACACCCTGTTAGTTAGGGTGTTAGTAGCAGTCCAGATGAAACGGTCTTGTCAAAGCAGTGGTCTTGTAGAAAGGTCTGGTAGCTCTTGTCCTCCGTGAATCCAGTGGGGGAAGAAGCTGACTCTGCTGTCCTAAACCCAGGATTATATGCAGGTGGGAATGCTTGGCTCCTCCCCCTGGGTGGAGCATCTCACAATGGGCTGATATCATTCTAATGGGTTCTTGATGGCCCATTGAACAGAAATGGCTTCCGGAGGGAGTTATCTATGAGTCATGGGGCAAGGCATTGATGGGCCATTAGCAGAAGATAAGGGAAACACTGCCCCACCTGGTTCCAACACCTCAGATGGTGATAGAATACATACTTTGGGCACATCTTACATTTTTAACCTAAGACAGGCTTTTAGCACAAAGATTACTTATCAATGGAAGAAAAAAAAAGCAAGAGTATCATTCAAGATCTTGTCATATAATTAGCACAGCGTAATAGATAAGAGTTTTAATGCAGAAATCACCTCCTTGATTGTGGAGGAAAACAGTAACAGTTTCCTCTTCTGCTGCGATATGAAAGAATTGAAGTTTATTCCTCATAAAGTGCAGCTGAAGGTATCTCTTCATAGTGAAGTCAGTACCACACAGAAAAGAGACAAAAAAGTAAAACCTGTACACTTCTGTAAAGACAAACCATCAGATTGGTAGCTTGTTTGGTGACAGACAATGAAATGCACATTTATTTCTCACTGCCTCCTGCTCCAACAGGAAAATGGCAGTGCAAGCCACAATGCTCTCAGTCAGAACATACACACAATAAAAGAAATATATGCAGAACTCACCACACTGTGTGTAGTACATGGCATTGAATCTGAACTTTCAGCCATCCCAAAAGCAGTCTTCTCCTTAAATTCACAAGGAAGTCTTCTCTCTGTATTTTGTGCATACAGAAGTCAGATTTACTAGTAGGTCAGAAGTCAGATTTACTAGTAGGCCATCTGAAGTCCATGGTCTAGTCAGTTCAATTTTAAGTATTTAATATTAGGTAGAATTCTTTGGAGTTATATGGAACAGAAGGTATTTTCTCCTAATTTTTAATGCTTGCAACATAATAGTGTTGCATACTCAGAAATGTCCATTTTTCATGCTGGATACATGTAAGGGAGTGAGGCTGATAAACAGATGGAACCAGGAGGTCCAGGATCCTAGATAACTGAAAGTTACCCAACAGGTAATAATTATGGATTTCTACCAAAATACACAATAAAAGATTGAGACCTCATCACAAGAAGAGATATTTTCACTTGTTGCCCACATCAGTAGCAAGTAAATCCATCTGTTGGATCAAATCTTTGCCCAAGTAATGCACAGAGTACAGTTCACTGCTAAAGTTGAAGTATGTCTGAAAAGGCAAAAATACAGTCCTTTGACTACTCAAAGATGTGGGGTATTTATATATTTTTACAAGAAGATTCTTCCCATTACCCTCCCTATGTTAGCCAAATTCCACTTCGAATAGACACATTTTCCAGTCTGCCTGCTCTCTAGGTTTAATGAGATGCTTTAATTGGGACTCAGCTAGCAATTGAAACACAGGACTGTGGGTGTGGCAGGGACCTCTGCTCCTGCTGTACTCAGTGACCTCTTCAGAGGGACTCAGCTCACTGCCCCTGGGCTTCTCCTCTGCAGAGGCCTGAATCACTCCTGGCCTACCAACCCACCCTGATGCCTTTATGCTGGCCATGCCAACCAGAATTTAAATATTTTCCTTCATAATCTGAAATCTAAATCTCATTATACACAGCCAAGCAAATTCTCTGCCTTCCTTTCTAAAACCCAGCCAACAATGGTGCTGACATCCCATTTCCACACACCCATACATTTCCAAATTTCAGTTAGAAGTGAAATAAAAACAAATAAAAAAGCCTCTTTTATTCAATGTTACAGAACCACAGAATCACAGAATTGCTGAGGTAGAGAGGCACCTCTTGTGGTTATCTTGTCCAATCTTCTCTGTTCAAGAAGGATCACGCAGGGCTGGCTGCCAAGGAACTTGTCCAGATGACTTTAGATTATCTCCAAGGATAAACATGGAGACATTGAGATGGAGACTCAACAACCTTCCTGAGCAATCTGTGCCAGTGTTTGGTCACCCTCATGGTGAAAAATTCCTCTGGTTCCATGTGCTGTCTGAAGTAGGGCACTTTTAATGGGAACTTTTATTGGCAACAAGATTCTTTGACCATGTGTTGGTGAGCAGAACACTGCCATTTGTGGATGAAGATTAAGAACTACTGATCGGAACTGCACCACTACCCTTGCCCCTTGTGACTTGAAGAATAAAGCTGATTGTGCTCATCAATATCCCCACACTGTGAAGAAATTATCTCCATAGATCTTTATAAATCTATCGAGAGAATTGAGCAAACTACGGGAAAGACTAACATCTGTAGCATAAAAGCAGAACTGGCTTATGCAACCAGCTTCATGTGTATTTTAATACTATTTCTTTTAAGCATAGCAGCCAATGGATTAAGTCTGAACTTGAAAGGTCATTTAACAAAAGTAGGAAAGAAACACTATCTTCTAATGTTCATAGTTTTACATAGAAAAAAATTCATTTTTTCAAAATCAAGCTGCTTTCTCCACCTTATTGCCTGAGGTAAAGGAGCATAGCTATATTCACTTCAATAAGACTCACCAGATGGTAATGATGTAAAATAACCTGTGTTTTTAATATATATTTATGTTTTAATTCTAATACATGCTAATAAGATAAAGACCATTAATTAAAAAAAAAATCAAAAACCAAACCACAAAACCAACCTAAAAACATTCAGAGGGTCGTCACAGTGCCTTTAATGGCCTTAAAACACCTGCTAAGGCAACTTAGATATTCAAACAGCAATACCTGCTCCTGGTGCTTAGCATGTACAACATCTATTCTGGTCAGCCTCCATTATTTACATTCTGATTGTTTAGGGCCTTTGACTTTTTCCAACCTAAGTTGATTAACTTGCAGGGAGAGGGACAGCACAGGCAACATGGCTTCCATTTGATGTACCATTTCACAAACCCCTTACATTAATCAATGAAAAACATGCCAGAAAAGGAGGTGCTGCAATAAATGTTGTACTACAGTGCAAAGAAAATCTTCTCTCTTTCTACGGCAAAGATGCTGCATGTCATGCAAATGTGCATGCAAAGGTGCATGTATATTTATCTCTCAGGTGAAAAAAGATTTATCTCTAATGAGAGAAGGATTGAAAGCAAGAGTCATATTTCTCAGCCAAAACAACACCAGGTTACATCTTCAACAGTTTTCATCTCTTATATTGTTATTATTAAGCAACTGCCTATGGCCTTGTCACATACACCAAGAAAACAAGATGTTTTGCCAGCATATTTCTAATTTGATGGATCATGATTTTTATCTCCCAGCAAGGATTCGATCTTTGCATGTCCTTTTTTATTGCTGCTATTTAAGGCACTGAGCCATGGCTGTATCTCCCATGAACAATTTCTAGAATACAAAAAATAGTTTAAAAATGCAAGGAGGGTACCAGTCATTTTTGCAGTAACTGGGGAGGGTGGCTGAGGGGTACATGACCCATGACATCCACAATGACTAACCCATGACATACATTTACAACACACTTCACTAGTGCTTGATTCTCAGTTTTCTTTTGGCACTCAATGGTACTTCAGTGCCACGCTTGAAGTTTAGCTGTTTTTTCCAAAGTGTCATCTTCATATACTGTTGTAAATATATAAAGTGTAAAAGTCAGCCGCCTTTACTTTCTGATTCCCCCCTGTTCTCCAGTCTCTCTTCACACACCATATGGAGGAAAGGAATGAACACACAGAGTTCCTGTGACCACAAGTTACAGGTTTCCTGAGAGGGTGAAGTGGGCCACACTATCTTCCAAACATTCTGTGGACAAATAGGTACCAACCTTTTACATGGTGCCTGCATAGCTAAAGCAGCAAGTAACTTCTGCTAAGTACATACCCACCTAATGCCCTGCTGTTCCCCAAAAGAACTTGTCAGATCCTGCTGACCTGTTCCAAAACCTCAGGTGAGGAAAGATCCAGCAGAATTTCTGTGTTGGTCTCAGCAATTAAGTATTTAAGTGGAATCAAATCACTTAAGAGAGAAACAAAGCCAGAAGTCTTGCAAAGGCAGCAGCAGCTCCTGTGCCCTGTGTGTCAGTGCCATCCAAATTCACAAGTAGAAGACTATTATTCTGCCATCCCAGAAAATATTACTCACATCAAAGAATAGTGCATGATAATGGCATTAGAATAAATTAATTCAGTGAGATCAAAGCTTAGCAGTCTGTTTTTAACATTGGATGGTTCATGATGAATGAACCATGATGATTGAGCAGGCAAAGAGTTTAAGAAGCCACACAAGTGCAGAATTATCCTTCCCTCCTCTACCACTCCATGATTTTCTGAGGTGGGCCTATGGGTATTTCTTTTCTTTTTGGAATGTTTTTAAGCTACTTAGATTTTTGGTTTACAGAACATCCTGACAAAGACTTCCAAATTCAGTTTTGAAAAGTCACTGACGGATCATTCACTAATGGAAGCCGTCAAGCAAAAATCAAGGAATGCCTGAGCAAGCCACAAGTAGTTTTTTCTTTGGTCTTTGAAAAGTTTTTCAAAGGACAGGGTCTCTGGTTTTCTTCCTCTACTTTTCAGACTTGAAAATAGCATTATCAATGAGCTGCCCTCAGAGGATGCAAATTCTGGTATCTATTGGCCTCACTCACAGGGATTTGGAGGGAAGTGCTGCCATCATTGCATCCTATCTGGATGTACTATGATGCTCTCTGGTCCTACTGTGTCAGGTAGGAGCAAGGGGAAGCTGCTCCATGTCAGGTAGGAAGAAGAGGAAGCTGCAAGCCAAGCACGGTGACAAAGCTGGCAAAGGCAATGGTATCAGCAGCAATAGCCCTGTCTCACCACACTGGGTGAGGTAAGATCCCAGAACAGGCAAGTCCATAATCACAGAATCAGATAATACTTTGAGTTGGAATGGATCTTTTAAAAATCATCAAGTACAACCTACCTGCAAACTGATCATGAATATTTTCATGGATGGAGAATGTCTGAGCAATCTATTTCAATGTTTTATCACTCTCATTATAAAAAACTTCTTCCTTATATCTCATCTAAATCAACCATCCTTAGTTTTAAAGCCTTTGTTGTATAAGCACATGCTCATGTAAAACATTCATCTCCCTCTTTTTTTATAAGTTCCCTTTAGGTACTGGAAGGCTTCTATAAGGTCCTCCCATATCCTCCGGGCTGAACAAGCCTAAATAAGTAATAAGGCATCAGGCCTGAGGTCAAGAAATGAGTTCACAAGTCAGGGCCAGGATCTAGTGTGTGGACAAGCACAAGCAACAGGCTGCAACACCTACTGCAGTGTCCCAAGCAGGAACCAATCTCATTCCCAAGCAGCTGTGGGAAACCTCTGCCATGGGAAGCTGCCTTCCAGCTTTTGGTCAAAAAAGCCCCAAGGCAAAAAGGTTTTTCAAATATCTCTTTCTGACCATAGATGTGGCCTTGAGTCCAGAGGGCCAAACTCCTGGGAGGAGTGTGGAATTGTGTTCCAGCCTTTGCCACTGCTATTCCCAAGGCAAGGGGGTCATTCCCTGCTGTCTGCATTTCTCCATAGATTGCAGTTGCTTCTGTGGAAAATGCTTTACAGACTGGACGATTGATACGACTTCCTTGCTTAGGTCTCCCCTCTCTGACGTGGCCCTTTTTTCACTCTTTTAAAAAGCTATTGTGTGAATTTCAACTTAGATTATTTTGACTAATAAGATTTTAAAATCAGGTCAGGCAGAGGAAATCTACTGTTGGAAGGCCATAGCTAAACCACCAATTTCATCTTCAAAATGGATTTATATCCCATCCTCTCAAAACTCCTATTAAAAAAAAGCTTCAACCCACAAGAGTTGACATCAGGTCAACAGTATAACATCTTAAGCTTCACATTGATGGTACAAGTGTGTTTTCAGTGACATTTTATCCAATGAAAAACTCCCTTGCTCAAGTGTTGCTACAATTCAAAACCTAACTGAAAGTTACATAAATACTTTAATGCTTTTCATCACTTAGAATAGTACTTTATGAGTTAAGGGCAAGTAATTTCAAGTAATTTCAAGAAATAATATGTGCATCAAAGCTACCTTAAGGAACTGGTACAGGCAATAATGACCTCAAAATCACTACTCACAGGATTAAATACTGTATACAGGAGCCAGCAATTTTAACCTTATTAACTGCAAAGTAACTTCAGTTCACTAATTCAATTACTTAAATAATTTGCACAATCACTATTCCTTAATTACTAGCACAACTTTAATAGCAAAGGTGTAAAACTGTAGAGACATCATTAAAAAATAAAGTTGCTAGAGAATATTTACTAGGTTCCCCTCCAGTGCTTTAAATTCATTCTGCTTGAAAATGGAGCTTGGAAGAACACTGATTGTTAAAGCTATGGTCCTTCCAAATTTGTTGCTTTGGAAGAATTTGAGATGCAATCTGTGAAAATGGAGAGAGATTTAACAGACTCTGGATCTGATATAGGAAGGTCAGCTTCATGATGGTTTTTTTGTTAGCAGCCTTGCATACAAATTTCAGAGGGATGGGAATGGGCTATGGATCAGTTTTTCACTTTGATTGATGTGGGTGGTATGGTGGTGGTGTTTGGTCATTTAAGAAAGCAGTAGAAAAGTTTATAGACAAACAAGCCAACAGTCTTGAACTTGCCACCCATGGAAAGAATCACAGGTGGCAGAAAATATTATCCTGGAAAAAAGGAGACAAGACAGCAATAGAGACACCTGCAAGTTGTTAGGTGTCAACACCACTGTTGAGCTACCATCTTAGTAACCAGTTCATTGTGCATGCAAAAGCAAAAGGACAGAGGAGGAAGTTCCAGGACATCTCTTGGAAAACTAGCAGGGAAAGGGAGAGGGAAGGGAAAAGGATTTCTCTGAGGGGCGCACTGAAGAAGCAATTAATCACAGAGTGAAGAAGAGAAGCAGTACCACAGTCACAGCTGAAAGCAGCAGAGGAGTCAAGCAGACCCTTTCATTCCTCGTAGTGCTGAAAGAAACTGCCCTGTTCATGTAATTGGAAATCAGATGCCGATTTTGGGCTTAGGTGCATAAGGAGGCCTTGGAATGTTTTTTAATAGAACAGACGGTGACATAGAACTTGCTTCAGTTTTATTGCAAAAACAAATTTTGCATGAATTGGTTCATTATAATATTTTCATATTTTTCCCCTGCTTTCTACAGCTGTGTGATAGTATGAAAACTGTCCCCATTAGATCTATTCATTCCACAACAATAATACATACAGTACAACAACAGAATATGAATGAGCCACAAAATAATGAGCTTGTAAAATCTATGGAGGCAAGAAGTCAATTTTTTTTAACCTGCTGAGAAACAGACTACAGAAGCATTTAACCAATTATCTGTATACTCTGCCCTTTTCTCAGCATATCTGGAAGCACAGGCTCTCCTCCCTGACACCTCAGGAGAGAAGCTGCCAAGCATGGCTCTGCCTCCACTGCTGCAGCTACACCCACTCCTGTACTCTGTGGCAGCATCAGGGAGCAGCAGTCTTCTCTTTCTTCCTGTGAATGTGAGGGAAGGTCCGCCAGCCCTAGAACTGAGAATCCAGTCACATTGCTGCCAGTGACTAATCCAGCCTCCATCACCCTGAAATCTGGAGGCAACACAGTGAATTCCTCCATAAGGCATATCCACCTTTGTTGATTGCCACAGTTGTGGGGGTATCTCCTTAGCACAATACACTTAAGAAACTGTCTTTGTTGTTTCACACCAGATATGTGCACATGTATGCAATTTTTATGAACTACCTTCCTTTCTAGAGATGAAAGTTATCTGCTTGTGGTGTCTTTCTCTCTTGGGTTTTGGATCCTTAGTGATGTTCCTACACAAGAGCTCTGTTTATCTCCCTGTAAGTGCCAGTCTGGATTGATTTCCTTTCCTCAGCAAATTCCAGTCACTCCCTCCAGAACAATTTCCAAATCTTCCTGTAATCTCTCTCTGGCCGTTGGCTGCAGTCCAGGTCCTTCTGGAACTTGACATCACGCTAAGGTCACTTTCTTAAGTGTAGGTTTGTGACTAACTTGTGACAAAAGGAGAAATCATTTCACTTTCTGCTTTCCCCCTTTACTTAACAACATGCTGTATATATAGATTTCTGTCTCTGTAGTGGCTCCTGAAGTGTTTTAGTGTTCTTTCACATTTAGCAGTAATATAAAATAGCAGCAGCTCAGTTCAGTGCTTTAGCAGTATTTCTATTACTTCCAGTGCCTGATCCAGCTATTCTAAAGTTAGTTTGTGGATCTCAACATTGTGCCTCTGCCTGCCTTTAGACCATAGGCTTCTCAGTGCCTGCTGTGTTTGTACAGTCCTGACCAAAGATCGTCCCTCACCCACAGCAACTGTTCCGAGACCCGCAGTAATGTCTGCAATAAAACAAAATGTGGGGTTTTTCCTGTGTCACAGAGTGTGTCAGGCTTAGAAATGTTTATTGTACTGTCCTAGGAGAGAAATTTAATGTGTCTAGCTACTCTTAAGTTTTGCAGGGTGAGTTTCCAAATCCAGGGAGGCACACACCCAGCACAGCCACTCAAACAGACGCAAAAACCACTGCACCAAATTTTGGCTTCAATTCATCTCATTACAAAAAGCAGCTCATGCCCTGCTGTGGAAGAGGTGCAGGATTATGCAGGAGGTCAGACTCCATCATTCTGCTGATCACTTCTGTCCTTTACTGTCTAAAAATAAGTTTTCAAAGCCCTTCTTAGGTCTAATAGAGGCTTTATAAGAAATCCTTGAACTGAGATCCATTTCTGGATTCATGCAAACGGCTGAATGAATCCATTTACAATTAAAGGCTCTGATCCAGCAGAGAGATCCATTCTTACTCCCTTTACTAACAGTTTCCAAAATTCCAAATGTTGATGCTTCATTCTGCACTTCCTGCAATTTCTTGTAAGTGACTTTCACAAAGGACAGTTGGCTAATATTCAGTAGTCAGCTTTGTACAGGAGCTGGTAGTCACAAAAGTGCAAAGCAACATTCCAGCAAATTTCCTTGTCCTCCTGCACTTCAGTGAGGTTGTTTGCTGTTGCTCGTGAACATTTAATTTGCAGCAGCAGCACAGGTGATATTACCAGCTTCTTCTTATATCCTCAAGCTAATAATTCACTGTATGATAGGAAGCCAGTATAAGAAGATTGAAAATGGCAAAAAAAAAGTTTTGGGAAATATCTAATTCCTGAAATGATTGAGGTTGGATCAACTTTTCTTTTTTTTCCTAAGCAAAAATCACAAATTACTATTTTCACATTATTTTTATAGCAGCTGTGGAATATGCTTACAGAATTTCCACTTAAAAGAATAATGATGATTTTGGAAGACTTGCCCTGTATTAAAATGTTTGGGCCTAAAATTATCTGGTATCTGAGCAATACAATATTATATAAAATTCTTGGAGTTTTAATAAAATTTCTGGATATGGATCAGTTAATAAACTTTGTTTCACCAACCACCTAACAGATACCCAGTTATGACTGAGTAATGAATGTTTCCCTGAAATGAAATCTGGAACATTTCAAACCATCAGACTGATGGAAAAAATAATTCTCTGTAAGAAAAACCCTGTTGCAGATTCAGTTCTACACAGCTGAAACTCACTTTAATTCAATTGGCAGCATTTTCACCTTTGAAAATCTTCTCATATAGCATTATGGCAGTCTTTTATGTTCACAGTGATTATTTATTGAACAATATACTAAAATAGGAGGCTGGGAGTGCAAGGCCAACTGTTCCCACACAGCCCAGCTTCCATAAGTGCTGTATCCCTTCTGAACCTATAGGTTCTTCAGGTTAAGGTAGGCACAGAACCTTTCCCAGGGCAGGCTTGAGGTGCTTGCACATTACATTAGGACTAAAAGTTTGCATACTTTGAAAGGGTGCTACACAAATGCAAGTGGCCCAACTGCAAATGTGCTGGGGCACAAAGTGCAGAGCTGCACCTGGTGATGGAGCTGCACCTGCAATGGGAACTGCACCTGCAATGGGAGCTGCACCTGCAATGGCAGCTGCACCTGCTGATGGAGCTGTACCTGCAATGGAAGCTGCACCTGCTGATGGAGCTGCACCTGCTGATGGAGCTGTACCTGCTGATGGAGCTGCACCTGCAATGGGAGCTGCACCTGGTGATGGGAACCACACAGTCCATGCCAGCTGCCTCCTGCTGGCCTCAGCTGTTGGTGTCAAGTGCATGAGGTCGCCAGCCAGGAATTACCTATGCACTGTCTGGAAGGTGTGCAACATGCCCTGGAGAAGACTGTGACACCTTGGGCTGCTACACTTCCACCTTTCTTTTGAGAATGGAAGACTGGAGATTGGGAATTAGCCCCAGTGCTTGAGCTTACACTACAAATCTGACACAGGGAGATGCCAGCCAGCCCTAGTAAGAATCCAAGCTGGACCAGCACAGGATTGCTTTGTAGTCCTGTTGTACAACCCTGAGCTCAAGGTAATAAATCAGCTTCCTCGTTCCCATCGTAACACTTTTATAGCCCCTGCTACAGACACTGCCTCATAATATTACCACAAAAAATAATATTTGTGATGATGGTGGAGTTGAATCAGAAGTGAGTGCAACTAAGGCACTGGGCTGATGATGAACAGTGCGTCGCTGACTGTGGGGAGGCAGCCACAGCTACAGTAATGAAACATTGGGGACTGTGGTTCCTGTGATAAACAATATGCCACTTCCTTGCTGCTTCCACCAAAGCATTGTATAGGAGACTAATGATCAGCTGCATGTAGGTGACATAGCAGTTGCCAAATTGCTAATTTATTGGGGTTTGTCAAGTAAATAGCAGCAGTGGCTGCGGAAGAACTATTAGCGAATGTGAAAATGGGTTTTGTTCATAATTGTCAGGAAATTGTAATACATTGGTGATGAGACTGTTTTAGGCAGCTTCACCTTTTTTCCAAAATCATCAATTAGAACAGTTCAGCTAAGCCAATGGTGTACATTTCTCTTGAGTTCATGAACCGGCTTTCAACAGAAAAACACAGAGAGGAAAAGGGGAAGAAAACACACAAAGGTGGACCTAAGACTTCCTAGTGAGGCTTTATTTTTATGGCGTAAGTGAAAAGGTACCAAAACCGACCTTTTCACTGAACAAATACCTTTCAATCTTGTCAGCTCAACATGAGTGCAGATATTTCAGCTGCTAGACTGAATTACAAAATGTCGCAAACACCAACCGCAGGTGAATCCTCTCTGGTACTGACACAGGAGTTGCAGTGTCATTTTTACAGAAGTAACAAATCTAAACAGAGCTGACTACACCCACTGAGGAAGGAAGGCAGCAGAACATCTATTCCAAGGAGAACAGAAGGAGAACATCTACTCCAAGGACAGGGATTTCACAGCCTCTCTGGGCAACCTGTGCCAGTATTTGATCAGCCTTTGAGGAAACGTCTAAGTGGAACCTCCTGTGTCTCAAATTGTGACAATTACCTCTTGGCCTGTCACAGGGCACTAGAGTCTGGCCCTGTCATCTTTACTTCGCCCATCCCAACCCAATCAGGAATTTATGCCCGTGGGTAAGATCTCCCAACTCTTCTCCAGGCTCAGCTCTTCCTACAGTGCCAGGTCTTTCAGCCCCACCTTATATGACAAATGCTCCGGTCCTTTAATCTTCTTAGTGGGCTTTCACTGCACTTGCTCCAGTTCATTCGTGTCTCTCTTGTGCTGGGGAGCCCAGCAGTGAACCCAGAACTCCAGATATGTCTCATGAGTGCTGAGTGGAGGGGGAGAATCATCACCCTCAGACTGGTGACAACCTGCTTGTGCAGTACATGGGCACCACCAGTCAGGGCCCAGGTGCCAAAAGACAATACAAAACTTGTCACAGAATGACAGAACCATGTAGATTGGAAAAGACCTGTAAGATGATTGAGTCCAACTGTTAATTTTGCACTGCCAAGTCCACCAGAAAACTCTGTCCCCAAGTGCCACATCTACACATCTTGTACATAGCTCCAGGGATGGTGATTCCACACCACATCCCTGGGAACCTTATTCCAATGTGAAGAAATATTTACTGATATCAAATGTAAACTTCCCCTGGTGCAACTTGAGGTCATTTTCACTTGTTCTCTGTTTGTTCTTCTTCTGCACAGTGTGCAGGAAAGAGAGGAAGTTTTTCCTCCTTAATGTCCAAGCATTTGTAGAAGTTGCAAACTACTCAGCCAACCAGCTAGGAGTGTAAAGGCAACAACAGAAAGCTGGTTGGGGAGAACTTTTTCAAATATTCTGGGACATTATGCTGAGGGATTACTTTTACTCCTATGCCTAATCTACCTAATCTTCTGCCATTTTCAGGCAACACTAGCAAAGTTTTACATAAAAAGAACCTATTCAAATATTCAGCTGGAAGCCATGTGGAAGCCATTCTCTAGCCCTTCTCATTGTGCAGAAACTACAGTTGTCAAATGTTGACACTTCTTTTTTTGGCCTAAAACACAATCAATTTATAGAACATTTTCAAAAGTCTATGTAGTTTATCTTCACAATCTTTTTAGTTTAGCTTTTGGATTGAAACACTCCAAGCACTTCAAACCAGTATCACATGGCTTTCTGAAGCCTTCTACAGAAATCATAATAAAAGGCCTGTTGTAGAAGAAGCATAACTAAACACACAAGGAAGACAGGATTCATCGGGACTGGGACAATTCAGTGTCTTCTGCAGACAAGTGTTTACTTCTTCCTGATTCACCATTAGCTGAGATATTTCTCTAAGCAGCAGCAAAGTGTCAAAGGCAAGAAGAATTTTAACAGCTCAGCATATGAATAACAGACATGCTGAGACACAGCCAGCTGAAGCTGTCATAAGGAAGATGAGATAGACAAGTTTGTTCAGGGATTGAATGCTCTAAGCAACTCAGTAGTGCTGGCTGCAAATGTGCCCTCTGCACACACACTTGGGAGAAAGGCAATGAAAGCCCATAAAAATGGATGTAAGATGAGAGAAACTTTTACAGATGTAGTGCAGCCTGGAAAGGGGTGTGAGACTATGACCAACACTAGACTCTTACTCTATTCGAAGAAATGGAATGTTGTAGGTATTTGAAATAACAGATTTGTAGTGAAAAAAATTCAGGCTCTGTATCAATTCCTTTTTTGAATGAAAAAAACTTGTAAGAGCCTGACTAATGCTTAAATCCTCAGGTCAAAGGTACACCTAACTGGACAGGAGAGAAATTGAGATGCTACTCCTGCTGAGCCAAGGTGGAAAGATATTCATTGAGCTTAATCAAAAAGTTAACTGAAAGTACTTCAACAGAAGACCTAGAGGCTTTACTGCAAGAGTCTGGGAAGTCTGAGAATGTCTCCAAAGGGCTCAACACCCACAGCTACAATTTTTTCTGGGGAAAAGAATCCAAAATAAGGTTGAAACCTGGCTTCTGAATTGCTTGTGGTGGTTTCAAGAGGTTTGATCATATGTTTGCTATTTATAAGAAAGGAGCCAGAGTCAACACATTTCTGGACTAAAATCTCTGTAACTATAAAAAGCCAAGACAGATAATTTCTAAATATGCCTTTTAAGTATCAACTAGATACTTGATAGTAGATACCCAAACAAGAAAGGACTTCAACTATTGATTTACACAACAAATTTTTGTTCTGGGCAAAAGAACAAAATCATTGTTATTTTGCACCAAATGACTCTCAGAGGACATGAACTAGCTTAATTTTTCTCTGGAAGCCTCACAATGCCTCATATTTCATGGGTGATGGATAGCTGTCTATATTCCACAGGAAGAGCTGCCATGCAGGAAGGCACCTTTCAGACAAAAGTATAGAAGAGCTGAACATTCTACTCCCTCAGAACAGATGTTTGTAGTAATGGTTTACGATGCACTTGCAGCACATATGAAATCCCTTCAGAACCAAAGATGATTTTTATAAAACAGATAAAACCAGAACTGAACTCTGGGGCCATTCAGGCCGTAGCTCCATGTGATTGTGGAAGAGGCATAAATCAGTTAAAGATGGGTCCAGCAGTGTAATCCACTTGCCAGCAGAGTTATCTGAAACATTCAAGTCTCTGGCAGCAATTTTAAATAAAGAATCCACTGTAATTAACTCATTAGCAGTTGTTCCAATGAGTTTAGCACTGTAAGCCTCTGAGGCTCCAGAAAGCCAGATATTTCAGAGGCCGTAAATTTTGCTAGAATGTGGCAGATGTTTGTACAAGGCTTTCCTCAGTAAACAAGAGTTCAACCATCTTGCACTTTGTGGCAACCCTTGCTGGCAGAACATATCCTATGGTGCTTTTCTTTGGCTACTCAGGCTATGTAGCTAGGCCAGCAATAAACACACATCTTTTTATGCTAAACAGTCAGGTCTTTCTTTACTTTTGGGGCTAAAATAAAACCTCCTACAGCTACAGCTCCATTAGGGTCTACAGCAGCTGGCAGTACTGTGTGCAGCAAAGAACAATAGATGTATAACACACAAAGGTCATTTCTGTGACAGAGTGGGACCTGCTCTAACAAGTTATGAATATGTAACAGAAAATGGAGTTTGACAGGTGTTTTCTGTTCTCCAGGCTGAAGTCCTGCACAGTGTGGAATACTCTTCCCTTTACTGGGTCTTGCAAAAGATACTGAAAGCCATTACAGCACCACACCAAGCCCCCTATCAGTCAGTGCTGCTCCTTGACCAGGAGTGCACGACCCGAAGGCTTCCCTTGCAAAGCGTCCCAGGCAGGAGCACCTTAGCCAAGTCCACATTGCACAGCTTCAGGCACTGAGGCAGCAGAGGCCACTGGGGCCAACTCTGCAGCCAATTGCAGCCTAATTCAGATCTCATCCAAATTCTCTGTGTGTGCCATGTACCAGCCCAGAATGCTGGCTAGACAACAGTAATCCCAAGACCAGAGAGTCTTTCCAACCTCGGCAAACTCAGCATCCCCTGTCCCTTTTCATCAGGGACACAGCCTTCCAGTAACAACATATTGCAGGAAAAGAGGGAGAAAAGCTCCTCCACGCCACTTCCACACTTATCTATTCAGAATCCATTCTTGCCAGTATGCCCCAAGGACAACACACGCAACTCTTGGCCTTCACTAGGCTGGACTCCCTGAAGATCCCCGTTCCATGGGGGGTGTTCTGCCCCAAGTTTCTGGCATATGGGTGTTTTACCACCATCCCTGTCAACTCTGCTTCTACCAGTTATGTCACAGCCCTCCCCAGGGAGAAGCAGGGAATCACAGAGACACTGTGCCATGTTTTCCTATGGGATTGGCTCTGACATACACAACAGAGCTAGAAAAACCTAGCCTGCCCTCGGTTCATATGCCTAGAACAATCCTTTATACTCTAAGGCAGAGGATCTGGACAGACTTATCGCTTTGAGAATAACAACACGTTTCAGCACTCAAGTTGTTTCTTGTATCAGATACTCAATGCAGTATCACCTGCATTTTATTTTTTAAATATTGAGAAAAACATTTTAGGAACTGTCATTATCTAGTTTGGCAGAAAACATGTAGCTGGGTCATAGTTTCTAGAGTTTCATCACAGTCTGGTAGTAGTTAAGCATTTTTTAATGAAAGCTAGAATGTGTAGACACTGACAACATACCAGAACTGCAGGGGGTAGAAAAACACAAAACCAGATCATTCTGAAATACTTCAGTGAAGGTCACAAGAATTTGCAGTCCAGCCAATGCCTGCCCAAGTGGGTATAGCTGAAAACAAGCACCCTGGGGTGCTCCTCTAAGTCTTTTACATGTGGACCCTGCTGACACTAAAAGAGAACTGGGGGAGGAAAGAACATCTCTGTTATGGAGGCTGGGAGAACAGGACAGCCCAGGCAGGACACACTTTGTTTAGCTCTGCCTGCAGCCAAACTCTGGCTTGCAGTAGTGACTGTACAGCTCCTAGAGCACCAAAAACATGGTTTCTCAAAAGGCATGAGGAGATGTAAGATCTGTTGGGCCAAACATCTCCCAGACAGTGCCCAAGACAGCTGGAAGCTCAGCCATAGACCAAACACACTTAGAAGAGGCACCAAATCTCCCCTGATCCGCTGGCAGAGCAGGAGCCTTGTGTTGGTGGGCTTCAGCCCTTTGGGAAGATAACCTTCCTACTCTCCTGTGATATTGGCACTAGGTGACAGTTTGTGTCGGGAAAAACAGGACACATGACCCCAGAACAAAGTAAAAAGCAGCAGCAAGTGCCAAGCAAGACAAGACCTCACTTCAGCTCCATCAGATTGTGCCAGACAGTTGAGGATACAGCCCCTGAAGCAGTAACCTTGAACCTCTGGTGTAGCTGATAGCTGAGATAACTGTCCTCACACCTTTAGCTAATTTTCATCTGCAAATAGGGCCTTATCTTGCATATTTGATGAATAACCTTTACTACTGCTACTGATGTCCTCTTCAGCACAGATAGACTGTGCACTTGCCACAATCAACTCTTATAAACCTAGTCTTTCTCAGTCTGCTGCATTCCAGTTTTTGGAGGAGGAAAAGACTAAATTTGCAGCTTAATTATTTAAAATAAATTAGTTTCCCTGCTTAAGAGTTAGAGATGTGATTTAACAAGTTGGGGACTGACATTTAAAAGTTTAGTGGTGAGTCAGACTGTGCCAATAGGGTGCAATTGAGAACAGAGTGAAAAGTGAATGTAAACTCTCTGGAGCTTTAATCTTGATTACAATATTACTGACAAAACTCAGCCCAGAACTGACCCAGATTCATTTTGCCTACCTTTTTAAACATAGATGTGACACCCCATTTAGAAACTGTTGTCCTACACACCATCTGTAGTTTATGGAGAAAAATCAAGACCTCTGGGGAAAATCAGCCTGATCTAAAATCCAGATTTCAAAAGCCTGTTAGCAACATTCCCTTCCCTTTTAAAAGAAGTCTCCTGATTACATCACCCCTTGCATCTGTGAGCTGTAGGAGTCAGGCTGTTTATAAAAATCTGCTTTAGACACCAGAACATCTAGAACTTACCCACTCTACTCAACTTTCTAGCTGGCTGTCTGGCTTGCTCTGTCCCTGTCCAGCAATGACCTCTGAGGATTCCTGTGCTCCAAGGGCACACCTCAGCAGGTGCCATCCTGCACACTGCAGGTGTTGCACCCAGCCGCGCTGCTGCATTAAAGCACAGAGTGTTACACGGACATCTGGAACACATCTCCAGCTGATTTTGAGCACCCACAGGCACAGGACTCCAGATGAAGCCTCAGGAGCCTTGTATTTTATTTTTTAAATATTGAGAAAAACATTTTAGGAACTGTCATTATCTAGTTTGGCAGAAAACATGTAGCGGGGTCATAGTTTCTAGAGTTTCATCACAGTCCGGTAGTAGTTAAGCATTTTTTAATGAAAGCTAGAAACAGCTGTTTAACAGCTGACAGTTTGTGGTGGACCCCAGGGCCCCCAGAGACACTGCTCTGCTGCCCAACAGGACCCACCCTCTTCCAAAAGGCTGCCCCAGCCCATACTGGTGTTTGGGGGATGCCTCTCAATAGTAGCCCTGTTCTCCGCCCTATCAACCTGGTATCATACTGGGAGGGCTCTGCTTCCCTTTACCATCCTCCAATACATTCTTCCAGGCATTTTAAAAGGTAAAAACATCCCACCTTTGTTTTCTTTTGCCTCTTTCTGAATCCCCCCATACAAGGGGGATCATTACAAAGAGAAATAAGAAACTGTGTGACAGAGACAGATAACATGAGACTGCAGGAAAAGGAATTGAATGAGAAAACTTTCACTATTCTTGTGCTTTAAGCGCACACAGACAATGCAAGATTCCTATTTGCCTTAAAGGTACATAAATTTTTACTGGCTTTATTTACTGGAAACAAAGCTTAATGTTCAGTATCACAGCACCGTGATAGGGTCTAAGTTGTATCGTCGCTGGCTAGATCAATAAAATCAAAATGCAGTTTCAAATCAACCAAATATAAAATAACTTCTCTGAAGGCAAAGAACCAGAACAGTCTACAAGGTTGATGGACCGTTGAAAAAAAAAGATTCAAGAGTTCTTTCAATAAACTTCTTCAATATATCAAGGTCTAATAAACTGGTATTTAAAAATATACATTGTACTATGCTTAGCCTGGAAATCAAGAGACCATGCCACTAATATAACTACCTAAATAAATAAATTGATTGTACTATCAAAACACTGTGATCATTTTGCATTTTCTTCAATAGGAAGTTCACTTCATTTCCTGCAGTGAACTCAAGGTGAAGAGGGATTAAAGTGATAACATTCAAAGGAAGTGCATTTGTTTATATCATCTAAAATAGGTGAAGAATAATGGCACAGAAGAAAATATCAAGATGACAAGGCAAGCTATGGAAGATTTTTTGATGCCCTTTCATGCTGAAAATCAATGCTAAAATAGCACAGTCCAGTTCCATGCATCCCTAATTTTTCTCCAAGATTCTCCATGTTTGTAAGTGGTTACTGTTTCAAAATGATCTGCCTTGCAACACATCTTATTTTATAATAGGGATACGGCCCAGTTTCAGAATTCCAACAGGAAATTAAGATTCTGCAATCACAGTTTGTATTTAGAGATAAGAAAACATAAGTTGTCCCTATCCTATAAACCAATTCCTCAGTTAGGGAAAACTAAGAGACCCTAAGAAGATCTTTTTGTTTCCGTTTCCCCCCCCCACCCAAAAACAATAGGATAGTCTTTAAAGCACACACACATTACATATGGAAAATCTAATTCCACGTGTTTCATTGGTATTGATCACAGCAGGGATTGGAACCCAGGTGTCCCAGGGCAGTGTCCTAAGTGGAATCATACACTGCTATTAGGAGCATTTTGTAAATGGTCTGTGAGCTGAGAACAAACAGCAGGAGCACATCCACATATTGCACAGAATCCTGGGGAGTTCACGGGGTGAGAAGCACCTCAGGGCTGGGAACAGGACACTGGGGTCAAGCTCCAGATTTTGAGGATTGAACTCCATAGGGAGAGATCGCTTTCCTTAGAGTAAAGAGAGGCAAGTCACAAGGAAGACCCCTCCAGTGGTCACCCAGAGCAGCCTCCTGCCCAAAGCAGGAGTGCTGCCAGCACCAGCTCAGCTCTGCCATGGCTTAGTCTTGCTCAGTCTTGAATACACTGTCAGGCAAATGGCACCACTCACCCAGAGATAAGGCTTCTCCTCACATCTGACCTGAGCTCTGCAAGCTTCAGTGCAGCCATTTATCCCTTGCCATATGTTTTGATTCCACCAGGAAGACTTTGGCTCTGTCATGTCTATCCCTGTTCTTTAAATTGCTATACATTGCTCTACACCACACCGGCCCTTCGAGTTCCTCACTGATTCCCTCGGACTCTCACTGTAGTCCCTGCTGACCCACTGAACCCTCTTCTGTATGCGAAGGGCTGCTACTGCTCCTCTGAGGGATATCCAAGCAAATCAGGAAACACTACATTAGGTCACTTCAAGGTTTTTTTCTTTTCCTTCCCTGAACTTCTTTTACAAAACAAGCATGTTACCACAAAAAGTTGCAATGATACAAATTAACCTTATCTGATAAAAATTAACACGACCGAAAAGTTGTTGCAACGATCCATGACAAAATATGGGGTTATCTTCCTTACTTGGGGTGCCTAACAAAGGCAAAGAAAGAAACAAAAAAAAAGATTTAAGGCTAGGCTATTCTTTTTTTCCTAGATGATAATTGTAAAAAGCACCTGAAAAGAGCAATTAATCTTCCTTATCTGAGCTGACTTATCATAAGAGGCATCGCCTTCTGGAGTTGTCTGTTCACTTCATTGCTTACAAATGGAGGGTGATCGACTTAGGCTCAGATATCAAGCTTAGTGTAGATGACTCCCATGTTACTACTCCCAAACTACAATGTTTGCTAATAATATGCAAGCTAAACAGCAAGCTACGTTCCTCTCCTAAATTCAAGCTGGTTTGATAAAGCAAGCAGGAGTTAAAATGTGGTTATGTTTTGATAGAACAAGAAGCAGTTACAAATCTAAATGCAAAGATGGCATTAATGGTGCAATTTGCATCACTCTCCGATGCTAATGTGCAGCCATTTCACTTTCTTTTACAACAGTGTAAAATGTACAGTATATATTTAACTCAAGAGTTTACAGACTCTGGGACGTTTCACTGCTTTCTTACCAGAGTGGACACGTTAACTCTGTTCTCTAACGTCATTCATCTCCTCTGTGAAATTCCTATACATTATTATAGAAGGTACAGATGACATCTCCTAATTTTATTCTCAGTTGCACAATGTTATTTCATATAATTTGTCAATATGACATTCATGAAGTGCAGAAACGTAAGCCCTTCTCCACTAAAAAACACTCCAAAGCCTAAGTTCTAGCGTTAGTCATAGCCCTGCAACATCATGGCAGATTTAATTTATCAGCACATTGTTTCAAAGCTGACAGCAAAGAGTAAGAGCATTGTGAGGGGTCATCACATTTCACAAATGTTTTGGCTGGGATAGGTAGATCAAAAGGCATTTTTGGCAAGGAGAAAGAGCACCCCTAGGAGCAGAAAACTAAAGAAAGTACCATAGTTAGGAATTTCTCTGTCTCCTCGCTCCGGAGCAGAAGCAGTGAGGAAGTGAACTGAAACCCTGGCTTGGCCTGCAGCAGCCAAGAGGTGAGATGGACTGGACTAGACCAAGACAACCAGGAACACACCAAGCAAGTGGACCAGGAAGGAAAGATGAAGAGTGCTCCCTTCACTCCCATGCAGAAGCAGCCCTTCCTTAAGACATGATGCAGTGTCATCTGAAAGTCATTATGCAAATGATCTGATTTCTAGATGAGGTGTTTTTCAAAGCCTTTAAATCATGCAGATCAGTGTTGGATGACTGATATTGCCATTCTGTCAAAGAGAAATCATTGGGACCAGTGAAAAAACTTAAATCTCTACTGCAGGTTTTTTTCTTCTACAAAATCTTATTTTAAATTCGTTTTTATATGGGAACACCTCTGAAGCAAAGTAGATGTTATAGAATTGTAATTCTGTGCTTTTTAACAGAAATGCTGTAGTTCTGTCTAAGCCAAAGTTATTCAAAGGAGAAACATATTTAACTGATGGGATGAGAAATTCAGTGTGGCAAAGATCTTATTCAGCCTCCATAAAGTCTGAGCAAGAAAGAACAAAAGAGAGACAAATTCACACTGAAGATACAGAGGTGGGGGGAGGGAGGGCCAGGGAGAGATGGACATTTAATACCACATTTTTGGCAAAGACTCATATCCTATAATTTTAGCTATCAACAGAGCATTCTCCAGAGAGTGGTGCAAAGCACAAATTCAAATTCCTCCCTGAAGGAAGTCTGAGAAGTAAAAACAAACTAGACTGCTAAGAAATAACAGAACAAAAGATCTGTATTTGTTGACAGGAGTTAAAGAGAAGTATTAATTTTCTTCTGTCAAAATTAAATAGATTTATATTTTGCTTACTAAAGTTTTTCCGGTCCATAATGGTGAAAAGAAAAAAAAAAAAAATCAGCAGAGAATCAGTAGCAAAAGCAAAATACCTCAGAGTTAAGGCCTGTGCCATACCTTGCAGTCATGACCTTCAGCTCCAGCAGGTTCTGCTTCTCCAGCCCCCTTATCTACCTTTCTATATAACAAGTCCAGCTCACAGAAAGTGAGTTCACTGAGCACATTTTCAGATCAAAAACCTTATTAAAGGAACATAATGTAAGGAAGATAGGACCAAGTGATTGACAGTAATTGTATTAGAAATGGGAAAGGCTGCATAGCCCTTTTTGAAATGCAGACTTCGCAGGACTATGAGAGGTTGAGATCCAATGCTGCATTGGGCCCATTAAAAAGCTTCTTAGGCCAGAAGGGATATCTTTAGAGCCTCACTTCACAGACCACAACATTTCACTGTTTAATTCCTTCATTAAAGCAGTAAGAGTTCATTGTGCTGTATCATATCTAGATTTAAAAGGATTTTCAAGGAAAAGAATAATCTATAAAACTCCTAGATAAAGTTATTCCAGCAGTTATTTAGCCTTGCTCTAAAAAGTCCTCTTTTTTGTCACCTGAAATAATCTGGTTTTAGAGATTGAGTAGCATCATGCTTTCATTCACTAGAATAAATTGTCATCCTGTATCAAAAAATGCCACTGTGTAGCAACTCTTAAACGACGATAAAATAGCATGCCAACCTTCTCTTTGTCAAAATAAAAAGATTGTGCTTCTTCAGTTCTCACAGACAGCACGTCCAGACCTCTGACTGTGCTGGAAGGATTTCAGAGGCATTAAAAACATCAGCACCACAACTGGACTCTGACCCCAGCAGCTGTTTCACCAGGACAGAAGTGACATCATACCTTAACTCCTACAGGATATCTCTTCACCAGACACATTCAGGTATCCCTGGTTTCCTTAGTGCTGTGCTCAGGGTGGTTCCAGAGTTCCCTGACAGCACAATGGCTTTGTACCACCAGTCAGAGGTGGCAGCTGTGGAAAACAAGAGCCTGAAACACCTGAGTGAATGCTGTCTTACAGAAAACTACATTGTGGTGATGCCTAAAGGCTTCTAGCTTTTTCATCTATTTGTAGCTCTGTAGATTTTTTAGTGGTATAGTTTCTAGTACTTTTCCTGCCCTTTCTCATATTTTAGAATAATAAGCTAATCCTTTCTGAGTCTTATTCTCAAGTAGAGAATTTCTGACAAGGACATCTTGTTTTTCACCAGAATTTGAGAGACATAACGAGAGACAGGACAAAGGAACCCCTAGACCAACTCCACAAGGGTGGGTTAGTGGGGCAACTGATCACTTCTTGGATGTACCTGCTAGATATAGTAATTAATTAACCTTTTTAAAATTGCAGAAATCCTGTATCACATGTGCACATAGCCATATTTGTGAACCTGAAAGCTTCCATTGAAGAACTGCTTTTTATCTTGTCCCTCTTAACATTGTTTGGAAAGTTTTTGTCTCTTGATTCTAGGCAACAGTGGAGTCAGAAATACCTGAGCTGGCTTTTAGAAACTTCACTGTGACAGCATGGAGCTCTATACAGCTAAATTTATCTCGTTTCTTGGCAGTCTACAGCTTAGGCATACTGGGTAAGATTCATCTGGCCAAGTGTAGACATACACATCTGAGCCAGACACCCTTGGCTCCTATATGGACATCTTCGCTGAGAGTAGGTGTTTGAAATAGATTACATGAGTCACCCCTTAGAAGAGCCTACTTTTCTCCACAGATCACACAGGCAACTTAGAATAGCTCAGAGGTAGGCACCTCCAGGCTGTAGTAAAGTTTGCCAAATTGAATCCCACTCCCTCCAAAGAGAGAGGATAGGCTCTTGAAAAAACACATCAGAAAATTTCAGAAGTCCTGGTTTTGCCTTTTTCTTCATCCCCTTTCCATCAGGCTTGGTATGAAAACACAGAGTGTTTGAGGGAAAATTGAAAAGAGTTTTGTCAAACTTCTTCATTCAAAATTAATCTTTCCAAGTACTGTACTATTATTACTGCTTCACTCCAAACATACATATATTAAGAACTTCAAAACAGTTTTATTTAAAGACTCTCTAGTTACACTTTTCCATATAACTTTCCACCTTGTTTAAAACTACAAGCCTTTTGTCATTTCAACATAGTAGTAGTTTCTTCCCTTTTTTCTGTATGATGTCAGATAGGTCTGGAAAAAGATGAGTGAACACTTCAGTATTTGCATTATGACACTAATGTATAACAGGGTACTGCACCAATTGCAGCTTGGTTGTTTTGGAGGCTTTCTTGTTTCTCATGTGATTTTGGCAAGCAACAATAGCTATGTGCAATGTGTTGCTTAGGAACTACATACTAGATACTGTGTGAATCAATAATTATTACTGCAGCTGACCTTCATCTCTCTGTGGACAATAATTAGAGTACATATTTTTATTAAGACTAGGAAAAAAACCCCAACAACTTAAAACACACAAATCCAGATAACAAACTATTTCTTTCTGCTTACAACTGTCTAGCCTCATACTCATACTCAAATGGGAATAGTGTGTAACGGGTGCTCACAACTTGAGATTCCAAGGGGTCCATGCACCTTCTTCATTTCTTTGATTTATATTGTGAGAACAAAGTGATTGGGCAGGTTGAGCCCATGGTGCTGGAGATAAGGTGTTTCAAGATTTAGTTCAAGAGATTTTAGATGAGGTTGTCTGCTACAATTGCTTCAGTAAAAATAGAAGAAATTATTATTAGCTGAAAAAAATTCCTTATTTTTATTTCTTTCTTCCTTTAGATAGCAAAATTTAGTATTTTATATTAGAAATAGTTATTTTAACCCCTCTTCTGTGCTGTTCTCCTGAGATGCAATAGTTCAAGAGAATCAGGAAGATGTGGCCACAGAAATGTGCCATTCCTTTGCCAGTATCAATTACCCTGTGTGCTACTGACCTTAAAAACTGAGCCGGGTGAATGAGCTGGAAAAACATCACAAATACAATGTTGCTGTTGTCCTCTCTTTGGTCATTCCCATACATTGACCTTCCATGTGCAAAGTTTTTACTTACTGGCCTATTAAGCACCTACATTTGAAAGAAGTAATACTTTTTCCTGTAATACAGCATTACTTCTCTTTTTCCTTGTTTGAGGAAAACCATATATGTTCCTATTTTAAATGATGACTGAAAATACAAGAAATTCTCAATATTGCTCTAAAGCAAGTTAAATTAAAGTTTTGCCTTTGAACTGGGATGGAACATAATAAGTCAAATTTTCATTTATTTTGAGGTATATTTAAACTTGAAGTTTTAGGTGTTCTTTTGGTCTTTCTCAGCACCTTTTTTAAGTTTCAGCAATGAAAAATGTTAGCATGCAAAAATTTAAAAGTATAGTATTTCTGAGTACACAAAATGAAATGCAGCTTTTACATCATACCATAAAATTAATTATGCCAGAGAGAAAGGAAACTTGTGTTATACAAACTCTCAAAGACTTCTCCTTGAAAAGAATTCAGACCAACAATCAACAGAGACATTTGAAACTGCATTGTTACAAAGGTTTTCTCCTCAGAATTTATGATGAATGTAAATTTGAATTCCACACTGCAAGATAATGCTGAATACCCAAAAGATAAATTATGGCAAGGTAAATTTCAAATAGAAGAAACTATGAAGTATTTAAGAAACAAGATTACATAAACAGTGCCACAGTATAAGCATCCAACTTGTGTGGTAGAGTCCATTTTTATTTAACAACAATGATGCAGGATCATTTATGGATTAAAGAGCAAGAACCCCATTTTTAGACAGAAGCCAAATAGTTCTTTGAATGAGACATGTACACCCATGTATTGACATGAGTTAAAAATGACATAAAGTCTTATCTAAAGAAATTATTGTTCGACTATGAAGCACTACCTGTATCTTGCACTTGCCAAGTTGTCAAACTTTTTTATGAGTGATATTGAGTTTCCTCAGTCATTCTGTGATTGGTATGCAGGCACAGAGCAGTATTCAACTTCTTGACCATGTAACTGCACTTGTTGGCTGACTTGATTATTTCTGTTGTGGATAGGACAAATTACATTGCACTGGGCTTTGTTGTGGTACAAGGCTTGTGTCAACCCTTTTCATTACTTAACTCTTTTTCAATAGACTCACACTGTAGCTACATTAATTATAATGAAAATTACTAATTGTAGTAGTAATACTCATTATGTTGTGCATATATTAGAAGCACAAGCAGCACTTGATTCCTGGTGTACAGCACACTGGAAATTCAGTTTGATTTTTGTGGCTCTCACTGCATCCCAAAACTGCTCTTGCCCTCAGAGAGACAAGGTCCTTGTGTTACAGCACAAGTTTGTTTCAGAATCAGCACTAACTTGTACATTCATTTTTATACTTTGAAACAAGCATTTTCTCTTCACTTCCAGATTTCCTCACCCCTTGGCAGTGGTCAACTCTTCAAAGCGCCGCCTGACAAGGAGACAGAACAACAGCCTGAACAGAGACATCCTGCTGGGAAACAGCAGCACCTCCCCGACACACATTGGCCAAAAGTTTCTTCTAGCCCATCATTAAGACCAGTAGTCATAGACCACGATTTTTTAAAAAGTCTAATATGATTTCACACAACAATATTCCACCTATTCTATTCATTCAACAGGCCTAGTGCCATGATTTAGGAGTGTGCTTTTACAAAGTACACAGGAAACATATTCTCAGGGTATGAATTCTTTTATGGATCAACATACAGAAGCCAAAAAAAAAATTCCAGGATCTTATGTTTCCACCTTGGGAAAATTTTGTGTTTCTATCCTGGAAAAATATCAAACAGTTGAACAATTGTATCTTCTGCAAAGATTTTCCCCACAAGATCAAGTTTGAGAGCTTGTTCTGATGATGCTCAATAGTCTACAGCCCTGTGTGCTATCACTCACACTCTGTCTCTCACCAGGCATGGTTCTGCAGCTCAGAGTCCACAAAGACAGGCAGAGAGGCAACTGGAGAACTGAAGTTGCTGCAAGAATTGAAAAAAAAGACAACCCAGTAGGACAAGGCATCAAGATGAGCAGAGGTGAGCTCATGTAATGGTCTCCTCTACTCCTCAAAAACATTTATTTGTAAAATCATAGCTTCCCCAAAATANGGGGAATAAAGAGGGAAAAAAAAAAAAAAAAACCAACAAAAAAAAATGCCTTATACCAAACAAATAACCAAAACAAAACCCAAACAGCAATATATATGTATTGTCCTGAATACTCAGTAGCAGCTTTAAATGGACTGAATAAATCCCTTAAACAATAAACCAATGACTATAACATGAGCACAGATCTGCCTCTCATGTGCTACCTGGTATATATGAATATATTTCCCTTAAAAAATGCATAAGGATTCACTTCTGTCTCAATAGGGACAAGGCAAAGGAAGGGAAGAGATGATGGTTTCATGCAAGAAGTTAAGGATGACTGTCTAGAGCTGTTCTGTTATTTACCTGGATGTCAAGCACACCCAAAGCACATGGCTTTTATACACACCAGGTAAAAAGAGATTTGCAGGGTGCTTACAGCTGTAGGGCTGTCCAAGAGCTTCACTTAGCTGCAGCATTTGGCATAGCTGTTGCAGCAATCCTGCACAATGCCTGTGTGCTCCTCAAAGCTCTTTTCCAAGTCTCTGCATGATTTAACTGAGAGCCAATATTCTATTTCCACAATATTTTAACTTAACGGCAAAAGAATTCTGGACATATCTTATTACTCTGCTCATTTTTTCCCCCAGGGCCTTTCTGCTGCCTCTGACAGCTTTCTGATTGCAGCCTTTCCTCACCCAGCAATGCCTCAAGTTTCATCATCCAAATTACTGTACTTTAAGTCCCCTGCAGTAACTGTGTTTATTTCCAATATCCCAACAGGAAGACCCCCATCAAGATGAGTCATTCTTATTTCCAAGGGTGTTGTACTGAGCCTGCTCAGAGGAAGATGCAGCAGCAGCTGCTTTGTATTAGCCTAGTGGGGGGAAAAGAGCACAAGGCCCTGCTTTCAGCTAAATTTCTTTCCAACAAGAGAGACATTTCTTTCCAGAAATGATGAAAATTTCAAACACTTACTCTAACAAAAACCCTGTTGGAAGTACCAGAGGCCTGAAAACCTCTGGAATTGTGCCATGATGTGCGGAAAAGGGAAGCGGCTATTTTAAACTTGCTGCTGTCTGGACAGAAAGAGATGCTTTGCTGGGAACTGCTGGGCCTCTGAACTGTTCATTCATGCGTTATTTTTTGGCAACCTTCACCATTTCCACAGAATCACTGGCAGCAGCTTCACTAGAGAGCAAGCAGGTAATTCTGACCCTGCAACTTCTCTACCACTATTAATCACAAACAGGTTTTTAGCTGCCTCATGGCAGTGATTATTCAGAGCTTTTTATGATGGTGTAACACTGCCATGAAATCTCACACACACAGATTCTCTGACGATTCAGAATTATCCCTGTTTTCCACTCAAAAAGCACAAGAAAAACCTTTCAGCATGTTACTGCTGTAGCACAGATAGAGCCAGTTCATGCAGAGCTTCAAACAATGGAGCTAGAATTGGGTCAAGATGCAGCAGAAGTCTGAGAAGTTTTGATTCTAAATCAAAGATGGATTTCCAGTCCTAATTCTGCTATCTTTGAAAAGAATCCTTGCATATTATACACAGGTAGAACAGACTGGAATATCATATCATATCATTTACTCTTGGGCTCCAGAGAGGCAGTTAAAAATAAACAAGTGCCTTTGTGCATCAGCATAGGAATCCCACATTTCCAAAACTTCAAACATCAATGGAAAATTTGTCATCATATGCATGATATGATGTGGCTTTCTGGAGCTTCTGCACTTAGTCAGTTATATACAAAATTAGCAGTCATGGTCGGTGCACAGAAGAAACAAGTGAGGCCACCCAACAAGTGGCTGAATTTTCCAAGTGCTGCTGAAACTCTGGCACGAGTGGTTTTATGATCAGTGGGACAGCCCGAGGTCAGAGACACAGGATACCATTTCAGAGAGGTGGTGGGGAAACATCTTCTCTTAGAGTCCATCTCACATATGTAACTTTGAAAGCTGTCATTTTAATTGCAGACATTTGTTACATTTGTTCTTCCCAGCTACTCTCTATTCCCAAGTGGAATGGAAGTGGTGCCTGATGGGCTGGTTGGAAGACTAGGGATTTCTTTGTTTTTTTGCTTTTAATGTTCTTGCTGAATTTATTTATAGCTTGGCTGGTTATTAGAACTTGTTCCATATGGTAATCTGGCAATGGCAAGTAAAGGATTTAAAATTTAAAAATAGATTATTTCAGCAAGAATATATATTTTTGTGATTTGGAAATCCACTCAAAATATTAGAACCCAATTTAACCCAACTTTTTAGGGGAGAAGTGAGGGTGGAAAGTAGCCAGAGGGTAAATAGGAGATTATTTGAAAGCAGAAATTTTCTTTCATGTTGTTGGAAAGTGGCCCAAAAGCTCATTGTGTTGAAGCCTACTTCAATAAGGAAAAAAGAAGACAGCTTTTCTGGATTAGAGGGTTTTCCAGTCTTCTGCTTCTGCAGGAAATGCATCTATGAACCCCCTGGGAGGAAAGCAAAAAGAAAACAACCCAGGAAGCAAACAATTTGGACCCAAACTAAAACAAATTAAATAGGCGCCTGTATAATTAGAACAGAAAATACTAATAAACTACATATTTTGGGGTTTAAGCATATAGAGAACAGGCTGCTCTGCAATGCCAAGGGGACAATAAGAAATAAGAAATTATATACATCTAGGCTACCTTGAAAATTATACTTTAATGTTTCAAATGGCATAGCAATACCACAATGCAGGTTTTTGACCCCTGCTTCAAAGGTATCTGGACTAAAGTTGACCAAAAAATCTCAGATACACATTTGATGAGGGGGCTTTGACTAGAAAAGAGAATTTCCTGCTTTGTAACTGGTTAGAGTAAAGATTTGGTTTGCAGCCTACCTTCAGCATGTATTTATAAAAAAAGGAAACACACAAGAAAAACATAACAAAACAGAAAACAGATTTCCAAGTCCCACATGCTTTTGAACAAATATGTCAAAATTTCCCCAGAGTATTCAGACCAGGAAGGCACAAGCACTGGAAAAATATATTGTACAGACAACACCATTAAGCAAAAATTGCATTTTTATTGCCAATAAAGTAAAAAGTCTGAGATCACAGGAAAAGTACTTCTCCAACAGACAAATTATTTTTAAAAATTGTTTAAAGTAAAGACATTTTCTATTCCTCCAACTACAACAACGGAGACCTATATGTAGAACAGAAAAGACTGATCAGTACAATCTTTGCCAAATTCTGACCAAAACTTTCCAGGATTCAATATTATCACTAGCAGTAAGGTCAATGTGACATTGAAGCAAGACTGATTGCAGCCATTAGGTTTGCTTTTTTGATTTCATAGTCTTTTGTAAACCCAAGTAAAAATACATAGAAATCAGGTGTGCTGCTGATTATGTTTCTATCTTGGCCACTGTGCAAAATACAGTAGCCAGTAGCATCAGCCAAAAAATACAGATATTAGTGTACTGATAAGTAAATCAAACTTTGGGTATAATTTCCTCACCTTGAATTTAATGAACAAAGGAGTTTGTTACAAAACAAATCCTAAGAGGAGTGCTGACGCATACTGCTCTCAGTTTCAAGACTTCTAAAAAAGACATTCAGTTATTGTGTTAGATGGAGTTTTGAGCAAAGGCCAAGATTTGTGATCTTTTAAAGAAGTCTGTGAGAGCTGATTGGCTTATGGGGCGTTCAGGAAGAAAACAAAACTGTTCCAGGGAAGGGGGCCTGACACACAGAGATGGAACATCATCTGACTTGATTATTGGGTTGCTGCCATCAACAATACCCAGCCAGAGGTCCCCAGGCCCACCAGAGAGGTGGGGATCTGTCCCAGTCCCTGGGCATCCCCTCTGAGCCAAGCACCAAGGGGGAGCTGGTGTTCCCTGCCCAGCACACAGAGGAAGTGGCACAACACACTGAGGGACAGCACTTGGGTGGGTCAAATCCTCTCCCTGCCTGCACCTACACAATGACAGAGCCCTGAGGCACATATCCCCAGCAGCTTGTCCACCAGGAACACCAGGGCCCATCACCCTCTGGTGAACCAAAGAGAGGAGTGAGTGCAGGGAGGGACAGAAATATTACTCAGTTCCTGGACAGCAAGAAACCCTGCTGTAGGAAATGGCACAGTCTCAAGTGGTGGTCTAAACCAGCTCAATACACCTGAAAAGAAAGCAGACAATACGTCATTAAAATACACTGGACATTAGCAGTGCTCAGGCAGATTTTGTACTCCATACATGAGGGGAGAAGAAGTCCTCTGCTCTTCCCCTACTCCAGCAAAATCCATGTGATTTTCATGCCATACTAACTCATTGAATAGTTTGCTCTTCAACACATCTCAACTGTCATTAAGGTGACACTAATTACAAGGAAAACCCCTTGCTTGTATGAAAACTTATCTTTATATTTACAACTGTTTGCACTTTAGGACTGCCCAGCAAGCCAAGGCACAATGAGTTTAACAACTACAGGTTTGTTTCTTGCAACAATTGAAGGTAAATGATTTTCTATTCCAGTCTTTCATGAGAAGGCCAAACTGGGAAGTGTTCTAGGCAGGTGGGACCACAAACTCCAAGACAAGATCCCTCTGCTCTAATTAATGGGAAAGTAAGGGTCAAAGACTACTGCAACATAGAAAGGGTGGCCAAGTAAATTCTATTTCCTTTTTTTCCCCACATGAAACTTCTTCCTGAGACATACTTTCACAGACATGTTTTATAAAAGTGTAGAGGTAAAAGATATATTAAGGTCATAACAGGGAATAATAGCACTTCTGTGAAAATTCAGTTTCTGTGTAATTATATGCTGCATATTCTAGTTTCTTTCCTGATCCTACAGAAGACAGTATCTAGTGCTTGCCATCTCATGTATGCACCAGTTTTCCATTTGCCACATCCTTTTACAGTGAATGCAGTACTAATAGTGTCCTTATACCTTCCAATAGAGTGCATTGCAGCGGTAAGAATACTTCAGAAAATAGGATTATCATAGCTTACATCCACAGCACAGGACATGTAAGGTCAGAAGTTTTCCTTGATTATGGATATCCCAGTTGAGATACCACCCACCTCATTTTTTGAGACTACTTAGTATTCTCTCTGCTATTGCACTGACAGCAAAAACTTTATGGACTGCAGTTATGGCCACGAACACTCTGTATGTTCTAAAATAGGATCCCAAGAACATTTAGTCTAACAAAAAATTAATTACAAGCTTGAGTCGATGAGAGTGTGGTTAGTGGGTGTACTGGCATTATAAGGGAACTTAGAAGCACCAGCAGAGAGATTGCCAATATCTCCTTAAATGTGCTCACCTCTCCCCAGAAGGAAACCGCTTGTCCCATCCTCATCCAGTCCTCTGTATCATTCAGACTACCCAGACACCAAAAAAGATACACTTTGATGTCAGGACCACCCCTTCAACTAACCATTCCTTGACACAATTCACAAATAAGCAGTTTCCCTTCAGAGAGAGGTGCCATGGTGCTTAGCCATGCATTGCTGCAGATGGATTTATGTTATTTCCAGTTCACACCACTGAACAGGGAGGTGTCCTGCCAGCAGCAGACACAGTGCCCGGGTGAGATCTACAGTGTGGATTGTGGACCCTGCTCAAGTGCCTGTATGATTCTCGCAAGTAGGAGCACAGAGCTTTTTTCCACCAGCTGACAAAGGATGATAAACTGGGAATGAGAGCAGCTCCTTCCAGTTCCTTTGCACACAGCCTGTCAAAGCCATGAGCAAGTAGGTCTGTGGAACAGCAGTGTTTTCCTTCCTGCCACAGAAAAAAAAAAAAAGGCAGGACTTCAAACTTCATGGAGGAGCACTGAAGAAAAAGGGAGGATGATCAGATATAATCCAGTCCATGAAATTAAAAAGTATTTGGATGAGAGGTGTGGGACACAAAGCGATCTCTGCCCATAGCTGTGTGCTGTCTGGAGAAAAAGGCCAAGAGGAATTAGTTTTATTACCCCATGACTCATCTGAGCCAGGGGAAATACAGGGACATGTCTGACATGGATCATTATCATTGAAACTGCATGGCTCCCACCACAGCAGGTTCATACCACATCCCTGAGAGACATAACTCTGCCTCTCAGTGGCCTGCATATGAATGAATTACAGGAAAAATTATGTGCTGCTCAGTCCTGTTCCACTCCACAAGTACTAAATCTTTGCTGCCTAGCCTGGAAAGAGAGATGAGGTTTAGCACTCCCCTCTGGTAAAAATCTTGGCAGTGAGGTATCCAGCATTCCATGAAGGCCAGAGGAAACACTTTCAAAAACATCAGGAGAAAACATCTAGAATCCAGTTATAACCTGCTGCCTGCTGCTTTCATCATGTCTTCCCTGCCCTGGAACAGCTTAGCCTTCCTAGACTGCAGAACATGGGTGGTGAGGGGAGAGGATATAAAGTGGTAAGTAAGTGGACAAGATGGACACATCAACCACTCAAAGCTGTAGCTGCCATATCTAACACAGGAAAAGAAAAAGTTATCAAGGTAGTATCAGCATGTAATCCTGATGACAGAGCATTACACGTTAACCCAATTCCTTCCAAGAAGAGAAATAAAGGTTACAGGGGTAGGAATTCCCTGCTGCAGGACTGCAGAAAAACCTCAAAGGCTATTTCTTCATTCATGGCAGGGTTTAAAAGACAGTGCCTATTGGCTCTGGCACAGCTAGTATATGTGCACACACACAAGCACAGGCAGCAGAACTCAGCCCTTCTGTGCTGTAGCATCAAAACAATGTTTGCATAAGCCTAGGAAACCCTTGGCTCCTGCCCCACAGGGGACACTCCGACAAACCATAAAAGTGTGTCTGAATGTATTTCTGGCTTCCCACATTTTTGTGCTGCTCAGCATTCTTTTTGAGTCTACCCGAGATCTGCAAGTCCATATATACATACACTCTCTGGAGGCCTGCAAAACACTCTCTGAGCAAGCATTAAAACACATGGTTTTACTTTTCTGAAATTATTACAGCTTAAAACGTTGGAGCAAAATAAACGAAAAGGAGCCATTGTCTCCATAGCCCGAAACCCATGCATGCAAAGGTTCCAGCAATGGAAGGGGGCTCTCCAGTGCAAAATGAAATTCAGCCCTCACCTCAACTTCATTCAAAACCTTTGTTGCTTGATGATCAGTTAAGTTTCAAAAAGCTGCTCTGCCTGTGAGCTACAGTGGCTGTTCAGACACACATATATGTGTGTGGGACAACACATTGCAGCTTGGAAGACTGCAGCCACAGGGAAAACAAGTAACACACACAGGCATTACAGAGCTGCAGCATGAAACAGTTCAGCAGTGAACTTACAGCTCTCAGCAATACCTAAAGAGCTGCTGTTTTCTCCAGTGAGCACCACTTGGAGAAGTCTGGAGCCAATCACTGTCTTCAAGGAAGGAAACTTCCTCCATATTGTGTCTTGTCTCCAGTGAAAACACCATTATATCATCATTAGCCTGAAGGATCTGAAAGGAATTCCCATAGTATGAAATATTTTAGGTTTATAATATAGGTGTGTCCAGGCTTATCTATTGACAAATTTCTTTCTCAAATATTTCTCCTGGTTCCCAGAAGATGCCCAAGTTCTTTGGCACCAGTCACAGCTGTGCTGGACACCATGCTAAGTGAAGAAAATGCATGATTGTGGTGCAGTGCACATTTTTGGTCAGCCTAGAGAGATCACATGAATGATAGATAGCTTGCAACCACTGCCCATGACACAGATCAATACCAACAGCCCAGCCAAGTAACACACAACACTTTGTAGGTATCCTGGGGCAGCTCTCAAGTCTCTGTTTTCCATTCATCAAGGCTCAACCCAGAACTCTTCAGCACTGCTGTCACACTTTCTCTCTCTTAGAACAGATAAAGCTGCTGCTCCCCTGATGAGTCTGTACTAATGTTCTTTGCCAAAATATAGACTAACACAGTGCCATCATGGGCCACTTAGCCACTGTCAGTGGGAAAGAACAGCAAGTAGAGACAGTTGCTTTACAACATAAAAGAAGATAGAAGTGTGGGAACTATCAACTATTTAAAAATTAATTGCATATCTCTCAGGCTGGGAGAACCAGGAGATGAGGCATTTGCCATAACAGCATCAGCAGAGTCCCCAGAAAGAAAAGTTGAATTTGATGCCAAGCCCTGTGTGCCTGATCCTTTGCTGCAGATGATCCCACAGGACCCCTGCCATTCCTTACAATGCCTTGGGGCATTCTTGTACTCTGCTCTGCAACAGAAAGTGGCAGCTGCTTCCCCAGGACAGCCTGGTCTTGAATCCTCTTAACTGCAACTTCATGTTCTTACAATCAGGCACTGTGTCAAAACAATGTCTTTTGGTTTATTTTGTTGTTTTATTTATAAAAGATAAACACCTCATGGGAAAGACAGGCTGGCAAAACACAAATCCACATCCTTTCTCCATTTATTAAGAATTGTGAAAAGCAAATAAATATTTTGCTGGGAAAAGTAAACACTCCAGCACTCACATATGATCTCATTCTGGTATTGTGCTCATATGCTAGTTGAATACCACAATGCAGTTTCAGACACCTGCATATGCTGTGTGCATCTGTATTTCTCTCCCACATTTATGCATAACACCTTTAAGATAGGTACAATGCTGTCAGAAGAGAGAGAAGAAACTGCTCTTATAAACCCATCAGTAGTCATGGAATTTCAGAGCCTAAAGAGAGAGTTGATCATTTCAATGCCACAAAACAGCACATTCCCCGGTGGCAATATATTTCTATCATCACTAGCAACTACATGTTCTTCCCACAGTTATTTTCTTCTGCATCTGTAACACCTTGTTTTCTGTAGTCATTTCATTGTGAATGGAAAGAAGTCAGGTAACAGCTGTAGATGGAGAGGGAAACAATCCTTGAAAACCCTGTGTCACTCTCTGATCTTGTTGCTGCAGTTTCAGAAATGGAGGTGGCCAATTTGTTTGCTTTATAACCTGCAGGAAAAGACTACAACTATAAGTGACAGCCTGCTAGATTTTCTACAACATCCCAAAAACAGAAAAATTAATAATAACACAAAGAAATACATAGAATATCTTCTTTGTTATAGATAGGAAGTGTGCTGAGGACTCTTAGAAGGTCAGTAGTCAATAACCTAAAGAACTGGCTGACTGAAACACTTATTTGAAAATTTCACAGAGGTGCCAGGATTTGTTAGAGAGCATTGCAGTGGAGAGTTTGATCAGCTCCAGAGTTAGTGGAAAATGCCACCCATGTTTGTATAAATGTATGACCAGAAAGGCCCCTTAAGACGCTGTAATATCTGGTGCAGTTCTGATATTGTACTCTAGGCATCTTATAATAACATTGTTTCAAAGCGATTACCAGAAGTTACCCACACAGCTAAAAAGGGAAAAATTCTATTCTGTGTCTTCAGAGAACAGTTATAACAACCTCATGCAAATATAAGTGCCTTTGTTTCTCCCCCTTTATAAGACCACCCTCCATAGCACTGCATCTTTTCTCTTATCATTTTCCAGTGAAAGAGAGCCCTAAAGCCTCTTTTGTTTGTTCCAACACTTGCAGAAACATCTTTCTTTTGATCTCAGGGCTGCCTCTCTTTGTGAACTCTTCTAACTGAACATCCCATTAAACCATTAGCCCTTCTTGAAGCACATCCCCCTGTACACACTTTGTCATAGATGCACAGAGCCTACAGCACCAGCCCAGCAGCTGAGGGACTCTGGCTGACCTTCTCACCATAAATATGTGTTGCAACACCACTAAATTGTTCACACCCTCCACAATATACAAGGTATTAAGGGGTTCTCAGCATAATTTCTCAGTGTGACTTCTCACAGTAACACCCTGTCTCTTGAAGATGACTACTACCACATTATTTACTTTCTGGATAGGAAATAAAACTACTTGAATCACAAGGAGAAAGAATTTAACTAAACCTAAGAAAATGGTTTTTCTTAAAGTAATACGAACTGTGTGAGGATTTTTTTTCATGCATACAGTCTAGTACACACACACAGTTTGAAGCTGTAATAAGTTATTGAAAAAAAATGACACTGATGAAGAAACTGCAGTCCTAAAATGTCCTAAAAAGTGCAGAGTCCTCCTGGGGTTTTTCTCTCTTTTTTTCACTCACAGGACCTGTACTACCAATTTTGTCCCCACTTCCAGTTGCTATACATGGTAGGTGAGTAAGATTTAATTCACAACCATTTATGCTAGCATGTCTTGAGACAAATCTGTGAAGGTAAATTTCATGCATTCATTTAAGTCTCAGATATCAAAGAAATTAAGATGAACCTTAAGCAGATTGCTTTTCCAAAACTTAATTTTAAAGCTAGTTTCATGATTTTGATCATTCTGAGCTGCAGGTAACTCAGACCATTTTCTCTCCATGTAAACTTCAGCGTTGCTCACTGTTCCTCCCATGTGCTGAATGAGAAAGGAGATCAGCAGATTAATTACTTAAAGCCTGTTGTAAAATGGATGCATGCATTTTATACAATTCATATTTGCTGTGGAGGATGATCAGTGCAGGTATTTCTCATGTAGTGAGGATGTAGCAGAAAGATTAATTCTTGGAAGTAATTCAGCCTGACAAATAAGGTACTATGCAGATACTGTCCATATATCAAACCATATCCTACCCAGTAAGATTGACAAGGCTGTTCACACACAGCAGCAATACCTTGGCCTGACCTGGCTGCAAGGGCAAAGGCACTGCATCCAACTAATGCTGCAGTTCCTCTTGTCAATCCCGCCTTTCTTCAAAGAGAGAAGCAAAGTACAGTTCAAAGACTACCTGAGGTCTGAACAGGGTTTTTGCCCTTTCCAGCAAAATTGTTGCCAGTTTCACTTTGTCTAAGTTCTCTCCTCAAAATGTACTCTTCTGAACTGATATAGTTCCTGTGCTACCCATAAACAAGGAAAGTTTGAGAATTCTTTTAAATTCAGAAATGCCACAATACAAAAGTCACTGAAACCAATTTTTTAAGTCCCTTTCCTTTTTTTAAATTTAGGATGCTTAATGTCTTTGCTCTCTCAACAGACAGATAGTAAAAAGGAAAACAAACTGTTTAAAAAGAAAAAGGGGGATGTGTGGAAACCATACAACAAAGTAACTATAAATGGGGCACTGCTATAGAACTCCATTTTTGAGACACAGGAGTGAGAGAATAAATCAAATAACTCAGACTGTCCAAGGCAATATGATGGAGCGTGGAATTTTTGGCACGTAACAGTCTCATGATTAATGAAAACACAAATAAAAATCAATGGCTGAGTTGTTCAAAGAACAAATTCTCCCTAGCAGTAAAAAGACTTGAATACTGGCTGCCAGCCTAATTTCATTAGGAAATGCATTCCAATTAATGGAAGCTCTGCAAACAAGAGATAATTACTAAGGCGAGACAGAGGAAAGGCCTTACAGCCTTTCAGCTTCTCTTCTTTGGCTGCAACTTGCCCTTTTCTCCATCCAATTCATTTAAGATGGGGTTCATTGGAATTCTGTAAGAGTATTTTCCAACCTCCTCACCATTCCTGCTGCGCAGGAGTCTCCTTGCCTGCTTCTGTCATTGGCCTCATCCCCCATACACACTATGTACTGTGAAGTTTCCCATGCTGGGGAGGGATGTGTTTGTTCTCACATCTCAGTGTCTGAATGCCAGTTGTGCCATTATTCCTGTGCTACTTGTTCATATTCATTTTGATGCTACATTTCCTGTGCCAAATTAAATACTGGCACAGACAGGTGCCTGAAATCAAAGTTGTGCCTGCTTATGCTCTGGCGAATTTAGTTTTTTCACTTCCATGATTTCATTTCCCAGGAAAACAGCAATTATGTAACCTTGGTAGAAACAGATGCCAACAATACTAAGTTCACAACTGCACTCCTTTCACCCCAAGGGCTTCTTTCAATGGGAGGATGGAAAGTTTCTTAAAACCAAACAAGCAACCCAAGACCTTTTGTTTTAACAGACATGCTTCCCAATTCTATGAGCACGTAGGCAGACACTTGAGGTACTTTGCCTCCCCCACGTCATCCCCTCAAACTCTGTGCTCTTACAAAGTGTCTCTGCCACATCTCTCTCACAATCAGTACTGGCCTTGACACAGAGGATATTGGACAGTCCATCGTAAAGATGTGCAAAGTAGTGCCTTCTGCAGAGCTCAGCAGTGAGGAAGAACCATCCTTGAAGTCCCTCCACGGCACACCAGAAGATGCTGCTGCCAGAGACAAGGATGCTTGGCAGGAGCTGCATCCCACTTGAGTTTTTTCACCCTGCAGCTCTGCAGAAAAAGTTCAGTTATGTCTGATGCCTTATCAGGCTGACCTGAAACAGAGACTGGACATATCTACAGAATAAGGTAGGTATTTATTGAAAGGCCTCCAGGATCCACCTTGTCACTAATAATAGTCACAAAAATGGCTGACCAGTTACAAGGTCTTACATTTTTATAATTTTTGGTCCATTTGCATACTGGTGTTTAATTGTCCAATTACAGCTTCAGGTTGTGAGGTCCCATCCTTCTTTGTTTTCTCTCTTCAGTCTGCAGTTGTTTATGTGGTTGGGCTGAAAGTTGTCCTTGGTCCTCAGCCGGAAAAGGATTTGTTTTGTCTGCCTACTCTGTGAAGAGAGCTCACCAGCACTTAATATGAGGCTCAGAACTACATCCCTAGGCAGCAGAGAACCTGCAAATATGAAAGCTAAAGCTTAAGGCATCACATCCACCTATGCAGCGAATCAAGCCTAAGTGGCTGCAGCTCCATTCTCATGCTCTCTCGTTGATGTCCAGCACAAGCTGAGTGTCCATGGACCCAGGGACGCTGTGTTAGCTCACAGGGGACAGCATGGCACCCCAGGGCTCAGCATTAAGTCCTGTGCAGTGAGGACATTCTCTGTCCTCTGCCATTCTCTTGGCTGCTGCCAGCTAGCCTGGGTATGGAAACACGTGGGTCAAGTGTACGAAAACCAAACATGAGCATAGAGGCAACCCTACAGCTTTTGGGGGACCTAAATCTCAGCAGGACAACCACTTCATCATCTGTTTACATTTAACTTGCTTATTTGAAAACTCAAGTGTCTGTCCACAGCCACCATGTGGCATTACATACTTCCAGTGTCTTCCCTAACAGGCAAAAATAAAGGGTATGCACAGAAAGAGCACTGGGTTTCACAGAATAATAAAATTGTTAAGGTTGGGAAAGACCTCCAGGATCAATTCCAACCATCAGTCTACCACCGCCACTATCTTCACCATTAAACCATGTCCTCATGTGACATATCTTCACGTTGTTTGAACACTTCCAGGGATGGTGACTCACCCATCTCCCTGGGCTGCCTCTTCCAATATTTTACAAGTGTGTCTTTAGAAAAACTTTCCCTAATATCTAAGCTAAACCACCCCTGGTGCAACTTAAGGCCATTTCTTTCATCCTGTTGCTTGTTACTAGAAGAGACCAAGCCCTACCTGGCTACACCCTCCTTTTGAGTGCAGTAAGGTCTCCCCTGAGCTCCTTTTCTCCTGGCCGAATAACCCCAGCTCCCCCTGCAGCTCCTCATAGGACTTGCACTCCTGCCCCTTCACCAGATTTGTTGCCCTTCTCTGGACTCACTCCAGGATTTGTGGCAAGGGATACAGGCCTAATTCACCAACTCTAATAATGTGAGTCGCTTATTAAAAAAAAAAAAAAAAAGAAAAGAAAACATCAGCCTATATCACAGACAGCAGTAGCACTCTGCTAACTATTGTGATGCCATACAATGCTCGTTTCCAGGGGCTGATCAGCTCACTACATGCATTTTAGACATGGCTCTGCCGTTCTGAAGTGTTGGGTGAGACATGTAATATATCTTTCTCTCCCACTGTGGCAATACGAGATCATCATTTTAAAGGTCTTCCCTGGCATGGCTGCCAGGCTGTTTGTCTGAGCTGCAGTGGTATTTTTGGAGACAAAGACTTGGCCGTGGTGCAGGACAGGTGGCCTGGCAGCAGTGGTAGGAAGCTATCAAACCGTGCAGCGTACATTTCAAAACACAAACCAGAGGGAGAGGAGATAAATCATTTACTGTATTTAACTTAGCATATTGCTACTTTATGTGACTCATATAGTCTTGCGGAAGACTCCCCAGACAGGTTAAGCCAAGTTTGAAAGAAAGACGATGTAAAGCTTACAGACTGTCAGGCATTTGTGAGGTTGGTATGCATATATGCATGGAGGCAACAGTGGAAACAACAGAATTGAAAATGGGAAGGGATCTGCATCAGCCCACCTTCCTTCACTCTCTCTGCATTTCAAGGACCTTTCTATGCTTCACTGGTCAAAAATAAACCTGAACAGGCATCAGCCATCAGCCAGAAAAAAGCATCAGTACCTTGCACTCCACCTGGAGAGTCTGTCCACAGCACTGCTGTTGGTCGTATCAGGCCAAGCAAACCCACACCTCCTTCCAGTGGCAGGGCTGGACACCTGCCATCTTCTTGGAATGAGTTGGTGTGCACCTACAGCATAGTCAAGCTTCAGGTGGCCCTGACCTGCAGCCAATGCACAGGCAGGAACCACCAGGAGCCACATCCACAGCAGGACCAGGAGTGCTGGGGCTCAGTGGAAAATGTCTCACACAGCCCCTCTTCTGTTGTGCCCGAGCCTTGAGACACTTGTGCATCCCAAACCTGGTTACCTGTTGGGGAAGATGAAATAAGAAGGCCCTATAGGTATGACTGTTTAGTGGGGGATGCAGGACAGATTGAGATGAAAATGAGCTTTGAGATTACAGACCTTGGTTGCTGAGCAACTGGTGGGCAGTGATGCAGCTGGTGAAAGTAACTCCCTTTTTTGACCCACAGACAAAGTAAAGGGTCAGATAAGATGTTCTGTTTTATTCCTCAAAATGTAGTTTATCTCACACTTGTAACCTTCCACTGAAGTATGATGTATCTGTAATCCCATTGGTCCAAAGTCCTTTCCCCACCCACTTTCAAGCCCCCTTGATAAGGGGTACTGGAGAAGACGGTGTCATTTTTTTAGCCTTTCTTAGCAATCTTAGCTATCTTTGCCATCTCTTTCTTTGCCATCTTTTCCTTTGTCTTTGTCCTCCCCTTCTCCCTACTCTCTCGAACCCCTCTTGCTATCTCTCTCCATGCCCCCATTCCCTGGGGCCTGCCTCGGAGTTGCAGCTGGCATCTCCAAGCAGGGCCCCCACAATAAACCCTGTATCCTAAGATGGGGCTCTAGGGATCTCTCGTCTCCATTTGTCCCGACCGTTCTGGATCAGCGCTTGTCACAGACTGCTCGCTACAGTTACCCTCTTACTGAAGGTCTTCTCAGCAGCAAGCAGCAAAAAGACTTCTGACAGACCTGAAAAAGGCATGTTTCTCTTTCTGGGGTACTTAGAGCCTCCAACTCAGCATGTCACTGAAGATGTACTTTGCTGTCAGGCACATCTGACTCGACTACACGTGATGTGAGATTTGCACAACCAGGCACAGCGCACATGTTTTTCTCTCTCAGTCCAATTCAAATTAAAAAGTTCCAAACTAGGGGCCTCCTTGGGAAGACTGCATTGCATAGCAATTCTTTTGAAGATAGTTAGTTTTTAATCCAGTTACCAAGAGCTACACTAATTCTGTGTTCTTCATTTTAAGCTGAATTCCTTGAAAAACAAGATTTTCTGCATACTAGCACTTTTTTCCCCATGCCTTTAAATGTGCAGGCTGTTCTCAGCTAAATACAACAAAGGGGAGGCATCATCAACCTACTGAAATCCAACAAGATTCATGACAGATGCGGCCAGACGAGGGAAGCCCAAACTGGAGCCCCTGCACAAGAAAAAATAATCCCATTAAAACAACCACAATGCCAGACACTAGAGTGCTCACAGGGCAGACTTTATTGCAGCTCACTGGTGCGTAAAGCTTCAAGCAGACCTCATTGCTAGTTAGTCACAGGCTAATGCAAATACAAGACACAACACCATGAAAACAATCTTGTGCCGAGCTGCCCCCATCTCACAGAACAATTTATGAAAAAATTAGGATGTCACATAATGCTGCATGCCCTACAGCATGTGAAATTATCTTTACCAGACAAACTTATAAGAAAAGTCATCAGCTATACTTGGCTAGACATTTTCCCTGCATCCTTCAATAATTTATATTGCATTCATAAATTTACTGGCTGCACTGTCTCTCTCTCTCTCTCCCTTCTCTCCCTGACCCATCTCAGCCTGGCCCAGAATGGACACCAGAATAACCTGCTATCATTTCCAGGGTTATCACAACAAGTGTGCCCCTGCAATCTCTCATTCTTTTATTGCAAATGTACTGTTCCCATGCCTGGTTCTTTTTTCCATCTGAGTCAGGAGAATGAATCATCAAAAATGCTATTGTCAAATGCTTTCTATGAATTATGTTCTGCACTGCAGTGACTTGCTCTGCTCAGGATTCTCTAGTTTATTGGTATTTCTCTGTGGGATTGCTTTTTGAAATCGCTGAACCAAAGTCTGATTATCCCCAAAAGGGGGCAGTCCATTTAAAGCCATTTTTAATGGGCATGAAATTGAAAGCACAAGCCGGTTTGTTACACGACTGATGTCAAAAAGTAACATCACCATAGGTGTCCAGAAAATGTTATTCAAAAGAAATGGAAGGTCTATTATATAGAGATATTATATAACTCAGCAACATCTGATTATGGGATACCAGTAAGCTCCAGGAGCACATGTACCAACACAAAAAACTACTGCTGTATTTCTTAGTCTCACTTTGTTTCAAGGGCATTTGCTCACATCAGGTATCTGGGGTACAGAAGAGAAGGAAGTGTTGCTGATTTTTGGTGTACAAGTTTATCCTAATAATAATATTCTTCAGCAAGTACAGGAAATGTATGGGTTTTGATCCCTCAGACCCTGACTGGGGTAGGAACTGAAGATGCTGAACGACCTAAGTGAACCAAAATCTGCACTTCCTATAAGCCACACATACACCAAAATTAGACATCCTTGCTCATTATTTTGATGTAGAATAAATAATATAAAAAAGCAGAGTATAGAAATTAAAACTAGATAGTTTTAGTCTAGATATAAGGCATATGGTTTGAACAAATGAGAAATCCACTATGGCAGAAGCCAAATGACATCTCAGTATTAAGTCTTCTTTGAAGCTACTATCTCTGTCTCAAGACTTTAAATTTTTAAGACCTTTTTTTTTAAGGTTACATGCCTGTGACAGGCAATTCATGTCACAAACAGAAAGTTATTTCAGTTATTTTCAATTTCATTGCTTTTCACCCAAATAAGTAGTCCTCCAAAATTGCTCTGCAAAAGCTTGTATTAGATCCTCCATCATTTGCCCCTGGCAGATCAAAGCGAGATGACTTTCTAGCAATACAGAGTCAGATGCAAGAATCCCTGGATCTCTTTCATGCTGGAAGTCAGTCTAGAGAAATACAGCTCTTTCCCTTCTTAGTATCTGCAACATGGAAGTGCTGATCCCCACTTTTTCTATGTTTAAACAGGTACTTAAGCTAGGTCCTAATGAAAATATCATCCTAAAACAATTAATTATTTCTTTAAACAATAATTTATTTAGAGCGGCAGGAAAAAATATAATTTGTCTCCAAACTCCACCTGTGCTACTTTTTTTGTAAAGATGCAGAAACAGAATATATTATGAGAAAATAATTATATTGGGCCTCAGGAATGTAAAAATTGAAAAAGAAAACAAAAGTGATAACATTTCCAGTGTAATGACTGTAAGGAGACCAGAAAATGGCATGACGTATATCCATTTTCATGACAAATGAGAAAAAGTAAAAAACTGGTCTGCTTCAGAAATCTGCATGATCTGATCCTCCATCAATTATCTATTCCAAACATGTAGAAACGTGTTTCTGTCTACAGAGCAAATCCACTCTGATAGTTAATCCTGTTGTCTTGTAGTTCCCCCTGGAGACCTGAGGATACAAAGCATTCTGTCCCTGAGTAGCACTGCTCAGATACAGTTTAACAATTCCACTCCTCAAATCCTGGCCGTGTGTATCTCCTTGAAGAACAGGGAGGATGACGATCCCGCCTCAGCCGCACCCTGATTTCATTCCAAGCTGATGTAGCAGGAGCCCAACTTCCAGGTCTGCCGTACTCCTTTGCAGCTGCTTCTACCAACACGCTCCCTGCACAGCAGGAGGCTGAAGCCACAGCTTTGGCTCTTCCTCACACTATCAGCTGCCTAGTGAAATGTTCTAGGTCATGAACATTTGCAAATTAAACATCATAATGGGATCTCTGAACTACCAGATAATCAGATTAAATCTCCTTTTCTGAAAATTACATAGCTCAATTGATACAGAAATTAAAATGCAATAAATAGGATACAATCTTTCCCACCGTGCAGTACTGTTGGACTATGAAATTCCCTTCACTGTTTAAAGCACCTAGCTTCTAAAGGCCAGTAACTGTTCATCACATTTGGGTTTTACTTACAGTCTGGTAAAGGGCTCTTTTTTTTTCCTGCAAACATACCTCTTTTGCAATCTCATTTTTTCTTTCACCTGCCTTTTGTCACACAGACCTTTTGAGAATGACAGTATATACAATTCCTCGTTTTTGTTTTTTTTTTTTTTAGTAGTTTTTTCCTTTGAAATTAGCATTCTGGGTTGTAGAAATAAAAAGTACCTCATATACTAACTTCAGCATGTCCATTTATTTACAGCTTGTGCATTTTATTCCTTTCCTACTAGGCGTCTTCTTCATTTGGGCTTTCAATTACACAGGATTTCATCTTAGCAGAACTTTTTATTAAATGGTGCTCAGATCAAATAGTAAGCCACAGAAGATCTTTATAGACAGAGTACACTGTGTTTAATATATGTGGGATATGAAAGATTTTGTATATAAACAGCTTTTTAACCCTAAGTAATATATTTCCAGTAATGGGTTTTTTACTGAAATAATATATTCTCAATTATCTACAGATCAACACAACATTTCTTTAAAATCATACATATGTAATTTAATTTCATAAAAACCTTCAAATGTAAAGCCTTTTCAATGTAACTATTTAGCTTCACATGCTTTATATTTATCAGAGAACATGATTCCAAAACAGATTTCAGACTACAGTATTCCTTTGTGCAGAATACATCTTCATATACTCACAGAAACACCACTTAAAGAATTTAGGAGACATTAGGAAACCCACCCAGAGGCAATTGCCTTTTAAAAAAGAAGCAAAATGTTTTACTGATTTTGATTCAATTACATGGAACCACAAAACAGCAGTAGATTTTTAGTTACAGATGGAAAACGTTCTTTGTCATATCATTATTCCCTTTATTAGTCTATCCTCAAATACCACCATCAACAACCTCACCATTGCACTTTTTAATGTTCTTCTTCTCTGTATCTTCCCTTCATATTTTAAGAAATAAGGTTTTGGCATCAAGCAAATTCTTTGTAATTCTTTGACTTTGAAAGCTTTTCTGCCCTTGGCCACGGAAGACCTTCACTCCTAGACAGCCTCTCCAGGAATTTATCTTTTCCTTAGTTAATTATATTCATGTTAATACAACCTTTAGCTTTAAACATATACATGAACACGTATGGACCCATCTGTATTTGCCTCTCTGTAAACCAGCCTTGAGCTGGCAACATGTGCCTCCCCAAACTAAGAGAGTGTGCTGGGGTTAAAGCCATGACAACATGTTGTCAGATGTGAATTTGCATCAAGGGAAGACACAGTCCAGCCTCTTCAAAAAACAGCACACAAAATGCACTCCATTTGATATATTTCTTCAAATAAAATGTTTGAGCAGCTGAGGAACAGCTGGGACTGAAGCTCAAACACGTTGCAGTGTGCCCCAGCTCCCAGGGCTCTGCCCTGACATACTGTACCTGATGTACAAGACTTGCCCAGCACAGATACACTGACGGTGGCTGGGGCCCACCCATGTCCCATGGCATGCACAGACCTATTGTTTTCAGTCAGCTGCTTACAATCACTCATAAGTCTGTCAAGATTCATGAGCACTTCTTAAATACAATTGTGGGAACAGAAGTTCAACTTCCATGCCATTTTGCTCCATGACAAACAGTGCTGATCTTTAAAGCTTGGGGAAAAAAAGAAGAAGAAAAAAAAGGAGTATTTTTATGACCTCATTGCAGTTCTTTCTAGCTGCGACCCTGATGTTTGTGGAAAGGGCAAAGAATCACATACCGTACATCTTGCTAATCCCTTTAGTCCTTGTATTTAGGAATCATCCATAAATAGCTACTGGTCATAGAAAATACTCATGCACCTAAGGCTGGGTGCTAGATTGCAACCAGAAATTTCCTAATCAGTATTTCTCTTGGCATGGATGCCTGTGACATTGGTATGTACTTGTTTTCCATCAAGATTGGTCAGTATCTTTCATACAGATTATTTAATAATCAAAATATTCTGAACAGAGGTATCAGACAAGTGAACAGGAGTTCCCTCAGGTAAGTTTGCACTGCCTGCTGGTGGGCAGCTCACTGGAATATAGACACATACAGCAGCAGCACTCTTGTCTTCTCAGTAAGGACACTCACAGTCCTTGGCTACACATGAGACAGCCACAGCCAAGTTCATTCTTCTGGCAAGAGAGAGAAGATAGACAGAGATAAGGATAGCAAGTTGTAGACTGTAACACTAAAAGACCAAGACACAAGACTAAGAGAACATTACACTAAGCTCCAGTTGAACAAGACAGTCCTTTATCAGAGACACCTTCAATCCAGCCATACGACAGGAGGGCACAGCTCCACACAAATTGGGGGGAGCAAAAGAAAGCAACTGGATCTTCTTTTTAAGCCTGATGGGAAATTATCAGTTCTCATAAGAAATTCATTTTGTGGGAAAAATTGGGGAGAAAGGATCATTTTAAGGCATGACTTCACACAGGAGAAAGAGGGTTCTACCGATGTTACAAACAGTTCCAGTGTGTAAGTGTTGCTGCAACTGCTGGAGAATATAGACTGTGCATGTTGTAGGCTGCTACCACCAGTAAACTGAAATAGGAATTGAACATAAACACAGAGTAGTCTTTCAATGCAGTAACTGGAATGGGGATAGAGTGGGGAAGGAAGTATTTTTATGGTCACAGGAAAAAAATGTAAATTTGTTCTTGACAAAAAACATGGAAGGACACATTTTCTGTTTATATTTTTATAAATTAAAAAAAAATTTTTGAAAAAGAATTTATCATCACAGTTTAAAAAAGATGTTTCACTATATTCCTAGAGCAAAACCTGAAATTTGGTTATGCATTTGCTCTTGGGTACGTATCAAATTTTGTATTTAGTGGTGTCATCAACATGGTCCAGTGGATAAAAGAGCAGCTTGAGACTCATTGATACTACCCCTGGCTCTGTTTCTAGGTGATCTGAGCATGTAATTCCAAAGTCCTCTGCAAAGCAAGCCAGCTTTATTATTTTCAATTTTAGTAGGATGGAAGGATAAATTGTTCCAGTGGGCAAAAGTGGAAGAGAAATGGCACGTACAGTTACTAACTGTACTAATTGTACATGAAATACCTGGATTCAACTGAGGAGCATTTTTCACTGCTTTAGCAAAAAGGTGAAAAACATGCAGGTGAACATTAACTGTTCTAGCTGCAAAACATTTGCATGCATTACTCTCAAAGCCCTGTCAGCAGTGAACAGCATTAACAAAAGCTGAACAGATACTCACAGCTGTACTTGAATGCAAGGGACTTTCTAAAGATCAAACTTCTAAATTCTGATTGTTGAAAATGTGGAGCAGAACCTCATTAAAATCCCTTGGGCTCATCATGATATCTAAGTTGTAACTCTGAAATTGGTTTTTCTTTCTGTCACCCAACATTTCAACATAAAGAAATTTCAATATAATCTTAATCACAGCTCTGAAGGGACCCACAAAATTCTTTCATATGTAAGCAATATAAACACAGTCACAGGAAAACTCTCTACTGAGGTTTTCATACTTCTGTCAAGCACAGTGCAGAATCTCATCTAGCCCAACATGAAAATTACATCTTTGTCCCTTACTGCATTTAGCCAATTCAGAAACCTTGCCTGAGTTGGGCACTACATTCATCTGTCCTTTTTACAGGCCAAAAAGAGCTGCTCTCGAGAACAGAAGTAATAACATGCCAAATTTCTGGTCTCTTTGTCCTGGCTATTTAGGAAAGCTCAAGGAACATGGTAAGAGAGCACCAGGAGAAGGAAGTACAAACATCTCTTAAGTTTTAAAGCATACATATGTACTTTCCCTGCTTTCACTCCTGCCAGTAAAAACTTTAACATAAAACAAATTCTTTTGAGCAGGAGACTACATTAAGTTTCATCAATATTCAGAGGCCTGAATAAAGCTCTAAAGCTCTCTAAACAAACAAAGAACCACAGCCCACTTGGAAATGGCCATAAATTGCACAAAAAACCTCCCTGACTTGAAGTAATATTTTTTTATATGACAGGAATCTCTGAGTTCAGATCTGAAAAATACAAGTCTTTGAAAATCACCATCCATTTTAACTAGAATGTATTTTTACATAATGTTTGTACTGTTACTAATATTCCAATGGTGAGTTTACCTCGCTGTTACAAAGGCAAACCTTGCTTGCCCAGTTTCATCTTCTAGACAGTGCATTTTATTAGGTTTGTGTTGGCTACACTGAAGAATTCTTTCCCCTATGATGAACCAGAAAATGTACTTAAAAAGAGCAAGAAAACTGGGCCACCCCTCTTCGGTGAATCAAGCAAATAGTGACCCTAGGGGTCCATTTTTCTAAATCATTTATTGTCATGATGTTATCTAACCACTCTTCTCCCTCTAAATAGCAATACAATGTACATGTTCAAAATACTTCTCTACCCTTACTTAGTACTGTCATTACACATCTAAGAGCCACAGCAGCTCACTAAAACCTCACTCATGGCACATCACAGCTTGCACCCACTCTGCTAAAACTGATAGATCCCTTTGCACCACATAGCTTTCCTCTTTCTTAGATTTACTGTGGAAAACTGGTATTGTTGCCATCTAGGTCATCAATAAAGTGCTAAATAGTCACTGCTAATAACCAGTTCTTATAGGATCCAACAGAAAGGTACACACTCAGTGAGAATTCCCCATTTACAGTCATGTTTCATAGCCTGTCTGCCAGTTTTTAGTCCATTTAAGCATCAAATTGATTTCATTTCAGTCTAGTCACTTGATCAAAAAATCATGCCTCACAGAAGCATATTATATATTACTTCAATGCAACGGCATTGATCAAACTGTATTTGTTATCTCTCAAAAAAAGAATAAAGAAAGGAATAAAAAGGCAGACTGATAAAATCTATTTTCCAAAAATCATGGGTGACTGGACTTAAAGAATGATAGGAAGCTTAAATGTAGTCCAGTTAGATAATTTCCTTCATTTTTTCCAGGACCAGAGCCAAATTGAGAGGCTTCCAATTATCCAGAAAATTCCTTTTGAAAGCATTGGTGACAAATTTCCAAGTTCACTGTAATTTCTCCATGTTTCAAAGCATATTGAAAAATTCAAGCTTCATAACCCAAAGAATTCTACAGTGAATTCTGTGAAAACTTCTGGGTATTAGTTGTCAGGTCCAGATGTTTAAATAAGCCAAAGAGTAGCACAACAGCAGCTCACACAGCAGAGGTGGAGGAGGCTGTTATGTACTTCACCATCACCACCAGCCAAGATACAGTCTTGGTACTTTATCCTTTACTGACACCTGAAGAAGAGAAGTAATTCAATGAATACTTTTCTCTAATTCTAATAGATATTTTTCAACCAACAACAGCCCACTCTTTTGTTCAGACTCCTTTTGTTCTTAGGAGGCCTCTTTACAATAAAAAAAAAGACAAGAAAAAGATATTTCATCCATTATTCCATTCACCATTGAGATTATTGTGTGCCTTTATCAATTTCCTAAAGCACTTAACTTTTATTTTATAGAACTTTCGTACTCCCACCTTCTCACTTTGGGATTTCCACAGCAATAATTTTTATTTGTTGGGTTTCCTTTGTCTTTTTGGTCATCAAGTCTAACATTCTTAGACAGAAAAAAAATGTTTTATCATTTTTATTTGTCTTGGAACTTGTTTTCAGTAGCATGAAATTGGTCATTTTCATAAACCAGTGAGAACAGGGACTTGAATACATTTATTACAGGAAAGCAGAATAAAAACAGGATCACTTATGCCTAATTAACTACTCATTAGTGATTTGCATGCCACATAGAGAAGCACTGTAGGAGAGGAAAAGCTGTGGTACTGCTGACTCCAGCTACCCTGACGCTCAGCACAGAACCTCTCTGTCAGGGAAAATCCTTACGCACATCCCCTGGAGTTCGTTCCCTGCTGTGGAAAGAATCACCCGAGAGAAGCTGCTGGTCAAGGGCTGTGGCACAGATGGAGCCTCCTTACAGGCCACACCACTCAGCTGCCCCAGGAGCAGCAGCACAGACCAGATGGCTCCTGGCTCACCCTGCAGCACCCCTGCACCACGGGTTCCCTTAGAATTGGCTTTATAATGTCCCTCTAAAACACAGCAGAGCAATTCTGCCTGCAGCCCCCCATCCAGGGAAAGTTAAGGACATCCCCATTGGATCTAGGGATGTTTACTTGGCTCTGGCCAGCTGAGACACAAACTAGATAGCAACATGAATGGCATTTTCAAGATAAGATCCCAAAACACAAATTCAACAAAAGGACACAAAATTCAATGCATATCATATGCAGATCAAGTGAGGAAAAGAGATTCTTAACCACTGTGTGTAAGACTTTACAGTGGAAAGAGTATATTTAATAATGGTAGTTTATAATTTATACTATGTCCCAGGACGGTTCTTTCTGCTCTGCAAAGATCAAAAAAAGTCTTTTTACTTTAGCAAGAAAATAGTAATTTGCTAGATGTCAATGGACTGTGTTTTCTGTTTTTCTGCAATAGCTATTCTCTGAAGGCTTAAACGGATTGTTCTTAAACCATAATGTTGTTAAAGAAATGCCAGGAAGTTTATTCATGGTTTATTAATACTGCAGAGGACCCAATGCAGCAAGATGTCCAGACTTCCAAAAAACAGGCTTGCCAACCATCCCCTTGGCCAGTTTCCAATCAAAGGAAGAACATGATAGCCAAGCTGCAGCTACAATGACTTCAGAAATTGTTGAAAAAATAAAAAGTAGAATCATCCAAGACACAGAGCCCTACTCCAATTTTATACACACACGCGCAAAAAAAAAAAGGTCCCAAAATGCCACTCACATTTTATTTGCACCATCACATAAAGTCCAGATGGGGTCTGTAAGAATATTTTTTCCTCAAATACTTTTTCAGAGTTCAAGTTAATGTTCTGACACAAAAGGCAAAGCCCCTAACCAATTGCAGTACATTTCTTCATCCTACCATACGCTTTCTTTCCCTGCAGAATATTGATAATTCTGTCATCTGGGTTCCTCTTATCTTTTTGATAAATGAGGCTATTGCCTTCCTAAGTTATTAAGGCATTTAGCCGCTCCTTTACATTTGAATCACATATCTGATATACAAAATAATTATGAAGCCCTTCACTAGAAAACTATTTTGGTGAACACCAACTAAACTTAGGTTTGCAGTTTCCGAGACCTTTTAAGATTGCTCTCTAACAAGATCAACGGCATTACCTCTGTAAGGGCGCAATGTGTTTCCTTTTCAAGTTAGTACTTGCAGATTTTTGTTCATCTCTAGACTGTTACAGGATGAAAAAGGGGTTTTAAACTGATAGGTTTCCCATGAAAAGATGCTCAGCTTCTTCTGAAGGCACATTCCTCTATTGACTAGTCATTTTGCTCTCTATGAAAATGAATGACCATATGATACATAGAAGTGTGCTGTTGTATTCCTTAATAGGTAGAAGTTCACAGCACAAAGTCCAGAAACAGATATCAAAGGCATTGGAAGGCCTCACCATGGTTTGGGGAGGCAGAGGGAAGGGCATGGTATCGTCAACACAACAGAACAGATTCCACTAGCCCCATTCCCAAAGCATTCAGCTCCTGCCACCAGGCAATGCCTCCTCACTTCTTGCTCCTCCATATTCCAGAGGTGAAAGCAGAGACATTTCAGATGTGATTGCCTATCCTAATTGTTTCAGCCCCTCATAAAGGAAAGAAATTGATTTATTAGAAAAGTTGTTCAGTATTTCTGCTGGATGAAAACCTCTGTCATTATACGACATTTAGGCAGCCTTTTGTCTTTTTCCTAACATATACAATGTTAGGAATAGTGAGATTACCAGGGCTCCAAGTCCAATACAAAGTGTTGATTTTTTTTTTAGAGCATTCTCAAATGCAGAACTACTTCAATAATACAATTTAAATCCAAGGATTATGTATCAGTGTTTCTTCTGTAATCCTTTTTCTTCAAAGAAATAAAAATTGACTTTATCAAACTGCACAATCACAAGGAAAAGTCTGGTAGCCTGACAGGCAGAAGCCACTCACTTTTCATGGTGCACTGTTCCTCACCATCTCAGTGCCAAAACATTTCTGCAGAGCTGTCACAGGGGAACTTGAGGTAAAATCCCTAAGATTTATATTAAGCAAGAGTTTGGGTATCAGATGACAGTTAAGTCCTCCTAATGAGGTCATGAAGAATTTTGTTTTCAGACACAGTATGTCTGATTCCAAAACTGTAACTTTTAAAGAATCTGATGGGTTTCAGACTTCATTTTAACATGTATTTCTAGATGTTTTAAAGGTTCTTTTAAGGTGGCAACTAGCTTTGAATACGTACCCAGCTCTCCTGACATGCAAGATAAGACAATTGTTCAGTAAATCTTGTCATTTAGCTCATTGGAAATGGGATTTCACTTCAGGTTTTGGCTTAACAAAACCAGGGATAGCATCCTAAGAGTGGATCTAGCACTTAAAAAGGAAGAGGACAAAAATCTGGAGAATTATGATCAAAAAAAAGTGTGGGCAGCAGGTCAAGGGAGGGGATTTTGCCCCTCTATTTGCTCTCATGTGACCCCACCTGAAGCACTGCATCCAGCATAGGAAGAATATGGATCTGCTGCAGCAAGTCCAGAAGACAACCACAAAGAGGCCTGGAACACTTCTCCTGTGAAGACAGGCTGAGAGAGTCAGGGTTCCAGAACTCAAAGGGGCTACAACAGAGCTGGAAAGGGAACTTTTACAAGGGCTTGTAGCGATAGGACAAGCAGGAAAGACTGTAAACCAGTCTTTTAACTTCAAAGAGGGCAGGTTTAGATCAGTTCTGAGGCAGAGATTCTTTAGTGTGAGGCCCTGGCACAGGTTGTCCAGAGAAGCTTTGGATGATCCAACCTTGGAAGTGTTCTAGGCCAGGTTCAATGGGGCTCTGAGGAACCTGGTCTAGTGGAAGGTTCTCTGCTTGACAAGGGGTTGAAATGAGATGACCTTTAAGGTCCCTTCCAACCCATTCTATGATTCTATAACTTTACAATATGTTTTATTTATTCAGTGATGCCAAGGAGACAGCCTTGGCAGTTTTTGCATATTTCTCCTATAATGCACAGGGACTTTGTTTGGGGTTTTTTTTTAAAGCACAAGTAAATAACAGTCCTAAAAAATACAATATTACTTTATACTGTTAAACACCAGTTCAGGTACTATGTGTTGTGTTTCCTCCAGTCTACTCTGGGCTGTTATTAAAACATAAACAAACTTAAAACATTTGCTGCTATTTGTGCTATGTATAGCACTACTCTGCCTGGAGTCCTCTTCTCTTGTTCGTTATTTCTATCTGGAGCTGGGAAACTTTTCTTGAAGCAGTATTGCTTTTCATTTGGAAAAAAAAAAAAAAAAAAAAAAAAAAAAAAAAAAAAGGTGGCAAGAGAAAATTATTTAAAAGTTTCACATCTTACAGAGTACATACACCCAGTTATAGATATGCTACAATCAGCACACTACACATTTTATGTAGAAAGAACCAGATGATGTTAGAATTCAGTTCGTGCTAAGAAAGCAGGAACAGGGCTTATAAGAATGCTTACATCTGTCCCTAATTTGCTTGCACATAAACCCACAGTAATCTCCTTTATTGCCAAAGTCATATAAAGAAATTGGGCACCAAGCAGCATAGGTAATCTTGAACTGGAGGCCCTCCAGCCTAATTAGACACAAACACCCAGAAGGCCGGAAACTGAAATATGGCATGTAGATTTTGAAATATATGAAGAGACAGACAGTCTCATTAGCAGCCATCCGGGTGTATGCTTAAGCCTCTGAAGTTCCTTTTTTGACTGAGGGAAGGAGTAAGCTATGACTGTGCCTGAGGCTAAGCACAAGGAAAAGCATCCTGCTCCTTCTGGAAATGGCCCCGATCTCCCAACCCCCACCCCAGCACGCTCCTCCTGGGCTTTGTGCAACTCTTGGCCACTCTCTTTGTAAAGACACACCAGCAGTCAGACAGCTGATTTACTATCAATAATGCTGGAAAGCCAAAACATTGTAAGTCATTGGAAAATAAGACAAAGAAGCAATTCTGTGGATAGTTTATAGAGGTATTGCTTTGTTATTCACTATTTAGTAGATACATTTCTTAGTTAGTCATGGAGTTCTGCCAGAAGCCATTTTAAAAGTGATCATTTTCCTTATTTCAAACCATTGAACATTTTTATTTTTATTGCATCAAACAGCTATTGTTGGCTACTTCGTTACTATAAGCTTGCCTCTCTTTCATTTCACATATGCATTTATTTTATAGAACAATGAGTGAATTAAAGAAATAGACGGAGGAGAAGCCCGTGACAATTTTAAGGCAGAATGGCTGTGGCAGAACTGGCTGTGTGCAGAACTGACCTCCACGTTGCAGATTTCAGGCGCTTTCAGGGACCATCTATTTTTGGAACCATAATAGCCGCACTTAACTAAGCAGAGGGTGTGATAGAAATGTTTTTATCAAGTTATCTCTCTCTAAGTTATTTGGAGGAACAATGCAAGGCAACACATTATTTCCTTTTTCAATTGAATTTTTACATTATCAGGAAATATCACACTGGCCATAAAACTATAAACAACTTTTGGTTTTAGTAAAATAAAAGGAGCTTTGTGCTTCTTTTCTTTTTCTGAAAACACAACACAAAGGAAACACAGGGACACAGACGAGTCCAGAAATCTTGTGAGCAGTAAAAAATTGATAAAACCTTCTGCTAATTGACATTCAAGATCAATTGGTCTTTTCATTTGTGATACTGTTGTTGTATCAGTGCCTGAGATTACCAATCAGCCCCATTTTCTTGATAAATTTTACTGGAAGAGTATTTGACATCTAACCTTAGCATCACTAATACAAAACAAACAGGAAAATGTTAAGTGGGGATAATTTTTTTAAGAATTATTCCTAAAGATTATTTTTATGGGGTTTTTTAATTTGTAAATGTCTTGTTTGGTTTTGGTTTTGTTTTTTGGTTTGTTTTTTTTTAATAATATATACCAGGATATGTATTGCTCTCTTTGCTGTGCCTTAGGTTTGAGTTTCAAGGAAAGAAAACAAAGCAGTCAGAAAGGAGTTACTGGGCCACAATGTGGCAAGCCTTACAGCACTGGCCATGGCTGTGTGACCTCAGCCAGCAGTGAAAACTGGGGATGCCCCTTTGGTAGGGGACCCGCAACCCGCCGAGGGAACAGAGCCTTGGCCCGCGGGTCTGTCTGCCTCCGGGGCCACGCGCAGACAGACATGAGCTCACCGCCCCCGCCGGAGCCAGCTCCGCTCGGGAGCCACACAGCCTGGGCAGAGAAACCCGTGCCCAACCTGATGCGTCTGTGCCCAGCGCAGGGAACCGAGATCAGGCGGCAGCATCCCCCCGACGTGCCCGGTACCGCGCAGAGCGCCGGGTGGGCGCCAGGAGGGAGCGCACGGAGCAGGCACGGCCACTGCCCCGCTCACGGTGGGGGGACAAGGCACCGGCGAGGCCGGTGACAGGCCGGCCTTCGCTAAGGACAAACGTAAACAAGAAGAATAAAAGGGAAAGCGGTCAAGCCTTGTCTGGTTGCAGCGCGCGAAAGGGCAGGTGCCAGCTCTGTGGGCCCAGGCCCACGCTAGAGCGAAGTGGCCCCGAGGAGTGGGTGTCTGCGACGGGGTGGGAAGTGGGGACGGGAAAACCCGCCCAGCCACGAGGAGGCCGTCGGCGAAGCCAAGCGAGGCGGCAGAGGCTGGGAAGGGAGATGCCCCGGGCGGGCAAAGCAGG
>VYXD01002321.1:2290959-2337275 GCA_013397195.1 Hylia prasina
AGCTTTTTCTACCGGGGGCTGGGAGTGTGTGCAGGTTTCTCTCAGTTTTTGCCATAATAAACCCGCCCGTCTGTTAAGCTAGGGCCTGTTTCGGGAAGAGTAATTGTGATTTGGGCAGGAACTGCCAGTCTCTGCGAGCCCAGAGAAGCTCCTGTGTCCTGGCCTTGCAACGCAGGACTCTGTGAAACAGGTGGAGAAATCATGAGCGGATTTCCTTTGGCTTTCTGACAGTGGAGAGCGATGTCATTGCATTGAGTGGTTCAGCAGCAGTTCTATCTGTAGCATAAGGGTATGCCCGTGTGGAGGAAAAGATCACAGAAATTACGTCACTCAAGAATTGCCGCCGTTCCCTTTTGCTGCACGACTGTTTTCCTTGCAGCTAACAACTAATCAGTCCCAGGAATTTGAGGGAGGCTGTGTATTAAGGTAACTCTGCAGCTAGCTGGGCTTGCCAGTACCCACTCACCCTTAAGGCTGATCCTTTGTGCCACTCTTGGCTCTCTCTGACTTGAAGACTTCTTTGCATCTTTCTTTTGCAGCAGAGAGGGTGGGTCTCTCCATTTGGATCCTTGTGGGATTCCTTTATTTCCAAAATCCTGTAGTATTCCACCTGTAAACTAAAATAGTGCCTTACTATAAAAAGTAAAAGTAGAAATTAATTTGACAATCTCTGATCATACATTCATTACAATTAATTTTCTTATAAGCACTTGAAATTAACTTTTCCTACCCAGGGAGAAGTCTGAAGTTGTTTTATGTATTTCCTGCTTAAAAAAAAAAAAAAAAAAAAAAAAAAAAAAAAAAAAAAAAAAAAAAAAAAAGGCATGACTGTTTATATTTTGGATGTTAATAAGCAAGAAATGTCTATGATTTTATTTAATTTAATATATCAAGACCTGACAGACAGATGGATAGCCTCTGCATAGGCCATGTCCTGGCACTGGAGGCCCAAAAGTAGAAGTTACAATTCCATATTCTTCTGCCAATAGTACTGGGGAGAGCCCAACACTCCGGGCAATAGTGGTTTCTGCCCCATAGACCTTTTAATCCCATAAAAAGGCAGTGGTTGACACTCCATTATCCCAGGAAAATCACATCTGGTTTCAGCATGTGTGCCCCCTCTCTCCCACATGGCTGAGCTGGAGTCTCTTCTGAAACTCCAAACCAGTCCTGTCCTAAAAAAAACTTCTTGTAGAGTCACTGCTGCTGTTGTCTTGGAAGGGAAGAAAAGTGGTCAAATTAGAGAGATAAGGATATTTTGTTTCCAGATATATCCTCCTGCAGCAGTTGCTATGGTTTTGCACATTCTGAAGTTGTTTTGTGCATCAGCACTAAAAACGGTGGTAAAACATCAAAGGCATCAGCTGAACAAGAGGCAACTCAGTACCCGTGCTGTGTGCTAGTTTCAGTTTCTGTGTCAAGCTATGCCACAGGTAGTCGTTTTCAGAGTCTATCAGATCTTCAGACCTCCTGCACACTGACCCACAAGGCAAGGTCCTGTACATTTCCCTTGTTTGAGCAGGACTAAAAGCTCTCTTGTGAATTAGAAGAACACATGCTATGTGTAGCATTTGCACTAATAAATGATCAGTAATTCCTTCTTCCTCACTTCTTTGCATAATTATTTCACCTTTTTCACATACAATGTGAGAGATGAATCTTCAGTTTAATAAATATTCCCGAGAACATAAAGCGCCTTTCAGTGACCTTGGGGGCAGTTCCAACCCATCCTCTTCAAGCATTCAAGTTACTGAGCCAAAAAATAGGAGCTTTATATACTGTTGTGGCAATTATCTTTCCAGAATATAAGATTACCTTTCTTCTCTCTGTTGTTTCTTGACAGAAAGGGGAAAAAACCGAACTCAAAGTTTTCTCTCGGTTCGGTGAAACTGCAAGGAGTGCTGTTCATTTGCAGAAATACCTGACATAGCTTAATTCTTGAGAATACAAAAAAACAAGAGTAACTTTAGAGATACTTTTTTTCTAATGCTTTTTGGCCATGACTGCTGTGAAGTTCATGAGACTCGTGTATGTGTAATGCCAGAGAAATGGTGCATTTTTAAGGTCCCAGTTTGTCACCTTGCATGAACTCACAGTTCATGACATGAATAAGGCCAGTAAGTCAAATGAAGATTAAAAAGGGTATGAAAAGAACTAATAGAAGGTTTTTAGTATGCTGATTCTTTGTGATTGGCATTCAGATGACAGCTGACCTTATAAAATCTACCAGTAGTAAATATTTTTACCTGCCATTTTGTCTTGCATGCAACAACAGCACCAAGTCTGAAGTATTTTTAATCAGGGTACCTGCAGGACATCACAAGATTTAGATATTTTGGTCTTTTGTCACATACACTCATTTTTATCATACAAAAAGGATTCAATTAACTGAGTCACAGCAAAGAAACCATGCAGAATTTTATCAGAAGGGTTATATGCAAAAACTATGTGCTACTTCACTGGAAACCAATGGCACCAGTCCAGTAACTAACATATGCTATGGCGACGGTGACACCACATGGGAGTGATGGGCTGGGCTGCAGGGTGAAAGGAAGTGCTAAGCAGAGTACACGGTAGACGGAGGGAGCTATTCCAGGTTTATCTTCCCAGTGCTATTTTTAAGTTTTTACATTAAATCTGATCTCGATACAGTCCTTTTTCCACACATTTGAGAGTCAGCGCAGCACACGCACATGGAAAATACTTTCCAGTTACAGCATGAACAAGCTGAGCAGAAGGGACTCACTGCAAGATTACCATCCAAATCGCCATCTGCCCAAGGGAAGGGACAGCATGTAGTTGCACTATTCCTGGAGCAGAGAAAGAAAGGATCAGGTAGTTATGAAGTCTTCCTTGCTCTCTGCAGAAAGTTGGTAGAGCCCACCTCAAGAGGTTTGTTCCTGCACTGTCTTGCTCATGCTGCCAGTGGATTCAGCAAAGACACAGGCAAACTTCTTCTTGTGTCCCTGACTCCAAGTTTCTTTATTGCAAGTCCACAAATTTTGGGGTGTGGAGGAGAGAAACAACAACAAATACAGGACTAAAAATGTGGTACCCTGAAACAGGAGAAAGAGAAGGTAGGATGAGAATATATTTCTCTTTTTACACCTATGGCCTTGTCCAGCCTACATCTTCTGGATGTTCCCAGGCCAGCCCTATTTTTTACTGTTTACCATGACACAGTTCCTTCAAGTAACAGAGTACTTAGGATAAATATCAGACCCAAATTATGGTAAAAGTAGTCTGAACATCTACTCTTTACATAGACAAAGGCTTTTATAAAAATTATTTGGCCACTTAACAGTGGAATTGGACCATCAAAGAAGAGGAAACTCCTGCAGCCTATTTTCTGAAATGAATGATCTGTCTACAAAGAGCAGTTCACAGAGCAAGCCCCTAAGACTCCAAAAGGAAAAGACTATTTTGTTACTCAGTGTAATCTCTACCATAAACTCTACCTTATCCCACAGGTGTAAAATGACGTCTCATCTGAAACCATCCATAGAGCTGCTAAGTAAACATATAAAAACCTAAAACTGTAACTAAAACTGCTGCCAATTGTTAGCTGTTGCCAGTGGAAATGAAGGTGTAGGAAAAGTCAAGAAAAAGTAACTTCATTCCTCACTTTGCCTCCTGGCTCTCAGCTGCTTTTATTCCAGAAGTGGTCAGACCCCAGAAGCTGGCCTAAGAGGCATAGACACATAGTTTATTCCAGAGGAGCCCCTTCCTCTCCAACATGTCCATGACACTCCCTAGCTTTCATGGGGGCATAGAGAATTGCTCCTGCAGACCCACCCAGATCAGTAGGATCCCACTTTGCCATGGCACAGAAACTGGGAGCAGCCAGTTACACCATCAATGCTCTTTCCCTGCTGTCAGAGAAGCATGAAGAGTTCACAGGGAAGCTGAGCACTGAGTCTGACATTTACAAACTAAGAGCAAGGCTAGCTGCAATGTCTACAAGCAGAGAACTTTCATTCACAGTTTCCAAGTGTTCTGCTTCACAGAAGTCGAAAGCTCCCACTGGTCCCTCAGGAGCCTATCTGGGATCAGAAAATAATTTTATCTAGCACAAAAGACAGCTGGATGTTACCGTGATCAGGTTTGGCATGTTCCCAGGGGTCGGTAGTTCACTGGACAATAACACCATTATATTGGGTTTGCTTCCCTGCAACATGGACGCATAATTTAGGACAGTGAGATGAAACTTAGCACACAGAATTCTACTTGCATTATTCCTAGCTCAACAATTGCGGTCAGTCATTTTATATCTGTGCGTAGCACTTAATCCATGTTGCAATAACTCATGTACCATGTTATATTGCTGCACTGAGCCTCTGCCAGTTTCAGATCAGTCACCTCTGTCAAGTCCCATAGGATAAAAGGGCCTGTAAGACCTATTCAAAGTAGGTTTTACCCTGGATGGCCGCACATGATCTAACTTCCATCACCAGCCAGGTGCCAGGGGAAGAGCAACTGATGTGGAGAAAGGCTGTTGGAAATGGGATTCCTGCCTGTGTCATACCAGCTGCTGAACTTCTGCTCTTTTGTTACCTGAATCTACACTTGCAGAACCTGCCTGGACAGCCTCTTATTTTAATTGCTATTACTTTCAATTACATTAATCTGGGGGAGGGAACTTAGAGTTAAAGCAGCATATTTTATATTTATAGAAATGATAATCATGTTCAGAGAGCATGATTAAAAGGGGTCTCATAATGATGGCAGCGAAGACAGAAGATAGAGCTTTCATTTCCATAAAGCATTAAGCAAACCCTACTTTACTGCCACCACAATCTGCTGCTGGCTCTAACTATTTATGTTTATTTTTATGTATTTATTATGTGTTTGTCCCCTGCTGTCAAGGAGACAGGCTTCTGCTTCTTACCTTTCAGGAATGCATTAATCCTGGTGATTGGTTACTGTATGGGGAGGGAACAAAGCAAGAGGAATACGAACTGCAGCAACCTAGTGCAGTGTAAATCCTGGGAACAAGCTGAACTAGATAGAGATGGAATCTGGGAACTGTTCTTAATCCTGACAATTGCAAGCAATGAGAACACACAGAACCCAAAATAACACTCCTGGGTAATAGCAGTCTTTTTTCGTTCTCCTCCAAGAAGAAATTTTATTAATGCATCCCAGGTTGGGGTTTAGAAACAACAAAATACAAGCTGATGCAGAGTTAATTCTCCTTTCTACTGCTGGCCCCAAAAAAGCAGGTGTCGTCATGGGCTGTTGGCTGCCTCCTCCCTCACAGGACACAGTGATTAGAACAGCATGAAAAGCCCGGTGAAGCCACCAGAGCTGGCACGGGGCAGTGTGCCTAACAGAAAAGCAGTGGGGGAAGCAGTCTCTTGATGGGTCATGTCGCTGTAAATAAGCCTTAGGTTAGCCCAGAAAAATTCAGTTAAAACCTTACTTTTTTTCCTGTTTGCTAGGCTGCCAAATTTGCTGAAAGTCCACTGGCTGTATGACTAACCATGCCTGTTAGCATTTCCCCCCCTGTGATGAACCTAAGTGAAGTTACATTCAGAACACTCATTACAAGCCCAAAAGCACTGAAGGAAAAGACAAGGATCTTATATTCTGAAATTTCCTGCTCCTGTCCAATTCAACATTTGTCATCCTCTAAACCCTATGAATGCCTTAACTTTTAAATTATTTTTAATGATGTGATTGTTTAATCCTTTTCTTGTTGGTTCATCATAGGGACATCAGTGATCCAATCAGATGTTGTGGGAAGTGAATGGATCAGGTACACAAAAGAGCTCTAGTAACAGAAATTTAAATGTCTCCCCCACTCCATACCTCCTCTCCACAGCCTCCATAGCAACCAGGTTTTTGAGAATCTTTGCAAAGATTCTCAAAAATTCATTCTCCGGAGGAAAGTAAACCCCTAAAATCACATTAAAAATCTGAAGCAGGAAAACCAGAGAATTCTTGCACAAAGCACAAGAGGGAAACATCACAAAATCTGAACCTCCAAGTCACACATCAATTCCAATTTTACAGTTTTCAATTCCATCAGTGCCAGTTTTCAGCATCATTATAGCCTTGTGATGCCTTTAAAAACTAGGAGGGAGGAAGGGCTTTTCAGTGCAGATCTACTGAAACCTGTGTCTAATGATAATTTGAAGTAATTTATAATCCATAAAGCACTCACAGCAAGGCCACTATCACAGTATCCAGTGATATTTATGAGTTTGCAGGTCCCAGTTCTATTAATATGAATAATATGCAGATTATTAATGAGATAAAAGAGTGTTTATTGTTCATCTTTCATTAAAAATACTAAGCAAGCAATCTGTAACCTACTGACATCTGGAATTATGGTTTGAGTTATCTGCAGATTTTGCTTTGTTTGCACAGGATGGGTCAGTTCATAAGTGGTTTATGGTGCTCTTTAACATACAGCTATGGCATGAATAGGCTGAAAAGACAGATGCTAGGCAAGTTAGCAGTTTACTGATTTGACATTCACTGCATTTGCAAGGTTAACACAACAAAAAGAAATCAGGGGCTTCTGCATTCCCCCCTGAACCATTTGAGTGCTGGTGGTTGCAAGGAATAAGGGCACTGCTGTCACACAAGAACCTGCATTATGGCAGAGAAAAAACCCAAAGGGTAAATATAAAATTCTCTGCTTTCTGAGGCAGCATTTGTGCAAAATGTATATATGCATAAATACTTCTAAAATTTGTTTGATTTAGGGAAAAATGTGGTGGTTACAGAAAAGCAAGCATCAAACTTTCTTTAAAAATAAATTATAATATCAAGCCTAAATTAGCAAATCTGCAACTGCTCTGTAATATCCTCCTGAACCTAAATGTGTTATAAGAGGTCTTTTATATAGAAGGCATGCCATGAATTAACACAAAAAACAAGGAATCTGATACGGAATAAGGTACCTAAGCCATGCAGAGGGGAGATTTAAATGCAGGTCTGTGTATACCAGGTAAATATTAACAAATACATCACTAGAAAAACAGGCCAAGACAGTGTGAAGGCACTCTTCCTGCATTTATCTCCTCTCTTTTCCACAGTTCAGCAGCAACACTTTGACTCTATTTTGCTAGAATGTAATTTCTGGTATTGTATGTTGTCCAGTGCCTCTGCTGGCATTTTGTTTTGGATCTCTCTACATCCACACCACAGCAGCAGCAGCACTAGCCCCATGATATAGTGCTGCAATCCCTACAACTGTGTATCGTTAGTGGGAAATCATTTTAATACTCTTGTAAACACCATCAGAGAGGCAGGAGACTATTTGTATTTGTTTTACTGTCAGAGACTAAACTGCCTTATTCCAACCCTGTCCATCAAATTAGTGCTGGACCAGGTTCAAAGCCCTCTAAACCTGCCAGCTCCAGTCGGGCTTGAACTTTAATAGAACCAGGCAACCATTTTCTGGGACAGACACTGCAAGCATGTCAGTTGCAAATACATGTATTGATAAGGTGCTCCATCATACAGAAGGCTGCAATCCCCATGTTGAAGGCACAGCACTTTGCTCCAAGGTTTTATTACAGGTTTTATGCTTCATAGATATACTATCATCAGAACTTTTCGTTTTCCCCACATGGAGAAAATGTAGGTATGTAAAATATTGGATAATCTTCTTACATAAAATATCTTACATTTTTATGTAAGAATACAGTCTATATTTAGTCCAAAGTCTTCCCCTCTGAGGTAGCTCTTGGGTTTAACCCAAGAAGAAGGAGAAATCTTGGCAGAGTGTTGAAAGAGAGATTTTCTGACCTAGTCACTGGAAGAGATAGTATGATTTTTAGATAAAAGTTACATTTTTCTTTCAAAAACCTGAATATTCAGTTCAACCCACCACAGTTAACTATGAAACACAAAACTGTTAACCAAAACATGTTTGCTGAGAGGAGTTTTCAAGACTTAGCTGGGTGGGAGGAACAGCAGGTGACCTGGGAGCACAGCTAGCCAGGGGACTGAAAACGCCATCCCACAGAGCCACCAGGATGAAGTTTCCTGGGCAAAGTGGGGGGGCACTAATAGCTGCAGAGCACCTGTGAGGGTGTACTGCAGTGGTGGTGTACCTCAATCTACAACTCCAGCTCTTCCTTTAGCCACTGCTGCTAAAGTTCAGAAGGAAGCCTGATCAAAGCCAGTCAAAGGCCAGGTCTATATTAAGAATATTTGCCAGAAAGAAATGCAGTCACTGGAAACAGGAAGACACAAAGGTGATTAATGCATTTTTTTTCAATGCTGAAAAAGTGCTTGTGGGCAGTTCCCAGAAGCAATGCTGCTAACAAGAGAAATTCTGAGTGACCGCACACTCAAGCACATTTCTTTTAGCCCTCATTTTTGATCTTTTTTGTTCACTTTCTGTCAACAGCAAAGTGTTCAAAGCTAAGCTCCACTGCTCATGGAAAGCAAGATGTTAGCTCACATCTCAGCTGCAATCAGAATTTGAATTGTATGTTTAATAAATTGGGGTTGCGATGGTTAGTTACAAGAGCTAACAAAAGTATCTCTTAGGATTTGCATAGCAATCCTATACAGGAGGAGCTCCCAAGTACAACTATCAAATATTCACAAGTGCTTGTAACCTTTTCACTTGCACCCAGATGCTCTCCCCTCTACCATGCTGGGCAGGAACTGCCACTGAAATCAGCACAATTCCGAACAGAAAATGCTACTCAGCTTGAGTAAAGGTGACAGAATCGAACCCTTGGAGGGGGAGGATGAGAAAACTCAGTATTAGTTTGAATAATTAATGTATCTGAGAATATCCTAATCTCCTTATGAAGAGAGAGGCAAAATCTAAATACATTATTCATGATGAATTATTCAGTCAGCTGTGAATGAATTATCCCGGGAATATTTTGCTGGCTTTTAAAACTTCTTTCTTAGAACAAATAAATCTAGCTTGGGAAAAACATCCCCTTTAGTGGCCAACCACATTTTCAAACTAGTCTGTCAGCCAAAGATAAATTTAAAATGTTTCCTAGCATTTATATCTACTGTAGCATCATCTAGGAATCCAAGCAATACATTTGCATCATAGTAGCATCATGCAGGAATCCCAGTAATAGCTTCTCATAATCTTCAGTGCAGTGCAGACAAAGAATGTGACTGTAATGCTGTTAGACTCAAATGAAATTGTAAATGTATTCTAACACCATGAGATTTTTTTTAAGACCAAATCTAAAATTCTGGAAAGACAGACTAATTGTTGACTAAGCATACAATTGAATGCACACCGTCAAGACTATCTCCATGAAAAGCAGTGTGTTTTCAATGTCACACCTGCCACATGAAGTAAGAGAGCTCCTAGGACTCCTTCACAAAGCCCTACTGCCAAAACCTCAGAAGCTCAAGGGAAAGATGCATCTATGAATAAACAAGATGGCTGAATTTCACTTTCTGAGCTTTGAAATCCCTTGAGTGCAATATACTTACTAATTTTTTTTTCTCAGAGATTTGTATACTTAAAATTATCAGATGGGAGACGTTTAATATATTCATGCATAACAAAACAAGACCACTCCAACATCATCAGAGAAGACATCAGATCAGGGCACTTAAGTTACTCTATTCTTTGCATCCCTCTACTTTTTTCTTTGGTAGACAGTTTATAGAAAACCTCGTGTCCCTAGCAGAATATAGAAGGGTAACCCAGCAGATGTACCAGCTTCTCCTTTGCTTATTCTAATGCAATGAAAGGCCTATGAGATGGACAAGTGGGAATGTCAGGTGTTTAAAACTCTTACAAAAAATACCCAAGAGCAAAACCTTAGTACCACAGTGCCAAAAAAAAAGTGTCACCAAGCTCAAAAAAAAGAAACAAGCTGGAAAAAAGTTCTTCGTTTTTTAAGCCAAAACAGAACAAGGAAAATGGGAGGATAAGAACTGACATCACAGATGGAAAATGAAAAATAGCTATGACAGATCTCAAGCTTCGGTGAGAAACTCTGTCTCAGCAGGGGGACCTTTTGAATCATATTTGTGATTCTTACTTCACTTATTTGAGGTCTATTTTGCTTTAAATCCTGTCTTCATTCCTGGGTATTTTGTCTCGCTTAATTAAACTTTCACATCAGACTTTTATTAAGATAGAGGCAAAGCCTGTACCTTCCTCATTCTCTCAAGGTTATCTTCTGAAATAGGATTGAATTCTTTTAATGGAAAGAGACAGGGGAGAGAACTGCTAAACCTATGGGAAAGTTGTAATTCCACAGTTATTTCTAAGAACACAAAAGATTGTTGTATCTTGTATCTGGACAATCCAATTAGCTTAATGTCTGGGAATTAAGCAGGCTGCTGATCATGTTGGAGAGCTGACCTATTTCAATGGAAAAGTGTGGTATTTGCACAGCAGTCTCACTTCGGCACGGTAGCAAAGTCTCCAGTATCATCCTGAAATTAATCATGGCCCATCACTGCTCAAAGAAGGAATGGTAACTTGTTACTGAAAATCACAGGCACTATAGTACCTGTTCACTGACTGGTATGCACCATAAAAGTTAATGTGGTCTGATTTTCAAATGGGTATCCCCAGCTGCTGAATTCACAGGTTTGTTTTCTGAACAAGTAATTAGCTAATGGCCTCCAGATCCATAAAATATTTATAAAGTTTTTCCATTTCAGAGTGTGAAAAGAAGTCTTGCTGGTTTGAAAATTTTCAATAAATACATATCTCAAAAGCAAATTTCCCTCAGCTTTCCCTTTCTTTTTTCATCCTTGAATGACAAGGAGTGCCACAGCGTTGCTGAGTGTTATCACAACTTAGAAACTGTGTTTCAGAAGGAACTTTTTCTCCTGTGTTTGGTTTGCCTCACTAGTTCACTCCACACTTTGGAGTGTTTCCAGCTGCAACCAAGAGCAGAACCATGCAAAGCTGGTTCCCCTCTGCCACTCACTGGGAGCAAAGGTGCCAGAGCTCTGGACTCCCCAGGGTGTCACATGCTCCCATGGATGGCTACAGCCTCAGTCACAGCTCAACCCCCTCAGAGAAGGGATAAAGAGCCAAAGTTATTGGCTATGCTGGGACAAAACCATACACAGCACAGGGGCTCTCTCACTGAGAAACATTGCTCTCTTCTTCCTTTCTTAGGTGTAGCTTATGGTGCTTAAACATTTGCATTTACCTCCACAAGCCCTCCTGATCACTGACAGCAGAAGTGGAAATTACAGGGAAGTAAATCTTTATCAGCAAGAATTAGTTAAATGTTTGGTAAAGAAAGTTTCACAGTTTCAGAGGTGGGAATTTTTTGTGTTACCTTCACATTTTATTTTCATTCTCAAACTTTATGTTGATCTCCTTCTAGACAAGATAAATATTGTACAGAAGACCTTTTTAAATCTCACAGATCTGCATGCTTTAAAAAGAAAATAAAGAAAAATAGGAAGAAAATTTTAAAAATCAGAAAACATAAAATTAAGTGATACATAAACAAAATTAAGTGATATTTGGAAAATAAGTCCTACAGCAACATATCGTGCATAACATTTGACACTGACACGTGACATCTTTGTCTATAAACTGGAGAGACATGGATTTGACAGATTGACCACTTGGTAAATAAAAAATTGACTGGATGGTCACAATCAAAGAGTTTTGTCAATGTTTCAGTGCCCAAGTGGAGGCCAGTGATGAGTGTTGCTCCTCAGAAGTCACTATTGGGATCAGCACTGTTTAAAATCTTAGTCAGTAACAAGGACATTGACAAAGTTTTCTGGCAGTGCCAAGCTGTGTGGTGGTTGACACGCTGGAGGGAAAAGGTGCCATCCAGAGGGATCTTGACAGGCTTCAGAGGTAGAACTGTGTGAACCTCATGAAGTTCAGCAAGGCCAAGTGTAAAATCCTGCACCTGGGTCAGGACAATCCCAAGCACAAACACAGGATGGGCAGAGAATGCACTGAGAACAGCCCTGGGGGGAAGGCCCTGGGGTTGCTGGTTGATGAAAAGCTCAACATGACCCAGCAATGTGCCCTTGCAGCCCAGAAACCAACCACGTCCTGGGCTGCTTCAAAAGCAGAGTGGACAGCAGACCCAGGGAGGGAACTCTGCCCCTCTGCACTGCTCTGCTCTCAATAAGCCCCACGTGTAGTGCTGCATCCATCTCCAGGCTCCCCTGAACAGGAAGGATGCAAATCTGCCAGAGTGGATCCAGAGTCTGTGATGATCCTCACAGTGAATCCAGAGGATCTGTGAAGAGTCTGGAGCACCTCTTCTACAAAGACAGGCTGAGAAAAGGCTCTCAGGAGAACAACTAGCAGCTTTCCAGTACCTAAGGGGCTAAAAGAAAGCTGGAGAGGAACTTCTTACAGGCACATGTAGGGATAGGACAAGGGGGAATGGCTTTAAGATGAAAGAGGGCAGGTGTAGGTTAGATACTAGGAAGAAATTTTTCACTGGAAGGGTGGTGAGACAGTGGCATAGGTTTTCCAGAGAAGTGGTGCATACCCCATCCCTGGAAATGGGGTCAGGGGTTCAGGGCCAGGTTGTATGGAGCTCTGAGCAACCTGGTCTACTGGAAGGTGTCCCTGGCAGGGAGATTGGAACCAGATGATTTCCAAGGTCCCTTTCATTCCAAACCGTTCTATGATGCCCTGATATTAAGAGGCCTAGTCATTCAATCTAAAGGTAATAAAATATGTAACTGCCAGAAATAATAAAGTTAACAAATAAGAATCAAGATCACTTTCTTATGTGGCACTCCTCACAAACAGACTCAAAGAGCTTTGTATGGAAGATCACTCTCACTCTCATAAAGACAAAGACTACTTATTTTCTATTTTATTAAAAATACCATTTAGAATTTCAATCCAGAAGGTGACACATCTTCCTGAAAGGAACTTACTTTCTGAAATTTCCTCTACAGCTTGTGCATATATATGGTCATATTATATAAGTTGGACGAAAAACAGTCAGGCAAAGGAAAAAATTGACTCATATGAGAAAGAACTGGCCTCGTATGAGGCACCAGAACTATTTCTCTTCTTGACCATTTTAGCAGTTCTGAGTAGAAGGCAGTTTAATTGCTCATGTCTTTCATGCTATAAAATGTCTTAAGACAAAGACGACCATCTCGCATTTCCTCCACAAAATAGTTTACCACAGAGTTTTTGCAGGAAGGGATATTCCAGAAGGCTGCTGGCTATTTGGGTTACTAATCAGGGTCTGATACTATGGTATGTTTAAAAGAATTATGAGAAATTAAAAAATAATGTCCACGAGCATGAAAAAAAAAAAAAAAGTTGTGACTGTAAAATGTGATGTTTCCTGCTAAAAGATCCCCAAACTCTTTCATTCATCCAGTGAAAACTGCTCAGTGCCTGAAGCCTCTCATGCAGCAGTAGGCAATAAAACTCTTATAGGTGGAGAATTAGCCCAGCCGTCAGAGCAGTGTGCTTCTTACTTCTCTCAGTTGGCCCTATCTCTGCTTTGAACAGTTCACTTGATAGATAATTCAGCAAATCAGCATGCTACCTTTTCAGAGATTTTATTCACTCTAAGTCAGAACTGTACTGCAGGATGAAAACAAACCCTAGGGAAGCCATCAGATCCAGCCGGGCATGGCTGGCTCCTGCCTTGCTCTTCTGCTGCCAGCCATCGTGGCAGAGCTGGATGCAATCAATACCACATCCCACCAAATGCCAGCAATTGTCATCTTAGTGAAAAGTGACACAGTTCAGAAATTATAACTTTAGAAGGAAATTCGTACAGCAACCAATGAATACCAGTCACTGAAAATAAAATTGTATTACAACCTGGCTAACCCGCCAGTGCCCACACACTCCAGCTTTGAAGGAAGCCTTATAATTAGAAGAACTGCATTTATTGAGGTGGGTGGTATCTACATCAGGCTTCAGTCCTAAGGGTAGATATGTCATCTTAGATGTTACCTGAATATCTAGGAAGGTGTGAGATCTTTGAAAGCTTTTAATCATTTTGGAGCTCCTTTTCGGCTGAACTTACTCTCTCTGCCTTCTGTTTTGCTTTTCTCCTCAAGTTCTTTGTTTTATCTGATCCACTTTTTGTTCCAGCTGAAGTCAGTGGGAGTTTCACCTTTGATTTCACAGAGCTTTGGCCTTGCCAATATAAAGGAATTAGCCTTTTCTGATGAGGGTAGTTGGGTGTTAATGGTATAAGACAAGGGAAAGGCAAAGGTCGTGGACAGGAGGACTTGTATCTCCCATACACAGATTAGATAAAGCAGAACAGAAAGGGAGAACAAGTAGACACTGATAAATACCAACACTACAAAGCCACCATGTAAGGCTAGATACTGAGGGGGAAAAGGATAGGATCCTAGATCAAGCAAAATAGAAATTCAGACCTGTGCCATCACAGGAGACATTACCCTGCTACATATCAATGGGCTCTGGTGTGGATGGGGGTGCTGCTGCGCCAGCTCAAATCCTCTCTAATCCTTTCTATCTCCTGGGAGTGGAAAGACTACCTACATCTTTGAATCTGTTGGGTTTGTGCCACAATGTCCACAGAATCAATGTGCTTTTAATACTGCCCTATGTACAGTACTTGTCACAACTAAAAGCTCTATTTTCACCTACTCACAGGACCAACCCAGCTACATAAAACACATTTTTCATGCTAGAGTTTGTGTTTGCCACTGGGGCCCACCCTGTTCACCTGGCCATGTTGCAGATGTGTCCAAGAGCTGGAAGCAGCACCCTTATGTTAACATCCTATCTGCATCTCCATCCCCTCACCACAGCACCTGCCACATTTGCTGGGAAGGATGTCCAAAAACAGAGATATGGTTTACAGAATGGGGAAGGATTTATAAACAATGAGTCATTCATATTCCCTCTGAGACAGAGGAAAATCTCAGCAGCTGCAGAAAGGAACATAAATGCCAATGGAGAGGGTTTGAAGGGAACAATAATGTGCATGTTTGAGCCTCCAAACATGACCCACGTGAGGTTACCTGTCTACCAAGGATTTTAAGACCCAAGCCTTAAGCTCATATTCCAACAAAGTTAGGAAATGAGCCAGCACTGTGGTAAAAGCTAGAAACAGTGCAGCCCGCAATGCATTTTTTGTAGAAATGAAGCTCAGTTTCATGTTATACTGAGGCTTTTATTATTTTCTGCTAAGTGTTTTCTGATACACTTTGTAAGAAAATTATGATACTGTCACATATAGCTCAAGTTCTTGCCTTGCATTTGGACATTTATTAGGGAGTGAAGTCCCTTTTGGGGGGTATTAGTTGTCACAGGTGGATACAGATCAGTGAGATATAAGACCATTTGTTTGTTTGATAGTCTGTAAAAACGTCAGGTAAATTTATCCTAGTATTTTAATGCTGAGAGATACAAAATGCAGAAGACACAAGGAAAAGGGAGAGGAAGCAGTACAGGAAGAGTTTGAGCCAGTGAGTACAGAGGGGATCTTCCCATCCTTAAACTGATCCAGATCAGTGAGGACCACATAAAGGTGCTTTGGTCCAGACACGAGTTCTGTTCAGAATGCAAAACAAACTTGTACATGGCTGCATTCTAATCTGTAGCAAATACAAACTACCAAACCACTACTAAGTGGCAGAAGCATTTACTTAGCAGTTTCTCAGACAAGTCTTTGCTTTGCATGATGACAGATTCTCTTGTAACAACAGTCTAGAGATTTGCTTGGTTGACTTATTGATTATTGAAAGCAGTGTTTTAATGCTGACTTTCCCAGAAGACTATGCAGCATGTTTGATTTTAACTATCCCTTGCCATTAGTAAGTGTAAATATTCATTTTCAGAATTTAAGCTTATTAGGCACATATCTACAAGAGCATAATGGTACATACGAGATGAAAGCAACCAGGGATTTTGTCAGATTAGATCCAATAAGAAAATTAAAGTTATAAGCTTTGTCTCCATCTGCCATCAAACAAAATGAGCTTAAAATATTGGCAATGATTAGCCTGGGACCATTCAGGCAATATATTCTCCGTGGAACAAGGTCCGCTTCCTGTAAAGATAAGCATATATATATACACACACACATATTCTTACATCCATGAATTCAGATCTCTTGTATGATACCCAGATGTGTAAGTGTCTTGGTTTAGAAGACAGGTATCCGCTAAGGAAAGCTGGAGTTTCCTTAGAATGGAGAATGTTAACCCCCCTCCCTTCAAATTATTATAATTCTACAGTTAAGGGCTTTCAGGCAAAGATATAGGAATAACACTTCTTTTACTAGGAATGTTAGAAATGCAAATGCAATAGTACAAAAAAAGACAAGTAAACAACAAACAAACCAACAAACCCAGAAAACCCTGACAGAGTCAGGGACACAACCTGACATGCTGTTGGTCAGGGTGTTAGGAAGCAGTCCTCCTGGAGAAACAGATGTGGCTTTTTTGGAGTAGATGATCCCGTTGAAGAAGGGTCCAGTGATGCTGAGATGAGTCTGATGAGTCCAATCTTCCTCTGGAGTCCAGTGGAAAGCAGGATTATCTGGGGTTCTGAGTCTCAGTTTTTATCTAGGCAGGGACCCTGGAGCCCCTACCCACTGGGTGGAGCATCTCACAGTGGCATGATGTAAATGTGTCCTGTCATTGGTGAGCCTTAATGGCCCATTAGCAGAAAATATCCCCCTGGAGGGAGGATGGGTGGTGAAAGAGATAAGAAACAATACCCCATCCAGTTTTAATAGCTGAACCATTATCAGAAAGGCATCTGCCCCCCTTCCCCCAGAATAGCAAAAAATAAAGACAAAACATTTCCCCAACTGCTTTCAGCAGATGAAAATAGAATACAATTTTTTGCTTCCATAACCCAAGACAGTAAGTATTTACAGAATCAAGGCTCAAAGGTACTACAGACCCAGAGAGCTGCTGCCTTGCCAGTGGCTAAACTAATGGTTACAAATATGGTTTTTCTCTCAATTTTGACTGAGAATTATTTTCACAGTGAAAAAAGAAATAAAATCAGTTTTGAGGGTTTTTTTATACAGCTGTCATGGCTACCTTTTCATGCTAGCAATGCCCTAGCTACAGGGAGAAAGGGTCTGGCCACAGCACTGCTGGGGCAGGTGGCAGGGGGCAGGAGCCCCAGAGCAGGAACCTTTCCCCACAGCCCCATCCCACTGCCCAGAGGTGGTAAGCGGAGCTGGACTGGGGACTGTGGCCCCAGACATGGGAATGGAGCAGTTCCAAGGGAAGCAAGGATTCAGAATCAGTGAAAGATGTCATCAGGGGTGGGCAGAATTGCAGAAAGCTCAGACTGTGACCAGGGGTGAGGGCTGAAGCTGAAATGCAGCTGAAGTTCCTGGGGGCATCCCAGCCCCAATAAGGTTTCCTGCAGCCTTTCTCACAGAGCTCTACCCCTGAGTTCACACAGGGCTTCTCACACTTCACCCTGCAGCACTGGCCTTGGGCACATCTCAAAACCCTTTGGGGCTGTGCAGTTTCAAGACTCCATAAGAAAAGCACAACACTTCATATCTTTTAGAAAACACATTTTTTCTCTGTGTAAAAAAAGCCAACAGTGATAGTGAACAATACTTCATGTTTTTGGTAATCACGAGGGGTTTTTTTGTTTGTTTTTTGTGGCTGTTGGGGTTTTTTCTGAACTAAAGACAGGATTTCTGCTATGCTTTTTCCCTGTTTTGTAAAAAAGGCCTTTAACATCTTCAACTATTGTATTTCTTTTAACTTTGAATGGTGAACAGTATTGAATTGCTGCCATAAAATACGAGTCCCCTAAGGAGACAGACATGATTACCATATTAATATTCCATGTAGTAACAAATATATGAAGTGGTAACTCATTGCTCTGGGAAGAAACACACTCTGATGATTAAGGAAGCACATCTGGGAGAAAGGCTGCTATTAAGACCAGTGTGACTGGACATACAGCAAGCAACGAACCACTTGAGGGTAGGACTAAAGTTTTATGGATGGGTGGAGACTACAAATATGAAATTAGGCAATCCTTCTAGACTATTCAGTAATAAGAACGACCATAAATGTCCTTCATCTGATATTTGTATTCACAAATGCTATGAAAACCATAAAGTAATGACTCAAGCAGATATAAATTTTTAAGCATCTTCGTCCTTGAGAAGAGGCTTCTTGAACAACTTCATATCCTGCTTCATGAATGACGGGATTTTGTGGAAAGATGTCATATTTTGTTCATTTTGGCTCTTAACCCACACACTTCATATTTCTGCCATTCTTCGTATGCCTTCACTCATCCTATATGTGCATTCAGCAATTCCTTATTACAGCTATTTATTAACAAGGATTTTGATTCTGCTCTGCCATGTTGCTGTTGTGTAGCCCGCAGAAGCACATCTGCACTCTCTCACCCTACAACAGTGTTGCCTAAGCCCACCTTTCCTCCTGGCATTGCTCTTTTCTGCTCCTGTAAGGCTTCCACAACCCACCTGAGATCAGACAAACTCCAGTGCACTCCCTCTCACACCACACTGTTCTGAAGCACCCTCTGAACCGCTGACAGTGCATCTGCAAGCAGCGCATTGGCACAGGTGGCACAAGGGAAGCACAGGTAATGTGGAGGCCTGTGGGCCTGCTAGGGGACTTCCTGGGGCTCTGCCTTGGAAGAATGTCCCCTAGACTTCAACCTCTCCTATGGACCCCATTTCACTGACAGGTTTGACAGGTTGTCACTCAACCCCAGTGCCACACCCCCCTGTTGGCCCGTTGGCCATTACTCCCCATTGACCTTATATGGTCAGGTTTCCACCAGTTTCTCTGTTCTTTGTAACCCCCGTTGGTTTATACCCCTGTCCATTTACCGTCATGTTTTTCTATTGGTCATTGTACTCCCTTCTCCCATCCACACCTCTCGGTGATTGGTTATTACCATTGGCTCCACCCCCTTCTACCCATATATATAAGCCTGGGCCGTCGAACTGTTGGGGTCTTTGTCCATAGGCCGTTCTGGTGTCAAGGTGAAATAAATTACCACTGGGAATCCACAAAGAGACCCTTCCTGCCTCCCCTGTTATGGTTAATCAGCTGCTGCGTGTGAGGGCAGTGTTTGTTGTGTGCCTGGTGGAGCGCTCTCCTCACGGGGACACTTCAGGAAGGTTGCAGCAATCCACCGACCGCCCGTGCTGCAACAAGCTAAGGCACCCCTTCTCTTTTAACAATCTTCTAATGAGCATGTTTCAGAACTTTCAGATTCAAAAAACAAAGCCAATGAAACACCTTTAGAGCTAATGTCAGGAGAGAAGTTTGTGTGACAGCCCTCTACCTTCTCTCTCAATTATTAGTTTAAATATAGCCAGGAATATTTCACATTAAGCCTCTAAATTTGGTGCCCTCAAAGGGAATTGCTAAACTGGAATTGCTGGAAGCTATTACAGTGAAGGAATGATGCTTCTCTCTGTCTGTATCTTGACATAAGTATATGAAATATATAGGAAATGTTTTTCAAAATTACTATAAGCCAGCATTTAGGGAGCCCCTGATAAGGGCAGTCATGCACTTTGCGGAAAGAACGTCTGTCTTTGTAATTTTTACCTGCTACATTTCTAGAGTGACAATTTTAAACCCTAAAAGATTAAAGAGGCTTGAAAAAGGCCACCATCTCCTGACAAAGTGGCATCAGAGCTAGCAACACTTTTCTTCTGAAGTTGTTAATGTTATTCTATTGACTTCAGGGCTTCCTACCACTTTTGCCACACTAACTAGCAGTTTTCTTTGTTGCAAAGAGGGTCAATCCATCTTTTCTCCATGGTAATAGTGCCTAGAGGAAGTTGCCTAGGCCCAAATTACAGCATGAAAGATTTGGACTGGATAATAATGGGGAAACTGTTCTAACAGTAGAGTTCTTAAGCTGCACTGGTAATTCAGAAGGATGTGGACCCTCTCATGCTGGAGCTTTTGAAGAACTGGGTAAACATTTGCCAAGAATTGTGTAAACATATCTATGAGGGGACAGACTAAGGGTGGCTGCTCATGCTTCTGGTTATCTATGAATCACGGAGACAGAACATGTCTCAGAGCACTAGTCTGAAATAGAAGAGCAGTTTTCCTTTTCAGCAGTCCCAGAAGAAAAGCAACATCCCTGCACCTCACAGTACTGCAATGAACTCAACGGTGAAAGCTGTCATAACAACGTTCATCTAACTGTGCATACAAAATGCACACTCAGTTACCACAACCAGTGTAAGACTAAATGTGTGTTTACCTACAGCTGTTCCCCACCCAGCCTTGCATTTTTCTGCAGGCATTGACTGATAGGTACAATTACGGTGGCTCCATGCATAATTCAGTGCACAACGACCAGGCTAGGTTCATAATTTTTTTTTCCCAAGGAAGCATCAATCTTCTCCTTAGGAAGAGAAAAAATAGGGAAAGACTGGTTAATAAAAATAGCTAGCAAGCAAGCTAGCTAGCACCACTAGCCCAAGTGTTTCAATTATAATTCATTCCATTTCAGCTGCAACATTCAAGACATATCATGAGCACCACGCAGTGATGTGCATACTCCCACACCCGTTGAAAGTGGATCATACATCAATATACCATATACTATAGTCACTACCTGTATTTTGAGTCTTGATTCCTTCATAAAGATTTAGCAATTTCACCAGATTCTGTGGAGTTTATCTAGATTTACTTTGGCAAAAAAGTAAAGGAATATACTGCAGAGATGTCTGTTTCGCTCAGAGATCATTTAATTCTTAAAGAGAGAGGGTTGGCTGAAAACAGCATAGAAATTCAGATTCAAAGTGTGTTGGAAAAAACCAGAGCAATCCATCATAACCAAGCAAGAGATTTTCAGTGACTAATGCAATAACTTGATAGTTATGATAGGTAGTCATGAATTTATCAGAGAGCTTGGGAGTATATCAGAACAAGATGCTTGACTCACAAATAAACCTTTTTAAGTGGTGTCGTATTAACTGGCCAAGATGCATAACCTGCATTTATTCTTGCTAAACGCCAGACACTTGGTATGTAAAAAGTAATTTGAATTACAAATTTTTCTTTTACTTTTCTTTTTTAATTTATTACTCTTCTGGATTGGCCAAACATGCCATATTGTGGAATCTTGAATGGCTTTCACTGGCCTTTCCCCTTCCCATGATGCTTCTGAAAAAGACATATTTCTGTTCCTATTTAAACATAAGGCTTTCTGGAAAATGGGGAACTTACTTTGAAACATTTGTTCCTGGATGGTTTTACTGATGTTACAGAATCTTAGCTGAAAATTTTCATCAGTCTTCTCCAGATGATGCATAATCAGCTTAAATGAAAGAGCTTTTAGTCTTACACAGAACTAAATGACCCTTCCTAGTCCCAGTGGGCTGAGCCCCACCCTACACCTCATAGTATTGTTCCTTCCCAAAGAGGCTGCAAACATCAAAGCAGTCTGATGGCAACAGTCTGGCAATGCACAGAATGACATGGAAGGTTTCCCACTCACATGCTCTGGATTTAGTGTTGAGTCCCTCGATGTACAGAATCATGTCTTGACCCTTGACAGTGATCAATGATTATCCTACAGAGTGTACTATTGATAATCTCCTTGTGGTTGCTGCAAATGCCAGCAGAAGCTCTGCTGCTTGTACAGTCTATCCATGCTTTTGAAGTTATCTTTGAAGGCTGTACTTACACCAGAGCTTGGCTGAATGACTTGGAGTCTGCCACCCACACTCATGACTCTGCAGATCATCTTCATCAGCTGGTATTGCTTTCAGTCTTCATCTGGCTGAACCTGTTGATTGATTATTGTATGAATACAGACTTGAAGAGATGCATAATGCAACATTTGTGAGGCCTTCAATTCTATTTTTGAACTGGAAATTTTCTTTTTCCCAAAGCAATGTATTTAATTTGGCAAGGCTTTCTTCAACAATATGCATGCATTTTCCAGAGCAAGCAAAAAATTACACTTCTGTGTCCATATGCCAGAATGGGAACTACGTATGTGCTCACTTGAGAAAAACAGTGAGAACACGTGCATGTGTGTGTGTCTAAGTTCCAAATGTATGGCTTTTATCAGCCACATTATCCAGACATTATCAATGGACATCAGAATTTCCAGCCATATTCCAAACAGTTTTCACAGTAGTTCCTTCATGGGCTAAGTTCCCCTCTCCATAAAGATTTCTAGAAGGACTCATGGATGAAGAGTCTTTAGCACTGTTTTCACCTCTCATTGTTGTGTTGTGACATGAACATGAATTTTAGTTGCAGATTTTTGTCAGCTCTATCAAGAAGCAGCTTTGAAAAGAGAATACAGTTATTTTAAGGTATATTGACGTTTTTAGTGCCCACTGGTGACAGCACAACAAAAACCTGTCTGAAAGTGATATCCACTGACTGTTCCTTGTTCACTCATCTTACCCTTCGTCTCTGCCAAGATTCAAGTGACCATCTCTTGATTCCCAGGGTGAGAAAGGACAGACCAGACCGCCACAGGAGCTGGCTAAGGGATACTGAGGACTGAGGAAGCCAGTGGCAAAAGCCCAGCATACTCACACTAGGTATTTTCTCACTGCAGGGTTGGAAACTGGGAGTTGCCAACATGGTAATGAAGGGAAAAGTGTGATTTTGCTTATGAACAGGATCAAAGTTACTCTTGATTCTCAGGGCCACTCTTTCTTGCTGTACATCATGGCATCACAACTCTTGTACAAACATACGTGCACATATATAAATACTATATATGCTTGAAAATGCATCCACACATAGAGCTAATGTCAAGACCCATAATCAATGGTTAGTACCCATAATCAATGGTTAGTACCCATAATCAATTGTTAGTAAGGGACAAGGAGTAAAAAAAAATTCCCACATATGACTAAAACAGTTTAAACCCTCAAGTAAAAATTCTCAATAGTATACAAGACTCATATTCCACATAGCTCTTGAATACTTCAATTCAAAAATTATCAACATCATTTCATCCCCACAGGCTGAGCCTGGGCCCACCAAACAGGGCACTTTCCTGAAGCTTGAAAGCTATTCAATCTTTTCTGGCCCCTCTGAGATAACTTCTGAATGGGCTCTCTAAGCTCCTTATACTAAAAGGTGATCACAGTGTAAGACCAGAAGTTCCCACATTCCCTTCAGAGGGTGGACACATGCTGGGCCTGACCAGTTATCTGTAAACACAGATAGATTTCAACTTTTTGTACGAAAGGGATTGTGTATGCTGGAGCAAATATATATATTAGAAATTTCCTCATGACAATAAGAAATCACTAAGAAATTACCAGGAGGGAGAAGAAGACAAATATTTTTAAATGAGTGGTCTGAATCTGTCCCTTTGTGACTGATTGAAATGAGAGTAACAAGCTCGGATTCAGCCTTTTATTATGAGACACCGAGGTTCTGCAGTATATTTTTTTCCTTTCTTTAATTTATATCTGTGCAAAAAATTGGCATGAAATACAAATAAATGACAAAGCGCTGAGAATTAGGCCATTTGTCTGTAAAACCAGACATAATCCCCAAAATAGCAAAATACAGAAAAATGCATCAAAATGTATTAGTGATGACAGGCCATATATTACACAGGCTGTTAATGCAACTGTAGGTCACTTATCAATACCAATGAGTCACAGAAGCCTAACATTAAATGTAAGAGGCAACATACAGACAAATAATAATTACAATAACAATTACTGCTAAGTGCAGCATTTTGCTAGATACAATGACAGCTAAAAGACTGGTGAAGTGCTCACAATAATGAGCAAAGTAAATATTTCCACCCTCAAGTATATACATATATACACATATATGTATATATTGCTTGTAGGGAAGAGCTGAACAAATATGTAAATCTCCATGAATACATCACTTTAAATGCTACAATAATCTTCCTCATTTCAAAATCCCTCTAAAGAGAGATTTAAAAACCCCATAACTGTTGCATTATACAGACACCCATAGGTCTGAAGAGCCAGTGGAGTTGCCCAGTTCATGTGGGTTTTCTGTCACTGTATTTCAACCCAGCTTTGCCTGTCTTCATTTACCCCTAAATCCCTGTTGTCAGCACAGGGAGGCTGGGCTGGCCAGCAGTGGGGCAGCCTGCAGCAGGGACCTCCCCCAGCAGCCCTGTGCCCCACACTCAGAGGTGACCAGCAGAGCCAGGCTGGGGGTGGCCATGGGGACAGGGAACCTCTGGGACAGTAGACAAGATTCATAGGGCTGGGTACAGCTGTACCACAGCATGAGGGCTGGAGCAGAAATGCAGCCCCAAAGCCTGAGGATGATTCTTCTTACAGCTGCTTCAGGCTATGTTGCTGCTTTCCCAGCCCTGAGAATGCAGTGTGCATGGTGTGCCAATATCAGAGCAGCCAAACCATTTGTGTTAGGGCATGTGGCAGAGCCTGTCCATGCAATCAGGGCACCTCATATTTTCTTCTGGAAGTCTCCAGAGCTGAAATTTTACTTGGACAATACAAAAGTCCAAGGGCTCCCATGAAGGGCTGATGGATGTGGCCCCCAGTCTCAATGTCAGAATGCCACCAAACAGAGAAGCCATGCTCCAAACTTAGCACAGTGACAGTTTTCTGTCCAATTCCCCTTTGGCATGTTTTCATGGGGCACAGTTTGTTTTAGACACAGATTTATAACACTGCATCCTCTCCGCCTTTAAGCCCATATGCGGGAAGGATATTGGCATGTTCACAGTGATTCTTCACTGAGCTCCTGCTAATGTACCTTAGCATGAGAGATGAGTCAGACCTACTCTTTGCATCATTTTCATCTAGAAAGCAGTGACTGTGTTTCTGTGCAGGCCAAATCGTGGGGCCTTACTGGCATAACTCTGCCACAATGACTGTACACCTGCAGGAAAGCTGTATGGTTATGACATGAGGAAGTGCTGAGTGTGCTGCTCTCATCAGTGAGGATGTGAACTAAAGTATTTCCTAATGAAGGTTCAAGGGGATTTTTCTATCACATGAATTTTGTGATTAGATCACCAGAATTATCACCAGAGTTTCCACTTACTGATACAAGGCCATAGAACAGAGGACAGACCTGGTGGGGGATGTACATGCAGCTCCTGTTCCTCAAGGCATGTCAGTAAGGTCTGTGGAATCACCTAGACTGAGTCAATAAGGAGCTTGCAAAAAAAACATCATCTATCCCATGTCTCTCAAAGACAGGCCATCCACTTGGCCCATGAAATTTCAGATCAATGTAGTAATGAGTAATTATGGCACTGTTTGCTGAGGTGATAGTAATTTCCCACTACAAGATTTCTGCTCTGATAGATTAGAGGTATTCTGGTCTATGGTGGAGCTGAAAGGGTTGTATCCTTTCTGGGTAACATTTGTAGCTAGAAGAGGAAAAAGGTCATTCGTAATTATTTTTCAGGTATACTGGCATAGCTACTTATTTGATTTATCACATGTCCTTTCTGACACAACATGAAATAAGAGGAGAGTTAGATAGTCTTTAGAGGAAATAGGCATCCAGCTCATAGGATATATCAGTTTCAATAACACAGTTCAAAGGAATACAACTCCTTTCAATATATTCAGGGAATTGTTCACCAGTTTGGGTTCAGATGCTTTCAAAATAGATGGAAGAAACCTCCTTGTGTGATATAACCAGATGCCATTTGCAGAGACTGTGACATATGGTCCTTCAGACGTGGAGATAATCACAGAGGATAATTCTTGAGAGCCTGTTAGGATTCCAGAGTAGCTGTCTCTGCCATGTGGTGCTTGCTGATGTCTAAATATGATAAATTCACTCACTTTATTTTCAAAAACACAGCTGAAAGAGTTTTAAAAGGAGTAGCATGAAAGCAAAAAAGTATCAACCCTAATTACTCAATCAAAGTGAGAAATATATTCCTGATTCCATCCAAGTTCAAGGCAAGTTAATGAACTAAATAGAAATCTGCAGCTGAAACTCACTGATATGAGAATAATCTAATTTTCCACAATGAATGCAATAAGGATTTCAAGGGAGCCTACACAAGCTTTTGTTCAATACATGGCTTGGGGAGGCAGTGGGTATACCTCGTTCTTTAACCCCTTTCTGTCCCTAAAAAAACAATAAAAGAACCCTTATATGCAGGGTAAGAAGCAAAAAAATTTAAAGTTTATGCTGCTATCACAAAAAGTATTTTAAAAACGGGCCTTAACACAGGGTCTGTAAACCACTGGCTTCCCCCAGCACAGGGGGTCCAGGCTGGTATTTGATCATATGCCTCTCCCAGTCTGGTATTCATCCATCAGCACTGACATAAAAACAATTCTCTGGGAGAAAAAAATCATAGTAGATGGTTGTGAGCATCTAAAACTGCAGCAGTGCCTACAACTGTGCACCTTTACCCTGCACAGAAAAGAGCCAGGGCTGAAGAACTGAACCCTTCTCCAAGCTCACTCCTGCCACCATGCCTGGGTAGGTACTGGGGCCAAGGACTGTGCCAAGGACTGGTCCCAAAGGGAGTGTGGGCAGGAGTCCTTCAGCATCAGCTTGACATGGGACCACCATGTCACTGGACACATGCAGCCACACTTTGTGCCATGAGACCACTGTTCAACTGGCCTGTGGCACAAACCTTAGAGAGCACATCAGACCTCAGGCACTTTGAAATAAAAGACATGCAATAACACCCATAGTTCAATGCTGCAGACTCATCTGAAAGTCAGAGGATGTGCAATGTAAATGCAACCAGTCTGCTCTGGAGTGAAGCTGCCTTACACAGTGTGGTGCAAGACACTCTGTGCTCCCCAGTCTTGAATTTGATTCTTTAACCTGTTAGGCGTAATCTGTAAATTACTCCACCGGTCTGAGATACCTAATGAAAAAATCAGCTCCACATGCCAGGATTGGCAGAGTTAGAAGTTTCTTTGGGCATCAAATTACTCCCAAAACAGTCTAGAAAGGTATGAAGTGCCATCATTGAAACACTGAAATAAAGATTTTAGTGACTGTAGCCACAGTAGCTGAAGCACGTTAAAGGAAGTCCTAAAGACTTCATAGGAAGATGCAGCACATAGGAAGACACAGCTGGCTATCTCCCATAATATATTTACTGTTCTATCATTTGGTCTTTCTCCTGACACAGGGAATCCTTCTTGTGGATTTGTTTGGTTTTTTTTCCACTGCAAGACACACTGAATGAAATAACAGACAGAAGGTGAAAGTTCTTCTGGCCTTATATACCCGTGAAAGCAGTATGTGTGAAAATGGTGCCAAAGTATCCAAAGGTGGGACTCCATCATCTTTTGAAGGTCTTTTCCAACATTAATGATTCTGTGATTCTGTATTGCCTGAGAGTGCAATCAGCTATTCTGTGTGAATTGTATAAAGCTTGGTGTGCAGGCTCAGGAAACCAGTGCTTCAAGACACCAGCAGGTAAATGAGGAAGAAAAGATTGTTTCCAATTCACTTGTGAAATTTTAACAGCTCACAAGCTCACCCATATCATAAGCACATTGGCATTATCAGCCTTGGGAATATGAATTTTGTGCACCCCAGAGTAAGTGAACATCCTCTGTCTGGAGGAAGAAACTAGTATGAGCAGTTAACTTCTTATATTTGTCATTCCTTCCATTTCAAGAAATGAAAATGCTTCAAATGCTTTCACTAAACTCATTTAACAACAGAGGAACTAGAAGAAAGATACAAGATTTCCATGCTGCAGGAGATGCTAATCACCCTGGATTTGTTTCCTACAAAAATGACATAGAAGAATAGGACGTATGAATGGAGGGAACAGAAATTTTGGACACCCATTGTTGCAGTGCACCCCTCCACTCAAGCAGGTGTTTCCATACTAGGAAAAGAGTTTCAGTTTCACCCCTGACCTTTAAGGAAGAAAAACCAGAAACTTCCATGCTCCTCTCACTGTAACTGGCCCAGTGCCAGGACAAAAGCACCTGTTGGTGCCTTTAGCTGTTCCTCAAGAAATGCAGTTATTTTCTATTGGGCAGCCCACAGAGATTCTTGGGGCTTTTCAGGGGTGTCTTAGCAGGTGCAAGGGACCTCTCTGCACTGTGCACAGCTTTTATTCTTTTGCTCTGTATAGTTTGTTAATTTGGCTTTAATTAAAACTTTTTCGCTTTTTCAAAACACCTCTGATCAAGCGTCTCATTATTATTCTTAAGCCATTTCTGGGAGGTTGCTGGACACCCTCAGAGAGTGATGAACCCTTGTGGGGCTAAAAACATGCTGGCCCCATGCAGAAATTCATCAACCCATGATTAAGGAATTTTTGAACTTCTGGATTAACAGAAAGCATTTCTTGGCACTCCAAAACCAAAGCTTTCCTCTTTGACTCACTGAAATGAATTTTTTTTTATTTTCACAGAAACAATTCACAGTTCACAGAATAGTGTGAGTTGGAAGGAACCCACAAGGATCATCAAGTGATGAGAGTCAACATGAATCTCTGTGTCCAATCCAGCTGCCAAAAGGCCTTTGGGGAGATGACTCCACATGCCTTCCTGTTTTTCAGATGGGCACTTTTCCCCAGCCAAAATGTATTTTCCATGGCCTCACCACACAGCAGAGGTCTAGGGCAATCCTATGATGTATCACACTGACTTAGTCACAAGGAGAAACAGCCATTGTTTCTCGTTTTTCACAGGCACAATTTCATCAAAGCCTTTTTTCCTGTGGCAACTTTCTATTTTGATGAAAAACACTGTGTTTCATGGAAAAATATGTGATGTTTTCCATAGGCTATTAAACACCCCCTAGAAAACAGATTTGAAGAAAGAATGAAGATATGTACCACTGTAGGCAAATTTTCCCATCAAGAAAATAAAAATAATATTTGAATTGATTTGGAAGGTAGCTCTTCTAAAATGATAGAAGTTAATCAAGAATTTATCTGTATATGTTACACTCAAAGATGGAGTAATACATTCTGAATTTAATGAACATGTGTGTTTATATAGCATGAATGGCTTCTTCAATTTTTTATGGTATGGCTTGTGTTTCTAAGAATTATCTCCTAGTAGTTTAGGAAAAAATGTACAGTCTGAATGTTAAACTCTGTAATCAGTTCTGTTGTGCTGCTTGTTTCTAAGGGGCAAAGACAATACAACTCATGTATTTTCCAGCGTAGACATATGTATAGGAAATCACTTCTAATACCATGGCAAAATAAATTATTTAAATCTTCACATTCCTCACAATTTCCAGTCCTCTTTTTGACTAGTAATTACACAGCCATAAATCACAATTATCATGAAATATTGTGTTATTAATAACATGCTGTCCAAAAAGTCGACAATAATATTGAGAGCTTCTATAAATTTGCGCATTTCTGTACTTGTTGATAATCATGACAGCTCATAAATGGTCATCTGAGTCTTATGAGGTGGATTTTGTTACCTGTTTGGCTGACATCCAAATTGAATGAGAGAGAAAACAGCTCAGGAATGATGAAGAATTAGAAATTCCAAGTGTATTTAGTTTTGTTATCACAGATAATTTCAAATACTGTCTCCAACCATACTGGCGTGACAATAGATCCAATTACGTGACCTCAAAATCGCAGCTCAATGTTTCAGTTCTATACATGATGTTCCAGGGTATTCCTGTCTTGTGTGAGCTCCTCTGTTTAGGCACTGTGCTAGAGGCTAGAAAGTGGAAGTCATATTTACCTGACAGACCGTAGAAATAAACCCTAGAGGCAAAATAGGCTTTGATATAGGTACAAGTGTAGGTGTAGGGGTAGGTGTGGGTGCGGCTATAGGCATGTCCTGTCCCAGACAAATAAAACTATTTCGGAAATTGAGATTTCCTTGGTACCCTCCCAGAGTCTAGTGAAAAGAAGGACCAGGAAGACAAGTCTCCTCCTCACTGCCCACTGTGGTTCTCCAGCACTGCACTGACAAAGAGAGGGGAAAGTTGTTTCATACTATCTTTGGAGACACAGAGCTCTGAAGTGAAACAGCAAAGAGCCACTCATGCAAAGGGAAAACGTACTTCAGGCTCCCCTCGCCTGGGGTGGATGCCTGGGGAATTCTGATCACATGGCTGTGGGGGGCTCCTTGGGACAGAGATCCCACGCACACACCTTCCCAGCTGGGATGGATGCTCCTCTGGGGAGGGGAGCACACGGCACGGAGCAGCAGCCAGCGCCAGCCCCCTCTGCGCTCCGCAGCGCGGCGGGGGAACCGCTCAAAAGGAGGAGGAATCTCCTCTCTCCAGCTCTAGCAGCTGAATTCCCTCGCCGCCACGCTGGGAGCTGGCGAGGAGGACGGCCTGTGCCAGGGCTGTCGTTACCGATGTAAATTAAACAGTTACCACCGCAGGGTGACTCTCTGCTCTTTTCCCTGAGCAGACAGCTGCTCCAGAAAACACATGCTCCGGCTGCTCAGGCTGAAAGGAAGAACCGCAGAGATTTTATTTATAGATGCAATAGGCAGGTGTTCCGCATTTAATGTCTGCCCAGTAAGAGCTGGAATTGTCTCTTTGCCCACGACTACATATTTGATTACTTTCTGTGTACATAATGCATTATATATACTCTTTACCTCTCCCTTCCCATTTGGATTCAGCGCATAACCTCTGTACAGCTGTGTTGTCCTCTCCTGCAGCAAAACATTTGCTGATCTTATAAAGACAGAAAGATAAAGTGCCACAGACTGTGGAAAACTAAACTTTAATGGAGGAGTTCACGCCAAGGTGTGCCTGCTGTGTTTCTGATGGCAGGAGAGTGTTGTGCAAGGAACGCCCGTCCGTCATTTCAGCACGAAACGTTTCATCAAGGCTTGGGAAGCCGTGTATGAAATATTAATTAATTATCACTAAGTCTCACTATACCATTGTGAAACTGGCACAGTGCAGCTTCGTGCAGGTTGTTTTCAGAAACTGTTGCCTTTTATTTCAGCTACTTGATCATAGCATGCTGCATAATTTATACATCTAAGAGCCTTTTGTAGGGCATGTTGGTAGAAAAGCTCACAAGTACCACAGGAACTGGGATCTTGTCGATATTAACAAGGAATTTTAAGGCTGGCAAACAAGCACAACAAAAGCAGTTCCTGTGCTTGTTGCCATCCATGACTTTGGTAACTGCAGGTTTGCTACAATGACTTGTGACAAAGCAGTAAGAAAGCAAAACTAAGCTCTCCCAAATCCAAATGAAACAAAAAAGACACCTTGCTGTAAAAGCAGGATGGGAGCCATACCGTGGCACAAAAATACATATTGAAAAATATGAAAAAGAACTTTAAAATTGTTTTCATTTCAGCTGAGGAGGAAGACAGATACTTTTGGGATTGCAGTATTATGCACCACTCACCAGGAATGCAGAGCATAGGAGCACAGGCAACTTCCACTACAGACTGCCACTGACAAAACTGGGAAATTTTTTTCCACATTTCTTGATCAGAATAAATATTCTGGCATGCCATTTTTACACTAGGGAAGAACATCATCAGATTGAGGGTAATTTAAAAATCCTTTCTCTCTTTGGAAATACTTTTTATGTGTTTGGAAAAATATGCACAGAAAAGAGTAGAGAGAGCTGGGGAGGTCTGGAGGTGTCCTCAAAGGCTACCAAAGAGGCTATTAGTGTCAAAGAGCCCATCTGGTGAGCAGACCTCAGCAGGCAAACATCAGGAGGCACCATCACAATGCACAAGCAGGTAAGCAGCAGTGATGCAGAAGTCAGGCACAGCAGCAAGACAGCACAGCTCCAGACACATGGGTGTGAGGGGGACTTTTATGCCACTAGAACTGCTTACCTAAAAGCTCAGTGTCTATTCCGAGCCAGATATCCAAAGTCCCTTGACCCACAGGGCAGAGGGCACCTTCCTCTCCTCCTAGGCTGCAGAGGGAACCTCCGTGATGAGCTTGGGGACCCCATAAACTTTACACAGCTACAGCTGGGTGAGGGGGATGCAAGGGATGTGCCAGGACTGGCACCAAAGCTCACAAGTCTTTGCTTTCCAGCTCTACAATTAAACTGCTAAAACATGTTGACAATATGCCTGAATCTTGTTGGAACATCTATGGCAGAAAAACAGCTTATGCCTGCGCCTGTAATTACTTATAATTAGAATGTGTAATTGGGATGTGGACAAACAACTAGGCTCAGCTGCATACAGAGGCCTGTCCCTGCCACAGCAAAATTTTTAGAAAGATCAAACAGTGATCACATTCTGTAGGTGCTAATTTTCATAGCTTAGTAAAGAAGCACATACAATAACCAGCTAAACAATTCTGGTTGTTCACAGTTCTGCACCCTTAAAAGACAGACTGTAATCAAGATATTTTGAGAAAGCCAGTGTGTTCTTTCACCTTCTTGACAATGTCTATGCAGCACAGATCATCACCCTGGTCTGCACTGTGCACAAGGCTGCACCACACATCCTTGAAAAAGTGGTTTTGACCTGAGTATGTAATGGCCTCTAGAACCAGAGCACACATAAACAAAAGGGGACGTGGCCCTGGGTATCTTGTGGGAGAAGGGTGCAAAGAGGTGCAGAAATGGCTTGATGCCATTTCTACTGCTGTGGCTGCCCAGAAAAAAGGATTCAGCAGCAGAGGCTGGGGAGCTCCAGGAGATCTGTAGAGGACAGTCCCCCAGTCAACACAGCCCCTCTCCTTGCCGCTGACTGCCATCCCTTGATTTTCCAGGCCCACATGCTTTCTCCTTGGCAATGTCTACGCAGCTATGGGCAGAAAGATATTTGTATATAAGACCAGAGGCAAAGGGCAAGCTGGGCAAAAACATGATTTGGAGGACCAAGCCATCTGGAGGACACAGCACAGACTGTGCTGAGACAGCCTGTCCAGGCTCTGCCGGGTGCTCCACCTCGCTGCCATCTGTGCTCTGTCCCGTGCCCCCGGGCACAGACCAGGAATCCAAACACAGAGTGCTACTGGTACCTGTCAGAGAGGAGATTCAAATGGAAATGAGATGCTTTGCCACTTCTGCTCCTCCATTTTCCTGGCAAGGGAATGATTCTCTAGAAAATGGAAAGTATTCAAGGAGTTATTCATCAACATGGCACTGCCACAGCATCTCCTGTGTCTCACTAAGACGGTGATGCTGGGAAAACAAAACAGAGCAGGTCACGCAAGAGACATTAATAACAAGAGACAGCACTTTTGTGCTAACCCTTGTGGCAGTGTTGAAGGGCTGAAAAAATGTAGAGGAAGAGAGTCAAATAACCAAAAAAGTCACAATATCCCTGAGGAAGGTATTCGGTAGATATTTCCAGCTGGTACATTATGAAGCTGCTCCTCTATCACTGTAGGTTTTATTCTCCACAGGTTCCCTACAGAAATGTAGGCAAGTACCAAGTCTGTTCGTGGTACAGAAAAAAAGCAGCAACTGGTGACTAGCAAGTAGAGCCAAAGCCTCAGTCAAAAATAGGCTGGATTTCAGGATTCAGTCCAATAGGAAGAGGAGGCACAGACCTGGAACTTAGAGGTGATTTTCTAGAGAATTGGAAATGCATCTGAGAAAGTGCAACCTACCTCACAGACAGCATTCTCTGTGCTCTCTGCATCAAAATGTTTGCAGGGAGGCTAAACCAAGGGGAGAGGAGAAAGCAAAATTTGGCCAGCAACATCTCTTGCTGCACAGGAGACCTGAAGCTGTGCAAATATTTCCAGTCAAAAACATGAACTGCAGCCCAAAAATGCAAATATGTGCTCAGAGACACCTATTTCCCCCTAATGTTTACTTTTCAGATGTGTATTACCAGATGGCAAGTAAAAATTATTTCAGATCCCTAAAGGCTCACAGGCACCTTCATGCTGACAAGAACACAGTGGATGGGCAAATTGTTTAACTTCTCCATTTTCAATGATGGCAGACTTTTAAATCAGCTTGGAGCTGACTCGGTACGATGCCCTCCAGTTGCAGAGCTGAAGATTTGTTCCTGTTCTTCCTAATTACTTTGGCATAATTAGTTTCTACTTTGCAATTGACTTGGCCTCTCTCTTGCCAGCACAGCAGTTTGTCAGTGGCTACTCCAAAGTTCACATGTGCCATTTTGCCCTTGCCTGCCACATCCTCTATTCCCCTAAGTAATTTGGAAGAAGATACATTTTGCCTGTGGTGATCATTTAAGCATTGTACATGTCCCTAATTATTTTCTTTACTAATTTATCTAATAGTGAGGTGAAGTTTCTTTGTAATAAGGGAACTATAACTCTTACAAAACTCCCTTCTTTATGGCAGCTGGCTTTGGTCATAGTTCATGTACTTTTGCTTGCAGATAAACCACACAAATGTTTTCAAAACTCATGGATGAGTACTATCTGGCCCTAGTGGTTAATTTCATTTTTTAATTGTTTCTCATTTTCATTATCTACAAAAAATAAAGAAGCTCTAGAAGAGGTGTTTCCCCCTTGTCCAGTGTGATGAAGATAAATGCAAGAAATTTGTTTCATATTGCTCCAATCTCCTTATTATCCCAAACAGTTCCTTTTCAAAATGACAGTATCATCTGATGGACATGTTGGATGAAATGTATTTGTTTCTCTCAGTGTATAGTTTATGCAATAAGTCTCGTTTTACTTTTCCATAAAGCTCTGTGGTTGGCAAGCTATCCTATGACAACCAAAGTACTACTGAGCAAATAATTTGATTTCTTCCCTCCAATGATCGGGGGGTTTTCCCCTTTTATTCCCAGCCAATTGCTACTGTAGTCTACTGAAACTCCTTCTCCCTTCACAGACTCCTGATCCTGAGGTTCTTGAGAAGATTTTCATTCTCTTTCCCCTTCTCCATGCATTACAGTGCATGTTCCTTCCCACTAACATCACATAATCTTAGAATTTATTATTTTCCTTCCTTTGCTGGCTTGAGAATACCAACCACTCTTTAAAAAAAAAAAACCATACAGCACCTTCCAAGTATATATAGAACAAATTTTAAAAATTCCACTTCCAGGGAGCTCTTGCATTGAAAACCCCTGTTACTTTTCTTCACTAAGCCTGCGGCTCCCAGGCCATCCACGAGGTGCTGCAGAGACACAGACAAGACAGAGAGCCCCAGCCCCAACCAGCAATGGAAATACAAGCATACACTATGCAGCAATTTTTCAAGACTTAAACACTCACCAGACTCTATCACACTTCACATGGCACAAGATAATCTAATTTATAATAATACTGCAGCAAACTAAACCAATAAATATATCTTCAATCTGCACAACAACATTTGAAGAAATGTCATTGTGGGCACAGTAGGAGCAATGTGTAATAAATGTTTCATTGGCTACCACAGGTAATATTTTTGCCAAGGCAGCTGGAGCAACTGTGCAAGTTTACTGGTCCTCATATTCAAGCTCAGCATCTATTTGGGGAAAACAGCTGAGAACTACACACAAATTTATATCATAAAAATAATAGAAAACCACAATTGCAGTGACATATTTAGCTCAGATGGTATCACTCTATTATTCTGTTGTTATTGCTAATAATAACACCAGTATTACAACACCCAAAGCATGGGAAGTTTCAAAGTTTTATGTACAGAAGAAAATAGCTCTTGCATGATGGGGGTAAGAATTGACCAGGGTTGGGAATCCCAGAAATTGCATTCATTCAAAATTGTTCCAAAGCTTTCTTTTATGACAGACCTTTTTCCAAGTGCAGTAGATCAAGATGTGCATAACACAGGGATGAGAGAAGGTAGTAAAAGAAGCATATCCTCCTAGAGTCAGCATCTAACTGTAATAACTTCAGAACGAGCTGAATTGGCTTTTCAGTGCCAAAAGTACTGAAGACCATTACTTCCAATGACTCCAAAGAGTTCAAGTATTCTGCAGAAAGCCCAAGATTTCTGAAAAGTCAGGAAACTTAATTGCCACCCATTGCTCTTATGCTTCTCCTTTGCCATGCCCTCCTACAAGGGATATTTGATGAAGGGATAGGTGTCCAAGACACCATACCATCTCTGACCTTGCATTTCTAAGGTGGACCCCTTAAAAAGAGGATCTCTCTTCAGGAGAGAAGGAATCAGACTTTTTTCTGTCCTGAACAGACTAATTAAATGTGTACTTGGGAATCACTCATTGTTAATGCCAGGGCAGGCAGGAGAAAGTGCAGGTATCAATTTGTCCAGGAGGACAACATCTCCAGGAGGCTGACTCTGTTGATGTCTTTCATCTTCACCAAGAAATGAAAACCAGAGCTGGAGCTGAAGCTCCCATGTTTCTCCTGTGGGCATTTTATAGAATACAATGCCAACTCCCAGAGCATCACACTGTCTCTGAGAGAACACATGGTGAAGTTTCTCAGGGAGCCAAAAGACCATGGAGTGTTCTCCCACTTGGAGGAAGGACCGTGTACTCAGAAGGATATTTCAGCCTTTTCATTGTAGGCACCTCACTCCAATATTTATTTTGAAAAAATATATGCACAGATCACAGTAGCCACAGAAAGAAAATATCTTGAACAGCATTCACCCTTTCATCTTCAATGCACATATAAACAAGAATGAGCTGTAACAAGATTGGAGTGTTTCTGTTTGTCTCGCTTTTGTAATAAAAATATTAATAAGATAGGTATTAAGTTATAGTGTTCCCTTTTCCTGCATTAGTAATTCTGATAGAAAACAATATGGACAGCTTATACTGTCCCTGGGCAAATATTAAATAAACAAAAGGCTCAAATACGATAAGCATTAATATTTCATGAAATTGGGCAGACCATCAAGAAAGCTCTTCTTGATCACTTTACCTAGTATTCTCCCTGTGGGATTAAAAATAGCATTAATGAGAAGCAGAAAGAAATATCTCAAGTAGCAAAAGTACACACCAAGTATAAAAATGAACTCCTTTTTGGATGTCTCATGGGAGCAGGGCTGTGCAAGAGACAATATTTCAGATGTCTTAGCAGTATATTTTGAAAAGTCAGGCAGCCAAGTTCTGTTTTGTTTGTTATTTTATTTGCTGTTGCCCACAGAACTTTTCAAAACCCTGCTCCATCCAAACGCTTTACAGGTGCTGTTTCAGGGCTACTCAGTGTGGGACAATTTGGACCAGTGGACAGCTCTGAAAATTGTGGCAACCCACAAGTATTGTGCAGTACCCACTTATGGTTTAATCATCACTTGAAGAGGTGCTGGAAGTCTCTTCTTTCACTGCATGCTGGCAAGGATCCAGCCTCAGGATCCCTGGAAGGGAATGCCTCAGGAGTGGGCTTGGCCTCCTCAAGCAGCAGTCTTATGGCCATTGGTGCCCATGGGGGTTTGCATTTGAAACCTGCTCGGGGAAGTGAGGACACTCAGACACCAGTGTCAGGGGAAGCAGAGACCCAGCTGAGCCTGCAAGCACGTCTGCTGGAGCTGCAGAGCAAGAGGCTTTTGGATGTGTGCCATGGCCAGGGTGCACATGGTGTTAATTTGTGTCCCCTCAATGGGATTTGTTTTGCTTGGTCTTAGACAATTATAGCCCAGACATCTTCATCTGGGCTGGTTGTCTAACTCAAGGAGGAATAGGTGTTCCGGGGGCATAATTCATGTCCTCCTCAGATAAATGTCTGAAATGGAGCAGATGAATCATTTTCTAGAAGCACCTCCAGACTCTCTGTTGTCTCCAGAGTCATAAAGGAGGCCAGACAACCAGATCAGATGTAGACTTCTGCTTTTTGGGCTTATAAAATTAAGTGGGAAGAGTGTCACCTTTTGTGACTGAGTTGCATTAGACTTGTACATGATTCAGTGTGAATGCAGCAAAGAATACAACCACCTTCATGTAAAACAAAGGACACCGCAACCATAATTTTCATCAGCCTATGTTTTATTGACCTGAGCCACATATAGTTCCAAGTCCATTTACAAGGAAAATGCCAAATACCCACTCTTCTTGGAAAAAATCACAGAATAATGTATAACTTCTTGAAGCACCTCTTTATGTCACCTCTGGCATTTGTAGTTTCTCGGAACATGCATGGGTCCCTACTTGCAGTTTCTAATGCCCTAGCTTGGACATCTAATATTCAGAGTGCATGTGCTCCATAGCCAGTTTATTTATTTTTCTTTCTGAAAGTCAGTCTTTTAACAGATGTGGAGAGTTTATTCTGGCCATGGCCATTTATAATTATAATAAAATCACAGTTTTATTGTGACCCTATATTCTTCAACTATGCGTACTCCCTACAGATTTTACTGATTTCTAGAACACAAAATGTGCTGCATGCTCTAAAGAGTGGTTGATGACTACTACTCTATTCCAGTAGCATTCCATGCCATAAAAATCTCTTCAGTCTGCAGCAGAAATGTTATTCTGTAGTGCTCTTTTATTTTAATTCAGTTCAGCATTGCACAGTGATTCTGTTCCCGGAAAAGGAAGAGCTGGCAATCAATATGTTTAGACTATCTGTAGACTCTACCCTGAATTAATTACCAATTAACTCAATGTACTTAGCACATTTGTAAAGCCCACAATGGACATGTTACATATTTATTTATGGTTATAGACGTCTGTTTCTTACCCAAAATGGATCTTCTATTCTTTATGTAAAAAAACTTTTTTTTTTTTATTGTTTTGAGGAAATGTGAAATGATGTCCATAGTAGCCTTTATTAAATGTGTTAAATACTTGCTGCTAATTGACTGCTAATAATTCAGAGGACTAAAAGTCTACAGTAGATGCATCTGCTCTGATTTCTCTGGCAAAAGCATGGTCTCATTAATCATCAAACAGCATTGTAGTTAACTCCAGACACTGCTCTTCAACCAAGACCACAGCACACAAGTAGAGAACTCTTATTCTTGTGCACCAGGGGTGGCAAGTGGCTGAGACCAGGAGTTCACAGTGCTCTGCTGGCTGAGAGTACCTGTGATGTCACATGAACTCCAGACACGTCCCAGCTTTCCTGCATTTTCTGGGCCACCCTTGAGCATTTAGAAACAAAGGAGCATTTGAAGACCGCTGTGAAGTAAAATGGACAGATTTCAAAAAATGAAATTAAAATTAAGACGCTCTGACATACATAGCAATTCACCGAACTTACAGGTAATTCAGAAAGTGATTGCAAGAACACGTTTCCCACTTGCTACTCATATATATCAGCTCCCAGGGAAGGCTTCATTGTTCACCTTTCACCACAGAAATATTTTCAAATTAATTCAATTTCCTCTGCATTTTATATTAGAAATAGAGTTTCACAGAGTTTAGAACAGAGTGCTGAGCAAGCTTTAATATACTCATTATGCCATAACTTGGCCTTTCCTTGATTTTAGCATTTTAAATTCATATTGTCTTACAAGAACACCTTACCCAAGGAAAGAAAGAAATTTTAGGGAAAGCATCTGAAAAGAAAATAAATGAGTTTAATTAAATAGCCATTTTCAGGTCTTTGTGGTTTATATTTGAGGAGCAGATTCTTTCCTAAGTACTAAAAGTGCACATTGTTACATTAATTTAACTAATAGGCATTAGTTATGGCAGCCCGCTTGGTAAAGGTTCTGAGCCAGTGTCGTTTCTATAGATTTATACACTTGGAAATGTGCACTTTAAATGAGAATCTTGCTGGTGTCAAAATTAAATTAAACTGAATTAAATCATATGCCTGATCACAAAGCCCTAAGATTCTTTTCAGAATCAGGTCCAAATTATAATCGTAACTCTAGCCCGACTACCGAAGAAAATTAAAAGGCAGTTCCAACTTCATTATCCTCTGCTGAAGTTGCCGGCTATACAAACAGGGCAAAATCCTTAGCTGTGCAAAGTGACTGGTACTGGAGCACTTCCAGGATTCTTACTGCCACGCTCACAACCTGGAAAGCTCCGAGACAAATGAATGCTCCATCCTGGGGAGAATGGCTCTCCAGGAACTGTGATCACTGTGGGGTCAAATGCTCACAACAAGATGAGCATCTAAGACTAAACTTCAGGTCCATCAAGTCCCCACTCCTACTCCCCACTCCCTGACTCCCAGTTGAAGACCCAGAAGGATCTAGCAGTGAAGTGCTCTCAGGATTTGTCTGTCAATGTTGACACACAAATGCCTCAACGGGTTGATGCCCACCTCATCTGAAGTGCCATAGTCAGTCACAGTCAGTCCTGTTGTGCCTCAGAGAGCACCAGTCAGAGCAGCTTTCACAGAAAGCAGAGTAAGTGGTGTTCTGCCAGCTTTAGTCCAGTAGTCCTGTGGTTTGCAGCACTTAGGTGTGGAACAGTCATAGTGAATATACAGTGGGAGCTAGGAAGGGCTTTTCCTCAAAGATGGAAGATGCTACTACAAACTCAGGGATGGAGTAAAGGCTCAGAGTAAGCCAGGATCCATCCTGCTGAATTTGGACTCCTGTAGGAATCAGGAGGTGGAAAATGGTGTCTCCCAAAAATATTTCATTTTGTATTTATGTGGTTCCCACATGTGCTGGCCGAGAGCAGTCACCTGCTGCTTCTGTATCCATGCCAAAGGCCCTTACTCTGCCTTAAGCTACTTGAAGCATCAATGCATGAGCAAGCAAATACAACATCTGCAAGGCAATGTATACTGGGAGGTTTCCCAGCAAGAAGCCTCTCTCAGCTGTGCCATGCAGAATCTCAGACCCTCCTGCTACAAGCAAATACCCCAAGAACTCTCAACAGAACCACAGAATCATAGAATCATCCAGATTGGAAGAGAGCTTCAAGATCATCTATTCCAATCCAGCACCACTATAATTAGCCCTAAACCCCAAGTGTCACATACATATGCCTTTTGAACACTTTCAGAGATGGTGACTCCACACGTCTCTGGGCAACTTACTGCAATGCCTGACCACACTTTCAGTAAAAAAGAAATTTCAGGTATCTAATCTGAACCTCCCCTGGTGAAATAGAAGGTCATTTTCACTCATTCTTTCACCTGAGATGTGGCAGAAGAGACTGATTCTCACCTGGCTACTATCTCCTTTCAGGTTATTGCAAAGAGCAATGATGTCTCCCCTGAGCCTCCTTTTTTTCCAGACTGTACAGCCCCAACTCCTTCAGCTCCCCCTCACAGGTACGTTTTCTATACCATTTGCCAGCTCCACTGCCCTTCTCTGGACATGCTCCAGCACCCCAATGTCCTTTTTCGAATTGAGGGGCCCAGAACTGAACACAGAACTTGAGGTGCAGCCTCACCCATGCCAAGTACAGGTGAACAATCACACCAGGTTCACTGGTCACAGCATGCCATTGACTGTCTTGGCCACCTGGGCACACACTGGCTCATGTTCAGCTGACTTTCAACCAGCACCTCCAGGTCACCTTCTTCTGGGCAGCTCTCAAGCTACTGCTCCTCAAGCCTGGAATGTCGCATGCGTTGTTGTGACCCAAATGCAGGACCTGACACGCATGCCTTACTGGACCTCAGTCCTCAGCTGATCAATCCAGTTTGTCCAGATCCCTCTGCAGAGCCCTTCAACCCTGCAGCAGATCTACATCCCCATCCAACTTGGTTTCATCTGTGAACTTACTGAGGGTGCACTCAATCCCCTCATCCAAATCATCAGCCAGTTACTCCAGGAGAACGCTGTGGGAGACAGTGTCAAAGGCGTTACTGAAGTCTAGCTAGACATTCACAGCTTTTCCTTCATTCACTCCGTGGGTCACTTTGACATAGGAGATCAGATTGGTCACACAGGACCTGCTTTTCATAAACCCATATTGGCTTGATCCCCTAGTTGTCAAGCACATGCCACATGATGGCACTCAGGGAGATAGGCTCCCTGAGAATGGCACAAATCATAGCACAAACATATCAGACTCACAAAATCAAAAAAGATAACACCATGTCCTTATACACATTGTAAATGTAGGTTTAGGCAGGCCTCACATCTGTCAGGCTCTTGCCAGTCAGAAGTGGGACCATGGTAAGAAAATTTTGGGTATCATTTTTGATCATGATTGATCTCTAGCCTCCCATCAATATGGCATTTGTGAAGTAGGGTATGGAAAGTTTGAAGTATATGAATGTCAAAGTTTTACCATGAGGCATCAATTCATTTGTGCTTATCTTCGCTGGCCTGACCAAACATAGTCCTGCAGCACCCATGAACTTGTAAGAAACATAGGGGTGTGATGAAGGTTTATAATTTGGTGAAAAGAAACTATTGTGTGTATCTCTTCCTTAAAGATATGTGGCTGGGTGAGATTTAGGGAATCTCTCATCATACAGCTGAATCACAGCTGATCTAGAAACCTGGCAAATATCTGTCATTAAAAGTGATCAAGGGAACAACCCTTCCCCTTCGATGTCACAATATTGAAAAGGAGCAGACACAACAAAAGGAGAAAACAAAGCACAAATCCACAGATATCATTCCTTCCACCCACAGGGTCTTTTGGGACTGGGGGCAATAGATGTGCTGTGCTGGTAACAGACCACCCTCTCCCAACCCACATCTGCCCTGGGAGAGGGAACTGTGCTCTGCAGCTGTTGAAAGCTGTAATTGTGAGAGACACTCAAAATATGCCAGACACCAAACTGGTACCTAGCTTTCTGCAGCTTCTCAAACCCTGCATAGCTCATCACTCTTGAGGATCATCTCACTGGTTTTCCACTCATCTCTCTTTCCTGCACAGAAAGCAAACAATCTTTTTCCAACAGATATCTGCTACAATCAGGAGCCAGCTTTGTGTAGCTACTGTGCCCAAAGGCAGCCTCTTGTCAGTCAGTCTCAGAAGTCTCTTTGAAGGCTGGTTTATTGGCTGCCTATGAGAAGATTGAGGGAGAGTGAGTTTTTTTCCTTTTCTTTGTATTTTCTTTTAAAGAACTTTTCTTTCAAAGTGATGCTCCAAGGAATGCCTACTGCTCCATGCAATGTTCACCATGGGATGGGGAAAGTACTACAGTTAAGCCTTCTGTAGAAAAACATCATTTATTTTCACAGAAAAACATAAATTATTTTTACAGAACACAACTTGTACTACTGTGCTTCTCAAACACATGCCACAAATACATGTACACATAGCACACCTTTATTTGGAAATGAAGTCCGACACTGCATTTTTCCCAGACGCTGAGGGCTTCCTCCCCTATTTTAGTGCAACCAAGCTATGTCAGTATAGCTATCCTGTCTCGCTTTTCATTTTCCTGAATAACTTTGAAAACTGTTGTTCCCTGGCAATACTTCCATGCACATCTGCATTCAAAACAAACTCATCTGTGCCCTTCTTGAGGGGAGGGATGGGGTGAAGGGAGTGAAGGGTGATACAATAGCTGTCCTGCCAGCACTCAGCAGGGCAACACAAACAAAATCAGCAGCCCACTTAATTCTCTGAAATGAAAAGGCACATTCCTCTGGCAGAGCACCTCATAAGTACTATTCAGCAGGGATCTCTCCCATCTGTGCACACTGAAGGGCCACAGATTGAATACCAGAAGTATTGTCATACCAGAAGTATTACAATGATGATTGCATAGCATGAGCTCTCTACCAAGTCAGGATCAAACTGCAGAAGTAGCTGTAGTGACTTGCTAAAGTGACCTGGACCATGATAATAAGCTGAATCATCCATGTAGAAAGTAGTACCAGCCATGGAGGGCAGCCACAGACCTCACACTCTCTCCCTAAAATTCCTTACCAAAATGTCCAGAATCACTGGGTAACTCAAATCCTGTCATTTCCACCAGGACACAAGTAAAAAGGTAAAATCTCTGCTACTTCTGCCAAAAGTAACTGAACAATCCTTCAAGCTTGCTTGGTCCCTAATGAGTGATCATTAATCATGTGTATTTTCTAAGCACAGTTTAGAGTTTTAATAAATGCCAAATAAAGAATTAACAAGGCTATAATCAAGCAAATATGTTCCTTGATCACTGTAGCAGGAAGGCTCAGAGCCAAATAAACACGGTGCTGTAGTTCCAAGCCTTTCCTGTGTTCCTGCACTTTCCTCCACTGGTTGCTTGTAGGGAGGAAGGCAGACTCATGTTTTCATATGTCTGATGTCATAGGAGAAACCCGACTTATCACTGCTGCCCCAGAGGGAGAATGGAAATGAGGGGAGAGGGGTTCCTCATCTTGTTTAGTACAGGGTGGCCAAAGACCTTCAGCTCACTCACACACAGTTGTGGTGTCCAGAAGAGATCCCTTTAGAGGAAGGAAGCCACAGGAGGGAGGTGGTTACTTTAAATCCACAAAGCACGTGCCTTTTCCAAAACTCAAATTAAACACTCCCTTCCTCCTCCACCTCAGCTTGCAGGTACTTCCTTTTCTGCCAGCCACCTCCTGCTGCTCCAGCTTGAACTGGGAGTCCCTACTCTTTGAGGAAGGGGCAGTACAGGTAATCCAAGATTAACTTCCTCGCTGTCGGGCCTCTCCCACCACGGCTTAATTGATGGACAAACAGCTGTAGGCAGAAACAGAGCACAGTTTCAATGACCCATTCCGAGTGCACAGGGAAAAGCCCTAAGAAATGTGCAGTCTGTCTTGGGACAAAACAACCATCCCACGTGCCAGGCAGAGGAAGGCAATGACAGGAACAGTGCCCAATCACAACAGTTGGCTGCTGCACGGACTGAAGGCATTATGAATGCACACTAGGAAAAACCATCAAGCTGAGATGAAACCATCTGGACCCAGTTAGGCAACAGCAGCTGGCTGGGGAGTGCGGAGGATGGTTTGAAGGGGAATAATGCAATCACTGGTTCCTTTATGGATGGCAACTCTCTAAAACCCTCTAGCCCCTCTTCTCAGCTGGATTCAGTGCTAATCTATGATAGCCAGGGCAAAGTGCAGCTGAAGAAGCAGTCTTTTGCTATGCAAATTACACCCTGCCTGGGAAATAAGATTATAATGATGGAATCTATCAAATCAATGGGAGAAGGTGAGGGTGACACAAAATGCTGCAGCAGAGGCAGTCACCACTCAACCAGTGCCCAAGAAACACCCACAGCATAATGATGGGGCTTCACAGCTTTGGGTACTCACAATCTGCTGAGTCTTTAGTGATCCCAAAGCCCAAAATGAGCTTCTCCTTGTTGTGGACCTCACTGACCTCAACCCAGCTGAGGGCATACAAGCCTGGCCAGAGAAGAACTGGATTTGTCAGTGTCTGCTTCCCATCTTAGTTTTGACAGACCAAGTCACTAAAAACTCAGCTGCATTCTCCCTGATGGTGTTTTCTTCACACCCCTTGCTGGTGTGACACGACACCCCCAGGCCTGACAGATGCAAGTGTCACAGCTGAAGCCAGGGGCAGTGATTCATGGAGCATGTGATGGCAGCTAAGTGTTCATAACAGTCATGCATTTGCCACACTGAATTCATGGAGATCTGCGATTTATTTTCTGCTGCCAGGCTCTGACTCTCTCCCTACATTTAAGCCTGATCATCACTCTCAGTCTTACAAGGCTCCCACCAAATCTCCAACCCTGCTTTCAGCCTTCTGTCCCCAGCCCTACCCCATCCCTCCTTTCCCACTGTTTGCCATACCCACATGCAGCCCAGGCCCTGGGAGTCCTCCTCAATCTCCTTTCCCAGGTTCTGTCCCCTCCTGAGCCCTGCCAAAGCCTCGGGCCCACCGAAAGCCTCACTGAAGCCACCTGGGGCTGAAGCCCCTCTGCTTGTCTGGCGAATCTCTGTGCCTCCTCTCCTTCTCTGTGGATATTCTCAGCACCTGACCCAGCTCAAGCTGCAGTTTTCCATCCTCTGGAAAGCTAGTGCTTGGGGGGTTTTAACCTTTTCTTATTGCTGAGCTGCTCAGGGCTTTTTTCCCTTTGCTTTTCTGCCTTTTTCTACTCCCACTCTCTTTCCTGTCTCTTTTGCCAGCTTCATTTTCTTCAGACTTAAATTGAAGAGAGCCCCTTTTACCCACCCTGGACAGGGCACTGGGAGATGTCCTCTGCCCCTATCATGCCCCCAGAACCTGTCTACACCCTCCTTTAGGGGACCTATGTCTTCAAAGCAGCCTTTCATACCAGACTATATATTCAGTTGTACACACTTCCTTTGTTTACTGTAAAAAAAAATCTTATCAACTGATGTGGATGTCTATTTACAACCCAACCCTGCAAATAGTTGCAGTAGAAAATGGAAAAAACTTAAGTGTAAAATTGCATTAGCATTTTTTAGACAAAACTGTTTGCTTCACAAAATTTCATGGCTGCCCTGAAAGAGTTTCTTTTAATACATGCGGCCAAAAGAAAAAATAAATGTATTTTGGGTCGGACCACAAGAATTTCTCCATATTTTGTTGGTTGATTACAAAAGCAAAGACCTCATCAGCATTGTTCTGATGCACCTTTTCAAGTCCTATAGATGTAACGTTTGTTTCAGATCCATGGGTGGAAAACTTACTTTTAAATATTGTCTAATGCATAAAAAGCTACACTTATATTTTGTTCTATGTAGTAGTTATGTCTTGGGTTATGGAAGCAAAAAATTGTATTCTATTTGCATCTGCTGAAAGCAGTTGAGGAAATGTTTTGTCTTTATTTTTTGCTACTCTGGGGGAAGGGGG